>WUAM01000323.1:32592649-32612733 GCA_024336885.1 Actenoides hombroni
CTAGAGTAAGTCTGGTATAGTTACGTTTGTTTAGATTACAAAGAATGCTGATTTGAAAATTCTCTGAATCCTCTGATGTGTAAGAGGATAGCATATGTTTTCAAATTGACAATGTTAATGAAGATGTAGTTTCTCCTAGGACTCAGCCATACATACCATTCTTTTAATTAGCCTCAGTCTACTGTATTGGGACTAAATCAATTATAGCTTTCTACTTCTAACCAATGACGTCATAGCTACTGCATCCAAATGGTTTAAGAAGTCTTCTAGGAGAAATAACACATAGATCAAATTTGGCTTTCAAATGGATCCTCAGGCCAGGGTCTAGAGAGACAGCTTCCTGGTTACTGCAGAGATCCATAAGATCCTCAGTTGAGTCTGAAGTCTCATTTGTTTGGTGTGAGGTTTTCTTGTTTTGCTGTGTGTTTGTTTTGGGGGGAGCGTTCTGGTCCAGTTGATGAGAGTTGGGGTGGTCAGAGTTATCTAGGCTAGGATTCCATTTAATATGGGTAGCTGTTTCTGGGCTAGAGTTATCTCAGGTTGTTCAGATTCCTGAGATGACCCAAAAAGATGGAAGTTACTAATGTAAGGAGAATAAAGATGACAGATGACCCAGCTGGTTCATGTGACTTGCATTCGTTGCATGGCAAGAAATGCATGAATATAGAAACTATATTGGCAGAGAAGATTGATGATGTTAATGAAAAGTGGCAGTTCCACATCTCTAGTGCCAAGTGCATTACTGAATAATTCAATCCCTTGTACTGTACACTTCAGTTCTCTTGGAAAGGGATTTATTAGTTGCCACAGTAATTCTGCTGTCCTCCTTACAACTTGGGCATAGCAAAGCAATAAGGTGTGCTTGGGACCAAAAAAGAGATTTATAGGAGACAAAAGCTACTTTGTGCTCCATCCATTGTAGGTTCTATGACAGACCCAAGGAGCTATTCTTGTTTACATCTGAGAAGGGAAAAAGAGAGAATACTTTTTCATATCAACACCTCACACAGCAGTACTTCTTAATGCATGATACTCAGAGCATGCATTCTTGTAAGGAGGAGGTTTTTTTAGGCTGTGAGTAATCCTCTTTCCCCAGGAGTTTTTCTTAGAATTTTGTATCACCATGAGCTTAAAATTCCACCCAGGCAGCTCTTCCTGTAATCTTCATATTTTGCAGTGAATTTGGGCCAATTAACATGGGAACCTAGATGTCTGAATGCAATGAAAAATTTAAAAAATTCTACTAATTCTTTCGAAACACAATTGACAGTTTAAATTTACTGGGCTCCAACTTCAGGAAAAGAACAATGGCTCCCACAATAGAAAGCTTCCTTACACAGGAACTGTTAGGACCTATCAAGTCCTTCTTCCAGATGCTAAGCATCTATTGGAAGTACACTGCTTTCTTTTTGGTTCAAGGCAGGTTACTAAGATCCTTTGGTGTCAAGGAATAAAGCAGCCTTGGTGTTAAAGGTCACGGCTTGGGTTCTTCCTCTGCTTCTGCCACAGACTCCTTAATGTGCAGCAAATCACTGGACCTTTTTTGTGCCCTCTTGTACTTCCCAGAGGGCTTTTGTGTGGTGCATGTTCACTTAACTACATTACAGAAGTACAGCCTGTTTCTTTAGATGGTGTTGGTGTATTGCTGTTTTGCCAAGTAATCTCAAATGGTCGTTGAAAGTGTCAGGAGGAGACTGGTCATAAACACCTTGAGCTGCTTCCCTGATCATATTGAGATAATATTTCTTAATAATAATTTCTTAATATCTTACTAATAATCACAGTGTCTCTGCAGAGTTACCAGAAGTTATGTAAGTTATTGGCATATCTTGATGCTTCAGCACTTGATAACGTGAGGGCATTGATCTTTTCTCCCTATTGTGAAGCTCTGAGTAGTATTTTCAAATCACTTTCAGAGCTACAGAATTAGATACTATATGTACTTGTTGATTTATCTCATCAAAAATAATACCCATAACCTCTCTTCTTCCAAAAGCAACTTTTTTTTGTGTAGAATGCTTTTCTGTTAATGACTTAATTTTCTTCAGTAGAAGAGCAGTGAGAGCCTAGGCTGTATATAGCTTCTCTATAAGACAAAGGGGAGTGTGGGTGGGGGTAAAGTAGAGTTTACAATGAGGATACTGTTGATCTTGAAGTGATACACTTGGTAAGCTACAAAGAAGGTTGTTTTGTTTCTTTTTTTTTTCCTCTTTAGGCTACACTTGAAAATATAAACCTACTTCTTCAATAACACATTGAAGTCTTGCAGACTACTTGCAGAACAAAATTGGTACTAGGCAGATTCACACCCTAGGCAAAAATAGTTCGTACCCTTGCAGAGCAGTGTAGATAACTCAACATCAGCTCCTGCTGCAAAGCTGTTCTAGCTGGGTTAGTAGGGCAGTTTTCTTTGTCAATAGTGATAGGCTGTTATATGCAAGATACAGCCTTGTATTCTGCTAATGGCAGCATTTTATGTATGTGAGTTTCTCCAGTTACTTTAACAACATCAGTGCCCACATCTTCTCCAGCACTTTTTTCCTATCCCTGCTTTTTCATCTGTCTCCATACATTCATCTTTGAGGGTGTACCTCTCTGACTTGATTCAGTAAACAAGTGAGGAGGTTAAATTGAGTTACCCAGGGGTTGCATTCAGCCATCTGTTCAAGTGGATCCCTGGCTCACTGAGTTTTGCTCTTTCATTATGCATGTTTGGTTGTGGTTTTTTTTTTGTTTTTTTTTTTTTACTTTCAGATAAACTTCTGTTGAGTTTTGATGTTTTGTTTTTTCTTTTCCTCATAATAGGGAGCTTTTTACATCAGGCTTTCTCTTGTCTTTTCATATTGTTACAGAACTCAGAGGGAAGCGTATGCTAACAAATTTGAGAGAGTTGAGGCAGCAAATGAAATGGCTGTAAGAACTAAAGAAATACAGAAACATGGGGAAAAGTGAACCAGATTTCCCCACAGGTAGACAGAAAATGACTGTGGACTGGGGAGGAGAGTTATATTCCTGAGCTATAATCCTCAGCTGGACTCCTTAGAGCCAAGATCAGAGTAGTGCCCCTTATGCAGGAAAGCAGTTTAAGTCTCATTATATTCAATTGCTGCTGGCTGCAGAGGAGAGCAGAGGTAACCTGCTAGCTTTGAATGAGAGAGATCAGGTATTAGAAGCAATTGAGGCACAGGAGCACAGAGCATCATCTGACCTGCTGAGAGCAGCCTTGTTTCTGGTACTAAAGTGGAACATAGCTTCTTAAATGCAAGCTCATGTATTTCTCCACTTTAAGGCAGTTGGTGGTTTAGACTAATCCTAAAGCACATTCTTAAGTACTTATCTACATGAGGGCCAAGCAGCATGATAAACAGTAAAGAAGAAAGCACAGCACTCTAGAGCGGTTGACATCATCTGATGACCCATATCTGTTGAAATAACTGTGGTTTTTACACTGCCAGCAAGGTCAGACATCTAGGGTTAACTAACCCATGGTTACTGGATTGGGAGCTGCATCCTATACAGCAGTGATTCTGTGGTCTCTGTAGCAGATTAGTGACTGGTATGAGCCCCAAGTGTGCTGCAGTGGCAAAATATCCAGTGTGAACTTTGAACAGGTGGATAGAGGAGAACAGCAGCTAGGGATGACATTATGTCTTTGTGCACAGCTTGGTACAAAATTCCAGGCCAGTACTGGGATGCTTTGTGCTTGATCTACATTTTCTATAGGATGCTGAGAGGGACAAAGGTGCAGGAACTAACTATGATGTATTTGAAGTCTGGTTTTCAGTGACAAACTAAAAGAGCATGATGTGTTGGGTGGTCAAGAGGTTTAAGCAGTACTTTGGTGGCTATGTTGTGGTACCTTCACTTGAAGGAAATTCTAGAAGAATAAATACCCTTTTCGTCTAACAGGAACACATAATAAGCACAGATGTCTAAAAGCTGAACTCAGGACAATTCAAATTAAATGTGAAACACAAATTTTTGCTACGTTAAGTTGATGAACTGTTGGATCAAATTGTCAGGAGAATTGTGGAGTCTGTTCCCTTTATTCTTTCTAGTCTTAACCTGAGGGAATTAATTTGATCAAACAAGTTTCTGGCTTAAACATACAGGTAATTGGTTAAACTTTTAAGTGCTATCTCAAGCAGGAAATTATATTACTTTGTAATGACATTCCTTGGTTTTAATATATCTGATTGGTTAGGGAAAAAAGAACAGAACATTATTCTCTGTCACTGAAAAATTACATTTCATTAGAGTTTGATCTGGAGAATAAAAACATTTTTGGTTTTTATTTAGCTTTTTGTTGGTAAACAAAAATGGAATTTCCTCATGTGAAAATATTCCTATTTCATGAAAAGGTAATGTCAAGAGAGTGTCTTGTGTGTGCACATAGTGTTAATTTCATTTTGAAAATGCATTTCAAGAAGCTATGTTGTAGTAGGGGATTGTTGCATATCTGATAGCTCAAGATCATGGAGAGATCTGAAGCTCCTTAGAGAAAGGTGTATGGTGTTTGTTTACCACCTACTGCTGTTCTTTTGAAACACATCTGTGAGCAGAATATTCTCAAGGGGTGTTTATGAAATAAGCCAGAAGCCTGTCAGCCACTCAGCCTTTTCTCTCTGTTCTTGTGAATAAGTTACATGTCCTCTGTGCTTTCCTATCCCTCTTGTTAGATAAAAATAATCTGAAATCCACAGCAATGCAGACAATTATCTGGCAGCTGGGAACCTGGCAGCCCACGTATCCTTTTATGAAGAGAATTTGCCCAGGAAAAAATCTTCACATGCTGGAGAACTCTGTTCTTGCTGTGTTGCTGGAGTACTGGGAATCTCTTACATGCTTTCATCATGCAACTCCTAGATAACATTTGTTCATTATTAGAGACTCCTTCCTTAAGTCCTCAGCTTTGCGCAGAGTTCTGTAAGATATTTCACTTTGCTGGCCTTAGAGGTTTTTATTGACTCTGACTTTATGGACACATGTAATAAGTGAACCATTTCTGCTTGCATATGATTAATTCTTTTCTAGTTCTGATTTCAGGAGCTTTTCTGGTGTTGATCTTTAGCATATGGATTGTTCTTGAGGTAACAATAGCATTTGTTAATCAGAAGTGAAAAAACTGCCTCTTTCTTGATTTTTAAAATTTATTTTTTATTTTTCTTTTAAATCTGATGCCATTAGTTAACTTGCATGACATGTGCTCCCTGATTGAGATAACATTTAACATGTGGCTGTGCATTTGAGCTTTGAAATAGGTGATATTCTGAATAAAACAACATCACCAAAAAAGCCCCCAACCTGAACAACTCCCCCGAAACGTGATCTAAAATAGAAACATGGAAACTTGGACTAAGTGGTGGTAGTGGTGTCCCAAATCTGGGTGCTTTAGCTGGTGTGTGAAGAGCCATAATACACATAGAATTGAGATGTTGATTCCACTTCTGTGCAGAGGTGGGTGTGAGGTGGTTCAACCACAAAGCTCGCGTGCCTGACTTAACACTTGTTACATATTTGTTACCTTAAGCAAAAGCTTTACTTCCTTACATTGATGATTGATTAGTACATATTCATAGCATTTTTTTTTTATTGTTTCCAATGCTCTTGTCTTCATTTCGATATACAGTATCCTCTTGTACTACGCATGTTCTATGGGGAGGGTGCCTCATACTGGAGGGCAGGTTCTTTTTACACTGTTAATGATGATATGAGTATGGGTTACTTTTCAGTAACATGTTTCTGGGAGTCAACAGATGTTTTCCTGTACTTAGTTCTTGTCATTCTTTCACCATCCTCCTTTTTAGTTAATTGCAATACGTTTCCCTTATCTACATGCTGGCATTCCTTCAGAATCCTTCTTTGGTCATTTGTAACAGTGGGGGAAGGAAAAGACCCAAACCAAGAGCAGTGCAATTTCAGCTCTTGGATGTGGCAGTAAATGGCTGATGTTTTAAAAACAACCAAGAAGAAACAAACACGCAAAAAGAAACAAACCTGCAAACAAAGAGAACCAAACCCCAGAGCAGCCGAACCAACCACCTGGTTATCCCGAAGCGTTCCCAGGGCAGGATGACCCCAGTCAGTCCCAGCATCGCACGGGTTCGCGAGCAGCCGGGCCCGGGAGTCCCCACCGCCCACCCAGCGCCTCGGGGCAGCTGCCGGCCGACCGACCGGACTCGGCCCGTGCCGACCACGCCGGGGACCGGCCCGACCGTCAGGAGCGAACGACTGCAGTGCCGGGGCCGAGCTATGGGGGCAGGTGAGGGGTTCCTCCAGGGGAGGGCCCGGGTGGGTCCTATTTCCTCCAGCGCCGCTTGGGCGAGTGAAGGCCTCGAGTGGGCCCCGTGGCGTCACTGGCGGCCGGGGTGAGGCTGGTTAGGGCAGGCCGCAGACCCTGGAGGTCCCAGGCGTCGGTGGTCTGGGGGCTGCGTACGGGTCCGCTCTGAGGAATGTCAATGGGGACCTGGTGATACGGGCCGGCTGCGCGGCTCTGGAAGAGGCAGCAGGCGAGGGCCAGCCGCGGCCTCCCAGGGAGCCAACCGCGGGCAGCAGGTAGAGCGGCCCGGGCTGGGGCTGCTCTGCACCGGATCCCTGCGTGGCCTCGCTCGGGCTGGATCGGTCCCTGCGTTTCCGTTGGCTTTTGTGGTGGAAATAATACTCAGTAGATTGGAACATCAAGCAGACAATGAGAAACCACTCTCCTGGGCAGTGTAAGTAAGTTTGATCGTCCTTATTTTATGCTGTCTATTAAGGGGTTATAAGCCCCTAGGAAAACTGCCGTTTTTGTTTGGATTTATGAAACGCTCAACATGAGAAAGTAGTTGGCTTAAATCCTCTGTTAGTGGGTTCAGTGTTCCACTACGGTGTTCTAGGCTATTGGGCAAATGATGAGTGTAAAGACTGCAGGCTGAAGTCATAGAATCATTTAGGTTGGAAAAGACCTTGAAGATAATCAGGTCCAACTGTAAACGTAGGAAGTCCTGTCTGCATTTGTAATGAAACTGTGTCATTGTTTGCCTGGCCTTGTTGGCACAGGAATGGTTCACGAAGTGTACATAAGGAGTAAGGGTTCAGCCGTTGCAAATGTAAAACTTGTCTTCGAAGTCAGAAGATGAAGGCAAATAGGAGCCGTATGGTGTTGTGGCCAGTGCAGTGCTTTTAACTGACTTCTGAGCATTTCTGGGAGGGCACTTCTTGAAGGATGGTGCGATATCGTGTGCAGCTGTTGTGTTAATCTTCTTCCTGCACTTGCCCATGAGAAATTATGTTTGATATTTAATGCTATGAGTGCCACTTTTGCACCTATTGCATAGTCAACAGTACCAGCCACTTACTGACATCACACTTGTGAAGCAGCCAATAACTGCATTGCTCTCACAGTTTTTCACCATATTTGTTTTGTGATAATGCATTATAGGAGCAACTCGCAGTATTTGAAATACCAAGCTTTCCAAAAGTTTTGAAGCAACACCACAGTAACCTGTCATCTTTACCCTGTCACAAAAGAATCATACAGAACATTAACCATTCAGCATGTGGCAGAACAGAATATGAGAGATGTGACTGAAGGGTCATGAAAGTTTATAGTAGCATATAGTAATCTGGGGACTTGACAATGTGTGTTGGCTGTAGTAACACACAATCAGTGGCCTTAGGCTCCCATTTAGTCACCTAGGATCTTGATTTTGTGCAACTGAAGAATTTCAGAGCTGTATTAAGGTGGTGCGTCTAAACTGTGTGTTAAATGTGACAAGGCCTATTAATATTTACTGAAGGTAAGTCTATAACAAGGTTCACTTGCAAGAAAGCAGTGCATCAGTTCAAGGGCTGCTGGAAAAGCCATTCTCTGGTACTATGCTGCGGATATGAACCAGGTCAACGTACTGCCAGTAGCCCCGAATAGAGTTTTCCCTCTGGCGTGTGGGAAATGTTTCTGGGACCTTAAAGATTTGGGTAAAATGTGCTTGTAATCTAACTATGAGACTGTCAGATTAATGAATGGTCTACAAATAGTACCTGAAAGCAGGTACATATGCTTACATAAATGCTTCAAGCTAAGTGATTGCATAGATGTGTACAGATAGTGATTTGTGAGAACTCAAGATCGCAGACAGATTTTTCCAGGAGGAAAATTCGGTGCTTACATTGCTTAAATAAATACTAATAGCATGAAGAGCCTTCTCTTGTGTAGGTTTGAAAGATAGATTTGGCATTGGGTACGCAAAGAGCATATAGTATTTTTTCCATTTGAAGATGCTACCTGACTGGTGAATCAAATCAGTTACATTGTCTGTTCATCATACTTTGAACTAAAAGGTACTGTGCAGTCTAAAAATCGAGTATCTTGTTGTAGCCTATTGTGTTGCTCAAGTTTAAAAATGCTTTACATGGTGCAACCGTCAGTCAGTAATTTATTTGATGTGTTTGTAAAAAGACTTTTGATTTTGTGTGGTTTTATTTGACACATGGTGTAGGAACCTCTATTTTCCTGTATGGGAAAATTACATCAAAACACCAAAAATTAAAAGAAGGGAAGCTCTTTCAGGAGTTAATCTTGATGAAGACTGAAATCTTTTTTCTTTTTCTTCCCCCCACCCCATACTTTGCCTGCAGTATATCTAAATTGTTGGCGGTTAAATATAATGATCTTCATAAAGCCTAAGACTGTGATCTTTCTTTTCCTGCAATGTCTATCCACCAAAATGACAGCAATACTGGAAAAGTCTACTGTTCAGTTGTTATCAAAAATGTGTATGGTGGGGTGTGTTTGTGGTTTTTAAAAACTTTTTTAATTGTTGGTTGTGGGTTTGGTTTTTTGTGGGTTTTTGGCTTTTTTTTGTATATCAGGTGTAAGTACTACAGCTACTTGGGTAATAGGGTAGTAGTGTCTCTATCTAATGACAGAGTTAGCCTGGCATATCTAGGAAGTAGTTGTGAGAGGATCCACAGCAGCAGCTGAAACTCCCAGTCCTGCAACTCTAAAACAAGTGCAGTGGCAGTCTGATCTGAAGATGTTAACAGAAAGGAAAAATGGTGATGTCTGCCACGAGTTAACTGCCACCTACCTAGTGTTCGCTTCTATTAAGAGCACCATATTCACACCTCCTTTCTCCCAGTCCCCAAAACACCTCAGTACTACCTTCCTGTCACATTGTTCCTACTGTGTCTGATCTGTAGTTTGCATACATTTCATCATTGCCTTCTCACATACGAGGCCATTCAAGCTGTGTGTATGTAACTTTAATTTTTGTTCCTGAAGAAATATTTTAATCCAAATACCTGGTGTTACGTGATAAATTGTAACTGCTGCCAGAGTCATGGGAGGATTTAAATATTCTGCCTTTGGAAGAAAATGTTAATGTGGTAACTAGTAAATGTTCCAAAGTTTCCTTTGGTCAGAAAGGGAATACCTTGTGTATTTGAATAGGGAGAATTTAATCTTGCCTGTGGGCCCCGTATCTTTAACGACTTTCTTGGCTACAGCACAATCAGGCCCCCAACTTTGAGGTTATCTGCTTGTCCTGTTCATGGGCAGAGAATAACATCTGAGCCCAGTATTCAGAATGGCTTCGTAAATCAGAGAGCAGATTTTCTTACTCTGAATTGTTGCTTCTGCAACAATGGCAATCCCCAGGGTTCCCTAGAGCAGGACCTCCTCCATATGTTCTTGCTGGCTGCAAAAGCCAGCATTGCAGTGAGGGGGCTGTACTCACAACTGGAGACCCAGATGGATGACTGAGAGGCAGAAGCTACTGTTCCAGTCAATGTCAGTTCAGAGGGAAGGAACTTGGATCAATGGTTTTCCTCTTTTAAGACAATTCCAGCTGGTCACTTGTAAACACAAGCTCTGTGAATCTTGGGAGTACAAAAATGGAGTGTTTTGGCATAAGATTAGTGATGAGGTGGAACAGGGAGTGGGCAGTGCCCTCATACTAGATGCAGAACCTGGACACAAAGGTTGTGGTGTATGACAGAGCTTTTTTGATAGCTTGTTTGATTTAGGAAAGCGTGAAACAGTCTTTTATCTGCCTCTGGTCAGAGAAGTGCTTTTGTTGAGTGCAGCAAAGATGGGAGCTGATTCCAGGAGGTGGAACTAGGAAGCTGAGGTAATGCTCTGAGATAAAGGCATGTTTCTGTATATCTGAATCAGGGCAACTTTTTCGTACGTAGGAAAAAGAATATAGCTTTACTGACTTGGCAGTGTTTCTTCGTGTCTGCATGTAACACACAGGTCAGTCTGTGTGAGCAAATGAAACACAGCAAGGAAACAACCCCCTCAATGCATCACTATTTGTGTTTAAAAAAAAATAAATGCTGCATAATCTATGATTACTTTATTAAATAGCTTAAAACAATGTGGCATAGGAATCCAAAATTACATGGCATACTTTCCAGTTGGAGAAGTGGAGACAGAGAGCGTATCTTCTGAAAAAGTCTGTTGTGACCTAGAGACTTACCTCTCATTTTGAAACAATAATTTAAGAGCTTAATTCCTGTTGACTTGTAACTGAGTGATCTTCAACTTTGAAAGAAATTTGAATGAAAAGTGTTACCTGTTTGTTCACTATTTTGTAGTAGTTCAGCAGTTGGTGCTTCTCAAAGTCATCTGTATGTTCTCAACTCACTCCAAGTCATGTCTGTGGTGGTCTTGCTGTCCTGAGTCCTTCAGGAAGGAATCCCTGACTTCTTGTTCCTACTCCCACACTCCAGTCACTTAGCAGTATGTATTGAGCTAGGCATGTTCAATATTATCAGAATTTGGATAATATTCAGTTATAGACTTCTCGTTTTGTCCCTCATGCAGTTTATTTTTTTATTCATACTTGATTAGAGAAGAATGTTTCAATGTGCCCTAGTGCCTTTGGGTGACAGCTGAGAGAGAAGTACTGTACTGAGAATGGATTTGGTACTACAACATTTAAGTGCAATGTTGATGTTTTTTTCTTTTCTCTGATACAACTTCTTCACCTTTGCTTTTATTTCCTGCTTATCTTTCAAAGCATCATGTAAAAGTGATGTTTGAATGTAGGCTGTGAATTGGCTTCTGATAGCAGAGGCTTCATGAAGTAAACTGCTTCATAGTGCCAGTCATGAGGTGTAACTGGGAAGATACAAAATAAAGGTGTTTTCCAACTGTCTCATCCACCACTGCATGTGAAATACAGGAAGCTTAGTCATTCCATGTGCCTCAAGTTTATTTCTGCTGTCCTTGGTATTGTGATTAAGGTATGTGGAAGATTTATCTTCTGCAACACTTCAAAATAAATGTTCCTTCCTGCAGAAACAGATAAAAAATAGATTTTGAATTACTCTTCTGCTTCGCAGCTATTTCTTTACTGAATGCACAAGGTATGCAGAGCCAGCCCTGTGTGATATAAAAATATATATATTGCAAATATATTGTGGGGCATTGACCTTAGATGGATGCTAGGTGCCTACCAAGCCACTCTACCCCCTCAGCCCCTCAACTGGACAGGAGGGGAAAGAAATACAGTGAAAGGCTCATGGGTTGAGATAAGGACAGAGAGATCAGTCATCAGTTACCATCGTGGGCAAAACAGACTCAGCTCAGAGAAACAATAATGAGAAATAAAACTAAATCTTAAAAAAACCCTTCCCCTGATCCTTCCTGTTTTCCTGGACTCAAATTTGCCACCAGTTTCTGTACCTCCTCTCACCCTGTGTGATGCTGGGGGGTGGGGGCTGCGGTCAGTTCATCATGCATATCTGCTACTTCTCTTCCTCGTCGGGAAGGACTCCTCAACACTCTTTTTTGGCTCCAGTGTCATGTCCTTCCCACAGGAGACAGTCCTACACAAACTTCTCCAATAAAGGTCCTTCCCATGAGCTGCAGTTCTTTGTGAAGTGCTCAAGCGTGGGTCCATTCCATGGGATGTAGTCTTTCAGGAACAGACTGCTCCAGCATGGATCCCCTATGGGGTCACTAGTCCTGCCAGCAAACCTGCTCCAGTGTGGGCTCTTTTCTCCATAGGTCCTTGTAGCAGCTTCTCATGGAAGCCACACCCATAGAGCCTGTACTACCAAAACCTTGCCATGCAAACCCAGTACACGTATCCATAGGACAGACTCCTGGATGCCAAGGTGGGAAACTGGATAGTGACTTTCAGTGGCTGAAGTCTGTCTTCGTGTCAATGTCCTTGAACATGTAGGTTTGGCGAAGAATTCTAGTCCTACCCTGTGTAAAGGCAGGCTTAAGTCTGGTAATCAGTTTGATTTCTTTATTTTGCGTGGATGAAACTTTGATTTCTGGACTTGAAAGATCAGCAAGCTGCCGTCGAAGCCTATTGCATGTTGATCTTGATACTCTGCAGTCTGTGTGGCCTATTGTCTGAGAAGCAGAAACTGATAAATCATCTTTCTTTGGTTTACTGAAGTGGTGGGAGATTTGCTGGGGTTGTAAACATACAGCTTTTCTTTTTGAGGAGCAGCATTTTGTCCAGCAGGCTTCTACACAGTTATGAAAGTAATTACATTTCGAATGTGTTTCCTATAGAAGGGTGTGCATGGGAGATTATTTAGTTTTTTCTGTGTTAATATGCTGGAGTAAGTAAGTCTTTGGAGTCAAAGGAACATCATCCTTTATGCTCACCCATCTTATTTATTGCAGTGGTCCTCGGGCTAGCTGCCAGAAGGATTGGTGTGATGTATTGGTGTGACTGTGCCCCGGTGTCCGTGCTGCGTGTTCTGACATGATTCAGTTATGCTTGTTTGTTGAAGGTTTTATAATTTCAGTTAAAAACCGTGTGATTTGACATCTTGCCACTTAAAATTTTAAGTGGAGAAAAAAATAGTTATTTATTCCTACAGAGGGTCTGTTGTCCACTCTCACTTGACGAGATATAAATATTTTGATCCCATGAAGCTGTGGTGCCGGGTGGTTCCTGTTAGAAGATTTGTGAATCAAATCTGTCAGCAGCAGTAGTGCCAGTGCTGCTGTGGCTGCTTTGGAAATGGGTATTCTCTTCATACCTTCAGATGGATGTGGTTATGTATGTGTAGGGGCTATAGCTCACTAGCTGAGAAAGAAAAAAATGTAGTGTAGGTAAAGATGGCAATTAAAATGTTAATTATTTTAAATTACTTCAGTAATTTCCTCTTATTTCTCATTCCTAATTTTTTTTCATATTCAATTTAATCTTCATTTTTCCTGTATGAAAGGAGAGAAATGAAGATAAAAGCCAGAAAGGAGTCATCTTTTGGGGGGGGAGGGGTAAAATCTTACTTACTTCTTTTATAAACTAGCAGTTCATATATTTAATCCCAAATTGCAGAAGAGAAATCTGGGCAAAATAGATGGGATGGGTGAAATGAAATCATTGCATTCTCCAGCTCACTATTTGTAGTGAAGTGCAGCTTGACAATACCTTCCTTGGCTGATGCTTTGATTTAGTATTTGTTCTGTTGAGTTTATTTGAAGATGTACATCACTTCAGGATTGTTCTATGGGATGATCTGGCACTAATGCTTCCGTTGGGGTGCCAGGACAAAAATCATCTGTAAACTTAGGGATTAGTATTGCAATGGCTTACTTGTTAATTACGTTACTTGCAAGTTGCACACATACTTGTAGATAAAATCTCTGTAAAATTATGTAGTGAGACAACTAAACAGGAGAAAAAACCCCCAAAACAACCAAACCCAGAAATGCCTGTTGAACATAATAGCAAGTTCTTTATTTGATCAGTAATTGGTTTAAGCATGTCTGACTAACCTTTTCATTCTATTCTGTGCTTCATGGCTATTAGACGTATTTTCACCTGGTGGCAAAGATGATGGGAAAACACATCCCTTACTATAAGAAACAGTGCCACAGCACTGAAAAGACAGTAGCATCTTAGTGATGAAATTGTGTTTGTTTCCCCAGCCTCCGCTTCACAGCACTCTCTCCTTTTCTTAATGTGTGGCACAATGCTGTTGCTCAGCCAGAGGCTAAGAGAGGGACCGTAGGTACACAGCATAGCTGCAAGAGAAGCAAGAGACTGGAATGTTCCATCTCAAAAACAGCATCTGTATTAGAAAGACAAGATCTTACATCTTCTGGCCCTGGTGTCCTTGTTATTTGCATCAAGGCAGCAGCATGAAGCAGTTGACTGCGGCAGCTCTCCGGCTGATGTGCCTTGCATTATTATCAGGTGCCTGATTGCAGTCTCGGGATGGATGTGACTGGCATAGCAATGCGTGTGCTGCTGCTGCTGCTGTGTGACAGCAGGCTGCCATGAGGACAGAAGCCCATTCAGCCCTGCAGAAAAGTTCTTTTAAGAACATAATAAACCTCTGTTTTGTGAAATTTCTGGTAATTGCTATGATTTTGTACTCTGACACATTGCTAGTTTGTCTGGAAGCTGCTTTGACAAATGTGTTTGGGCTGTATAGAACTGAGAAGGTGCAGAATTTCAGTTCTGAAATTGCAAATGGTTTTTCTGACAGGGAATTAATTGAGAATTGGAAACAAATCTCTGTGGTTCCAAGAATAAAGTAGTCCACGTGTTGGATTCCAACATGATATACCATGATTTTTATTTTCAAAATATTGTAAGTTTCCTGTTTATATAACTGTCACTTAATAAAATGTTGGGACAATGCTTCTGACTTATATGCTGTGATAAATGGTTCAAATGCAGGGTCTTGACTTCGTTTATTAATCCCAAATCTCCCATGATCTTACTGTCTTCAGTGGAGCAATTCCCAACCTGTACTGGTTGCAGATCGTACGAGATATTAAAAAAAGCCCTTTCCAAAGTGAATCTAGCTACTGAAACATACTTTTCTCAAAAAAGAAAAAAAAAAGAAAAGAAAAAAAAAGGGGGGGGGAACAAAAAGAAGAAAAAAAATTGTGGGAGGTTAATAGAATACAAATCCTGGCATATGGTCTTTACCTTGATATTCACTTTGGAAATGAAGACAACTTAATAATAAAATAAAACTAACAACATGCAAAAGAGAAGGAAAAAACAATTTTATTGTGAATATAAAGACCATAATAATATTTGGAGATATGTGCAACCACAGAGTAATGACTCAAACTCAGAAGCGCAGTGATTCTCACTGTAGTGGCACGCTGCTGTTGGACCTGGGGAGCCAGCCAGTGAAGGAGATGTCTGATTTCTAAAGCAGTCCCTCAATCACCTATTTAAATGAGAAATAGCTCACTGAGCAGAGGGGGGCCAGCTGAAAAAACTGGTGTTTACAAACCACTCAAAAACTTTCTGTGAGCTACTCACTTTGCATTGGAAAAAAACCCTTGTCTTTTTTTTCTATGAGCAGATCTAAGAAAGGATATGAGAGATGCAGTATGTGAAACAGTCATCGGGGAGAAGGAGATAAAAAAGAAAACTTTTTTACATTTTATTTTACTGTCTTCGACTTATGCAAATTACAGAATTGCATCTTGTGTAATAATACAATCTAAGGCTGTTTGGGCTTTGGGTACAACAGAAGATTCCTTTGGTGGCAAGTTTTCATGCTCTTTAAGTTGTGGTTTTGGTTTTGTTTGGATTTTTTTGGTTTGTTTGGATTTGTTTGTTTGTTTTAAATTTTCTTAGTTATGTTTTTAAGTGCTGTCTGGGCCAGTGTGCCCAAGAACAGTCTCACCTGCTAGCCTGAAGATGACAAGGAGAGACAAAATTGCTCAGAAAGAGAATATGCAACAGATGATGTGGATCTTGAAAGGTGGTAGGCGATTGTCTAACAGACAATAAGTATTGCAAATAATAGATGATAACGATTCAGTCATAGCCCGTATATTATGTTAAGATGGAAAAATTGGACCTGAACTGTGAAGTTGAAGTAGTCATGCTACTACTAGTGTTCTGTGTTGGGCCAATAACAGATTTCTTACTGTTGTTGTAAGCAAGATTTTATTGAATCCCCACTCCCCCCTCCGGCTCTGGTTTGTCCTCAAGTTTTTAAAATTCTGTTATTTCCATGGAATCCTAGAATGGCTGGGGCTGGAAGGGACCTCTGAAGGTCATCTAGTCCAGTCCCCCTGCACTGAGCAGGGATACCCTCTACTAGACCAGGCTGCTCAGAGCCTTGTCCAACCTCACCTTGAATATCTCGAGGGATGGGGTCTCAACCACTTCCCTGGGTAGCCTATTCCACTGTTCTACCATCCTCAATGTAAAGAACTTCTTCCTGATACCCAGTCTAAATCTACTCTTCTCTAATTCAAACCCATTACCTCTCATTCTTTCACTCCAGGCCCTTGTAACCAGCCCCTCTCCAGCCTTCCTGTAGGCCCCCTTCAGCTACTGGAAGGTCGCTAGGAGGTTTCCCTGGAGCCTTCTCTTCTCCAGGCTGAACAACCCCAGCTCCCTCAGCCTGTCCTCGCACGAGAGGTGTTCCAGCCCTTGGGTCATCTTTGTGGTCTCCTCTGGACCCGCTCCATCAGGTCCCTGTCTTACCTGTGTTGAGGGCTCCAGAGCTGGACACAGTGCTCCATGAAGTACTTCATGAAGGCTTAGTCGTTACCACTTGACAAACATGGCAGTGTTTGGCCTGCATTACAACAGAAAAAGGAGAAAGCAGTGATGCGAAGGTTTTTTTCTGGTGCTTTTAGTGAGGTCAAAGCACCTTGTCATGATACCTAAATGACTGTGGTTTGGTCTGCAATGTAAAGTTTGCAGATCCCTTTGCAGATGTATTTTTAATGTTTATGTAGTTTTCTTTTTGTGTTTTTATTTTTTTTTCCCTCTGACATGACTGCATTTTAAAAAGTTTTTAAATTTTTATTTTTTTTTTTTTTTACGTAGAGGTGAAGCAGAGGCAAACATACTCAGAGGCTTTAGGGAAAAGGCTTCTCTCTAAGACTCCTAGCATGTTTTTGCAGAATTGCATAGGCTGTAGTTCTGAGCCTGAACAAAACCACACTTCATTTTGGAGGCATTAATTTTCAGATCTGTCTTGGAGTGTGAGTTCTGTGAGATCATGATGGCTATGTTTTTGAGCTATTCCAATTATTATTTGTACTGTACTTTGAATAGTTTGGAGAAAATCTTAAGTGATGTTCTCTTAAACAGAAGCAGAACTATTGCACTTGTTCCACTGATAAAAGTATGGTGTATTGTAGTGAGCTCCCGGTGTCATCTATCCTGTGAATTTACCCTTTGTTAGCTGCTTTCTCATCCTTGGCTGAATTGTTTACATCTTTACTTCAGCATCCCCGTTAGGTGAGGCACCGGCGACTCCAGGACTTCTATCACATTCACAGTAGTAAAATGCATGATAAAACAAAGTGAAGCTTTTGTAGTAAAATGCTAATTTATATTCCAGAAGATAAAAAAATATGTCATTTGGATGGAAGAATTTTTTAATTCTTGTATATTGGACAGGACCTTACTGTATCTGTAAAAATCACCTGATTTCTGAAGATGAGGAAGGGGTTTCAGCAGAATGTCTTATCCAGAAGTAGGCTTGGCCATTGAGCCACTCAAAGCTCACTAGTGCTTGCTCTTACTTCCTCAGTTTGTACCTGTTATTTGTGATGACTCTCTCAATGCTTCCCTCTAGGCTGATAAGGCAGTGCTTAACAAAAAATAAAAATAAATCTGTCTTAAACTTGAATGAAAAGGTGACCAGGCCCAGTGAAGTTTTCAAAAGAGATGGTCCCAAGCTTAGGCATAGATATAACCTTGGATATAAACTAAACCAGTAAGCAGGGGATAAGAAAACCAAAATAGGTCACTGTAATTCAACAGTAAATACTAAATTACATGAATGCATCTGAGAGTGTCTGTACTTATATTCCTCTATGACAGTAATGAAGCAGCCTCAAAAAGTTGAAAGTTAATTTGTAGGTAAGTTTAATGGCAGTATAAATATAATAATACTTTTTTATCTAGAAACAAAATGCTGAAACACCGGAAATGTTTTAGAGGGGAAATAGGAGAAATAATCTGAGGTATGGAAAACTTTACCAGTGAGAAATGGCAGGACTTTGAAAAAGCTTAGTAGAAGGAAGGTTTAATAAGAACTTGCTGAGGGTCTCTTAACTGTCTACACAGCAAGAAAAGATACAATGCTGAACTTGCAGAAAAACATGTGATTAGTTTGTAGCAAGGCACTGGAAGCTCATGGAGTTCAAACTATGAACTAGACATAAATTATTAACCATGGGGTATAAATAGAGCAGACTTTTGTGGACATGATATACTTTATATTACTTGGAGTAAGCATACAATCAAAACAGTATCGCTTGGTAGAAGAGACCGTCCCTTTGACATATATTAGGCTGAAATTATGTAAGGGAATCATGAGAAATGGAGGTTAGTGTAAGAGGCTGTAATTGGTTCTTATCACCTTAAATATTTCAGCTATTTAGGAGTCAGCTGTGTTTTGACATTCCTAACTAGTTCATGCAGGATGAGATTCCTTTGTCAGGTTCGGTAAGGTATTTCTGATAGGCCTCAAAATGTATTCACTACAAAGTATAAGGCTGTATTACTTTTTTCTGATTTCAGGAAGAAAAGCCTCTTTGTAGAGCCCCTTGGTGTTACTGGCACATCCTGTAGGGGAATTGTTATTGGTAGATAGATGATTTTAACAGCTGAAGAGAAATCAGGAGCAATTGATGGTGATGACTTAACACCGTTTGTCCTTACACTGTATGTAAAGGGAATCTTTATCTACAGTTAGAGCATTTCATGTTTGGACTACTTGGATATACTGGTAAGAGTAAAGCTCTGATCTTTTAGGAATCCAAGCTCTGATCTTGTAGGAATCCATACTGTGCTTGATCAGTGTTGGATAGACATTTTTAAGCATGATACTCCTGAAGTTGTTACCTGCATAATTAACTGTGTATATTTGTACATTACCTTCTTGTGCTTTAAAAAAAATAATAAATACTGAAAGGAATATGATTAAATACCTATTTACCTAGCTAGCATGGTAAAAATACCTTCCTGTAACTCACTACCCTGGTTGATAGATGAAGAACAAGAATTCCCGAAGTAGCTGAAATGTTTTCAATGGCGAAGCAATTTTTGCTGACATGCACTCTGTTTGCTAGGAACAGGAGGAAGGAAAAAATAGAAAGTGGATTGTGTTCCTAATACTGGCCTGACATGAGAATTTTGGAAAAGGAAGCCATATCTTGTCCAATGGAAGTGATCTCTATGTATGAAGGATATAACCAAGGATGAATTGGAAAGAAAATGAAGTCAATCATGTAGTTGGATTTGTGCCTGCTAAAAATGAATCCCTTACTTCAGAATTAAGAACAGGAACAATCGTGTTGTATGCTTAAACAATTAAGACTAAAATTGTGCTCTGTTTGTATTGGGAAAGGGTAGGAAAGTCCCCTCAGTACCCTTCCTAAAATCTGTGTGTTAGTTGAGATGATGCAGGGCAGGCAAAGCTGCAGTAAAGCAAGCACTTGAAGACCAGTTGAGCTGGCTCCTTACAGGGATTCTGACAGATTTCTGTGTGCTATCACACTGCAGATACTCTTGAAACACTTGCAGCTTTACTAAGCTGTAGACATTTCTCCAGTGCCTTCGTGGTGTTCCTAACCTAGCAGGGAAAAATAATTGTTCAGTGGTGTAGCACTTTACAGTTTCTGTGGCTGAGACTTGGAGATAAGGATGCATGTGCTTTGTTGGAAAAAACAGGTTCACGTTTCTGCAAAAAAAAGTCTGTTTTAAGTATTTGGTTGATATAATTTGCTTTTAGGTAGTGTACTATAAATAGACGACTCCTGAGTGCAGTCCTGGATTGTTCCCTTGAACTGTGCAGGCCGTATTTCTGCAGTAGGCACTTAATGGTGGGGAAGGCATTCTGTCTTTCTATACATGCATAACATTTGTCCTTGCTTTGGGCTTTTTGATCTTACTTGCCTTGCTAAGTAAATTTATGTGACAGCATACACCTTCTGTTTTATCAAGAAATAAGCCTGTTCCAGATTTAAAAATGTAAGTTCTTCTGAGCGTAAAAAAATATTATTGGATCAATTGAAATAGTTATCTGTGGCTTAGATTTCCACACCCCCCCACGCACCCCCCCCCCCCCCGCCCCACTTCTTTTCTTTTGTTTTTTTTTTGTTATTCTATTTACTTACTGTG
>WUAM01000323.1:32612743-32682244 GCA_024336885.1 Actenoides hombroni
ATTTCCACACCCCCCCACACACCCCCCCCCAAGTGTTTTTTGTTTTTTTGTTTTTATTAATAGAAGGTAACATAGCTTTGAAACAATCGTGAGCATTCAGTCAAGCAGTATATACATCATCTGTTTGGGTATTTTTCAGGTGTTCTGTTGAATTGGGTAACAATTCTAGCAGTACTGTCAAAGCACAGAAAATGGTGTTATTTTGGCACAACTGTATCTTCTTGAAGTTTCTCTTCTTAGCTCTAAATAGTAATAATGTGGTTATTTGTATAGCATAACTAGATAGAGCCAGTACAGAAGAATCTCTTGTGAATGCTGTTTCCCTTTTTGTGTGGTGTTGTTTTGACTGCTTTGGCTGCAGCTGCCAGCCTTCCTTTGAGTCAGGCTTTTTAATTCCTCTTTGTGTTACACAATGAACTATAATGCAGCCAGCCATAGCTTCTTTAGACAATACTTGTTGGCTCAAGTGTGTGATACATTCAAAGAAACTGCAGCGAAATCTTTCCAGCAAACTTCAGATTTTCCTTCTAACAGTCTAACAGAGGTGATTGTTAATGTTTTTATTTGGAAGAGGAAAGGCTATCTTAATGATGGAGAGAATTTTTTTTCTGAGACTTGGGCATCCTACAGCAGGTAGTTGTTGAGTTTTAGTTCCATGCCTCCACCATAAGACCAGAAAAGTTCATCTTGCTTGGTGTAGATAAAACAGTGAGCTTTTTAGGACACAGGAACAGCAGGCTGAACTAGAAACAAAGAATTGTTGGGGTTGGGTGGGTTTTTTTGTTTGTTTGTTTGGGTTTTTTTCGTCTTGGGGAGCAAATAGTTCACTGCAGAATAGAGTGAACTTCAGATAAGAGCCCTGACAGTGATATGGTGTGATAGAGTGTATTGCCACTTTATTTTTATAGCATCTTGTGTGGAAATGATATCTCAAAGGCTTTACATGGTTAGATAATACAGATATAAAGTTAAATGGTAGCAAGGAGAGAAAAGCGTAAGATTTATAAGGAAAGAGGGGACAGTCTCTTTCCAGATGACATTTGAAAGATAGATGGTAAATCAGTATGGCAGAGACTTTTGAAAAAAAACAACTGTTTTTTTTGATGGCCGGTAGTCTGGGAAAGAATCTATTCAAAAAAAGGTGGGCAGAGAAGTCCATGTGTAAAGATTACTGCTAAATTGAAGCTTCTTGCTTTCCAGCACCTACTTTGCAGTGCACGCTTTGTGACAACGGTTTACATAAATACTTGCACTTAGACCTAGGTTTTACTGAGTTATATTTGTACTGATTGGAGTTAAATTACTCCTGATTTATGCTGCTTTTCAACTGTTACAAGATTTTATTCATCTGCCTCACTGTTCATGGTGAGTTTTACCTTTTGGCCTCCCTTTCTCAGCTTTTTGGTGGATTTCCCTACAAGCCTGTTCTGAGCAAAACACTCTTTGCTTGGAGTTCACTTCCTTTGTTGTCAGTTAGCGCAACATGCAGTTTACACATGATGCAGACTGTCCCTTACCTGCAGATATTTTCCAAAAGCTTCTGCTCAGGGTGAAATTGCCCTGAATGTGGGAGAGCCTCTTCAAAACTGAAGCTGGACTGAGTTGTGAGATCTGACTGGAGACAAGTGCAAACAGGTTAGAGAGAGGAATTTATTTACACTTCTGTTTCCTGTCCGTTTATATTGACACAGATCAAGTCGAGAATTCACAAGGCTATCATGAACAGGGTAATAGCCTTTCAAGTTGTTGAAATGTGCAAAGTATAGGTAATTTGTCTGTGTTTAGGATGTACACAATATTTGCCTTCTGTGTTGTGGCCATCTGATGTGCAGCTGCAACTGTCCAGAGGTCTGCTGCGAACTTTGCTGCAGAGGTGAGGTTATGGAAGGGAACCTCAGTGTTATATGCCTGTATGAGATGTCCACTTCCTGCTTTTTTTTTTTTTCCCCCCCTGAGTAGGAGCTTCCCAAAGTGCTTCTCTTCATAAACTCCCACCTGGAAGGTAACTGTAGGTTTGAGGCAGCTTCTGAGCAAGATAACGGTGCTTTACACATTCCTCCAGGTGAAGAGACTCCAACGGACTGGTCAGTGGAGCATCTGTATGAGTGACAGGCCTGAATCACTGGCCAAGTGCTGTGTTGCTGCAGGGAGTCTTGTCTGGAGTGACTCTGTGAGGCTCTGTAGTAATAGCATGAGCAGATACTGTGGATTCTTCACATTCAGAAATTAAAACATTTGTTTTGTGTGTTCGTAACACTTGTAAATTCTATGTATGTATACTTTATATATATATGAATTATTTTTCTTTATTAAGAACGAACACTTTTTTGTTTGCTTTTGGTGTAGAATCAGCAGAATAAGCCTATTGTGTTGCAGTTCCTTGTGGGGGGAAAAAAAAACCAACCAAACCCCAACAAAACCTAATGTAAGAGTATATTTTAAGTGCTGTAGTATGCTCTGGATTTGGTTGTTAACTGCTACCTTACTTATTAATTGAGATTGCTGTGTCTCTTTGACAGATACACCCTCAAAGATTTTCAGTAAATACAGTTTTTGCTTATCATATTACTGTGTTCTTTATATCACCAGCAATATAAACTGATTATGTGTTTCTCAGGCATACATGGAATGTAGACCGGTCACAGGAACTCTTGTTGGAAGGTTGTTTCTGATGGCCATATATATCTTGGTCATTTAAAAGTGATTAATCATCAGCTTTAACAAGGACTGATATACTTGAAAATGATTTCCATGAACAGGCTACTTCAGAGGGATGGAGTGAATAATAGACACTACCAAAAGCTCCAGGACAATGCTAAGTAATATAGATACAAGGTAAAATGATGGATAAAATTGAAAATACTTAAACTGGAGATAGAAATTTAACTCAGATCTCTGAATCCTCTCTTATGTTCTTAGCAATGACCATATGTTCTCATGAAATTAGGGACAGATTTTAGGCCTTTTGAAGGTCTTCTATCCACTTTCTCTTTGTTTACAGAGAAGAGTTGTTCTCTTCAAAATATGCTTTCATTTCATTAAAATATTTTAGGATTTTTCAGCAGTGTAATAAATGTAAGTAAACCTTATCATATTGATTTCCAACAGACTTTGTACCTTTGAAGAACACTGTATCTCTACTTTTGAGTTGCATTTCTTCTTATTGTTCATTTACAAGGAGCAGGTTAACACCTTCTGCCACTCCCAGCTGGAGCATCACCACTAGCTTAGAAAATGCCTTCATAACAGAAAATAATTTTTGAAAAGATTGACCATGGAAGAATTAGAATATACAAGGAATCTTCTTAAGAAAACTGTTTCTGTGGGTTTTATTAATAGTTTCTTTGCTCAGGTTTTTTTTCCCCTTCTATAGAGGAATGAGATTAAATTTTCTAGCTTTGGTTACTAAGCTTTCAGCTCCTTCAACTGCAGTTATTAATCAGCTTTCATGGCACACTCCAGAAAAAGTGGTTTTAAAAAACATGTTTTTATTTTAGGCTAATAGTCCAAAGAGGTAAAGCTGAGTGCTGCATAGAGCGTATGTTTTAAGGTGATAATGTTGCAGTCCTTAGTTTGAATGGCTTGTATTATTCACAAAATAAATGTCCAAGACAAATTTGCCAACAAAGCTCAGTCTACCTTCCCCTGTTCAGCTGACTTAATTTGTATGCCATAGCCTAATAGATTTGCCATGGCCTCATTTAAAGATTTTATTATGTTTTTTCTATACCTTTTGATCATTTGCTAATAAGTATTATGAAGTAACGGATAAAGACTCAAGGATTTGTTAGACATGAAAGAGTAAGTTGGCCAAAAATCCAAATGGGGGGAAAAGTATTCACAGAAATGTCTCAGTTTATCTGCACTGGAGTTGTAGCCTGTCTGGGAATTTGCACTGGTGTGATGTTTCTAAGGGCATATAGGCAAAGCTGCTGCTGCTGCTTGTGCTTTGCATCAGTGGAGTTTCCCCCCTGCTTGAAGTTTGTCTTATGCTCCACTGTCTGTCAGATCAAAGTACTGAACTTAAACCAGGACAAGTCTTCAGTGTAGACAAGACTATAACATCAAAATACTAATATTTTTCCTTGACATGGAATTTTATTCATGTCAGGAGTCACAGGAAGCTGAGAAATAAAATTTTCTGTTCATCCACTGAGCAGTTTCTGCAGGAAGTGTAGCAGCTGGGCCCTGACATTGTCCCCATATTGTCCTGCATCCAAAGCCAGTCCCCAACACCCCTGCCTTGCATGTTTGGAATCCAAATGCATTTGATCATACTTCCTCACCAGTTCAACTTCTTGTGTTGATTATGAGTTTTCTTAACTTTAGACTGTAAGTAAGATGAGTAAACAAGTGTAGACTGCAATCTTTGTTAGCACAAGACTTTGGAATAGGTGCTTAATTGAAAAATATCTCTTGGGAAAAGCTTTTTTTACTGTGCACCTTACTGTCCCCACGGTTCATTTCTTCACTGTATGTTTTATGAGAACGAGGAGACTCTGCACTTGAATCTTGTGAGGGGTTCTGGTATGATTTTGTGGTAGGAAGAGTGGAGCACACTCAAAGCAAGAGTGTATGAAAGATGATAGTTTCTGTGTTATTTTAAGCAGTAGAACTATGATGTGCTATTTCCAAATTGTCAGGTGCTATTAAATATCAAATAACATCTGTCCATAGGTATGTAGCTGTTTCTTGCTCATTGAAGGCTCATTTTAGACAGATGTCAAAAGATTCAGTATGTTGTTAATACAGAAATACAGTTCTTAAAAGAAGTTAACTTTGTTGCTGCTGATTCCCAATGTTCTGATTTCTGTATTAGCTGTATATTTTGCATGGTTTAAATGAAAATCCTGCTCACTCAAATTCAGGTAACAGTGCTGTTGCTGCTTCAAAATTAATCCCGAGAGACCAAGTGGCAAAGGATACCAAGGAGAGATGAAGTTAGGGTGAAGTCTGGCTGATCTAACCACATCTATAGTCACTGAGTGACATCCTAGTTCCCCGGCCCTTGGGAAATACTGACAAGAGGGTGAACGTAGAACACGTTTTGTGCAGGTGATTAAATCAAACCTTTTCATGACAGTCTTAGCAAACTAATAATGGTGGGGAAAAAAGGGTCTCCTTTCTTCTACCTCTCATCTCATTTTACAACAAAACTCTCCAGACTTGAAAAGCAGAGTGTAGTGTAAAAATGAAATTGTTACTAAAATGTGTTTTCCCTGCAACTTATTGCAAGAAGAAAAGTTTAGGATAGAGATGAGAAGGATTTTGTATGACAAATGGGTAGAAATAACATCAAGACATCTCATCATCATATAAAAAAAAAACCAAACCCCAAACCAACAATCCCCTCCCCCCAAGATTATTTGGAATTTAACTGTAAATCTTCACTATCCTAGGCTCTTTTTAGGAAATCAACAGTTAGTGCTATCTAAGCATTAGTGTTTTAATAACTCAGGAATGTACAACCAGGTCTTAGAAATTAAGGTGATTCTCAGTGGGGAGAAAAAAGAACCTAGGGACTGAGAAACCATTAATGAACCATAACAATATCAGACTGCTGTGCATATTGTCAAATGTTTTCTGATTTGATGAACACAAGAGATTTTGAGTGTTCTACCAAAATATGAGCGCCCAGTTGAAGGGATATGACTTGCTTTGCTAACATCTCATTGCAAATACATTGAATGCTTGGTTTCTTTTATATCCCTGTATATATTGTTAACACTCATACCTTGTGGTCTGGCTTATGTGGAAAGTTTTAAGATAATCTGTCACCATTGCACTAGCTCTGCTACAGCTCTGCTGATGCTGGGATCAGCATAAGAAGTCAATATATAAGTTGTTGGCAGCTTTTTTTAACTCTCATGTTTCTTGGAGGTATCTCCAAGTTTCAGTGTGGCACTGCAGTTGTCTTAGTAATGGACATTTCTTCAAGAACTCTGCAGTTGTAGCACTAAAGCTAGTACAGCCTAGGGGAGATTTTTCTACCAAATACCAGAGATGGAGCCAGTGTGGCTTCATGGGGGGTACAGTGCTTTTTGTGAGCTCTGCCCAAAGAACTTAAAATTGTTAACACAGTCATTAAACTAAGTAATATAGAAGAAACTGATAGGCTTCTTAGAGCAAAACCTACAGAGAATATTAGGTCATCTTTGTAATTCATGTACTTTGAAGCAATTTATTTGAGGATTTTTCAAAAGCTTATGAAACTGAAGAATTCTTGATGTTTCATTTGATGGCCTTTGCTCTAGATTCCTCCATGTAACACTCTGTTTCAGAAAATGTACTTGCCTTAGCCAGTTGTTTATCATGAGAGTGATGGAAGTTCACTCCAAATTATTGAGAGTTTTTATACAGCATGTTAAATAAGCTAATCATAGCGTAGTATACAAACACGAGCTACTTGAAATGGACATCACACTAATAAAACCATGTTGAAAATGTCTGAAATGGCTAACACGTCTAATTCAGCAAGTGGCTTTCTAGGTGATGACGCCTGTCCTCTGGAGAAAAGTCAAAAGGATGAGTATGTAGATGGTATCCTTGTGCAGGGAGTATAGTTCTGTACAAACCCCCTGTTCTTGGGGCTAATTGCGGTGTGGTGATAAATGATTTCAGATGTCAAAGCAGGATCCAGTTCAGAAAGTAATTACTGAACAATCTTATTCCAGAACCTTCTAAAAAGGGTGTCCAAAATGTGGAACTGTTGGAACTAGTGGAGTATGAGGATTGAAAAACAGCTTGAAGTTGGTGTGTTGTAACTAAGTGAGGAAATGTTGCATGCTTATGAACCATTCTAACTGTCGCATATGTATTCCTAAATTTGTTTAGTGCTTCTATGCCTACTCTTCAAAGTTGAATAAGCATTACTTGCAAAATCTGTCTCTGTGAATTGGAAGCAAAAAAAACCCCAAACATTCAAGGCAGAAGTCAAAGGGCAGTATTGCTAAGTGTTGCTGGAAAGATAGTGAAAGTTAAAATAGTTATTGTGCATGTTACTGTGAATCATTTGGAAGGGTCTGTTCTTCTAGTTCGCTTAAAATGGAACTATATAAGTAGCACAATAATTATTTTGAGGACTTAGTAATTATTTGTGAAACAGAGACTAAACTGTTAGTTCCTTGATAATCTTCCCTGACTTAGTGTTTAAAGAATAAGTTAAGGATACTACAAAAAGTGTGTTGTCCTGCTTGATGAGCCATCATAAAGAGGTCCAGAAATGTGAGTTTTTGTGAAGTTGACTTTACTGGTAACAAATCTTAGAAGCAGATTCATGATCTAGATTGAAAAGCAGCTGTTAGAATACTGTGGTCCCCAGTCTTGGGAAGGACACAAACTGTACTTCCAAGTCCTGCATTAGGGTCACTTTCTTTATCTTTTTAAAGTTCACTTTCTCCCAGATCTCATGCAGGCAAATGAGTTGTACTTCTAAAGATTGGAAAGGTAGAAAATTCCCCTGAGACTGCAGGGACAAATAAGAAAGGAAGGGTTGAGGGGAAACACTGTGGAACAGAATGTAGAGGGAGATTTGCTAGGAGAAAAGAATGGTAAGGTTTGATCACGGGGAAGTTAAGAAATAAAAAAAGAACCCCCACATCTTAAGTGATCCCAGAGGGAAAGGCTGGCTTCCAGTATAGCGGTACTGACTAGAAGAGGTTTGTCTATAATAAGCAGATAAGGCATTGTCAGAGTAGCTTGGCCATACATTATTTCAATCATATCATTCATTGTTCCCCCATATAAATTAACTTAATAAAGGTTGGCTGACACAAGCCTTGCAGCCATAAAACTGAAGGTTCCTCCCTTAATAGGCAGAGGAGGGACTTGAATGCAGCATGCAGCTCATCTCCATTTTTGACCTGGTGCCTAAACAGAGACCTGCTAAGAGGAGGGAGGTGAGTAGGCACTTTGGGACACGAATTCAAGTTAATGCTGAGTGTGATTGAAGCTGTCTCTGGAGGCAGTAAAGTGTACACTCAATAAGGTCTAGGAATAATGACACGTTGTGAATTCATTTAATTTTAATTTTGAAAGCTTGCTCAAAGGTAGAATTACCAGAAGCACTTCAGCTTTAGTGTGGGTCTTGGGTTTGGATTTTTATTTTTTTTATTTTTTTAATTTTTATTTATTTATTTTTTTAAAACCTATAACCTCACCAGGCAGCAGTTATTTAACTACAGCTGTAGTTTTAACCATCCAATAGCCTGGATACCAATTCTCACTCCGAGCAGAAAGCATGTAAATCACTTGAACGGATTGTCGTTTTCCTTTGTAATAAGCTTGGCTGAAAAAAAAAAGGAAAATAAATGAAAGAATGTGCTGTCACATGTACTTGCATTTCTATAGTGCATAGTCTAAATTCTGCTCATACAAGGGCTGTGCAGAGCAGTAGTAGAAAAATGAGCTGTGACTCATTGTCATAGCAGGCATGTGCTTGCAGCCCATGTAATTATGTATCTCTAGCTAGGCTGAAAGAACCTGTCACCTCAAAGTGAACTCTAGCCCCAGACCTCTACACTGAGAGTAGAGAAATGCCACCTTCCAGTAGTCACTTGAAAGCAACCCAACATCAGAGTATACTCTCATAGCTGATTTCCTCCAGAAAGTGTGGACATCAGTCCGTAGTTTATGTTGGAAACGCAGTTTTCTACAGATGGCCTTGAAGAGTTCCTCCAGGCTTTACAGGACATTATCATGCTATTTTTAAAAAGCATATACACAGATTGATCTTTTTATGGTCTTTGTCTGCAAACAATCATTCTCAGAGCTGACTAGCACCTGACATATCGCTAGTAATGCTGCATTTCCACTAACAGAACTACCACTCATCTCGTTTCTGCTTTGTTCCTGTCTTGTGCAACTCACTCTACTCTGTTTAGAGTTGGATACATTAAAATCCTCGCTAGGAACTTTGCTGTGGTTTTGGGCAAAACTTTTGTGCGTCCTCTTTGTCTAGCAGACTCAAGTGATTGTTAACTTCGACGAGTGACAAAATCCATTTTCTTCTGTAGGTGATTGAACCTTTGTAATTTTTGCAGTGTTGCTAAGTTAATCTGCTTAGGAATGAAGGGGTTAAGATGTAGCAGTACACCAATTCTACTTTCAATTCTCTAATACAATTAGATGTGCAAGAAGGCATATAGTTGTATGAGGGGGGCAGTGGCCTCTCAACTCTAGAAAACCTTGTGTAGCCTGGGCCAAAAGGGGCAGAGTTTCTCCCTTCTAGCTGGGGCAGGTTTCTTGCTTCCTTCCCTGTGCTGGCAATAATGCTGGTGAGGCTATGACTGATTTTATTAGTTCTTCTTTGCTATGCAATTTGGTGTTTGCCCAAGAGAGGCAATGGGACCCTCTAGTTTAAGGGCATAGGGCTTTTAGGTGGCATCTCCTGGAGTTTGCCCACAGTGACCTACTCTTCAGTGAGCAACCTTTGCAGGGACTCTTACGACATTAGGGAGATACAATTATCTGGTGAACTTCCATGATTTTCTTTTAATGATGATGTTGCAAAGCAATACTTGGTCAATTTGTTGCAAGCACTGATAGAATAAACCTGTTTGTTAAGACAGGTCAGGGAGGCAGCTGTCTCTTAAATAGAGGAGACTCTGAAGTAAGGAAGTTGATATGAATGTAGTTTAGTAGTTCTTCTATTTCTAACACCAGCCCCTGGTATAAATGCAGTGCAGGGATGTGAGAGGGTACTTATTTTAACAAATCCTTAGTGGTCTTTCCTTAGTATATTCCAAAGGTAAGATAATTTTGCGTGCATTAACAGTTACAGAATTTAAAAGCTGGTATAGAGTAAGTTCTGTTAATCTTGTAAACAAACCCACTGCATTTCCAATAGCTTGGGAAGGCATTCAGTCCAATCTTGCATTTAAATGGCAGCTGTGCTTCTGCTCACATCCATTAGTCTGCACCCTGCCTGGGAAATAACAGGGTATTGGCTGCTTCCCAGGAAGGCAGGGCTAGTCTATGGGCATGGAGAAGCAGTATTAGATAGCTGGAGAGGGTGGAGTTGCTGTATGTGTCATTGTGTCCAAGTAATTCTGGTTTTCATTAAAGGTTATTTGAATATCTGCAAGTGTCTCTGTTCTCAGTTTCACAGAATGAGATCAAGTCTTGTTCTCTTCTGTAAGACAAAGTTAACAGCCATGTATGTACCATACCTGCTTTGTCCTAAATGCCCTAATTAATTGTGTTTTATTGTAAAGATCTTTGAATATGGTTTGTTTCTTAAGCTGAAAATCCTTGCTTCTGTGTTCAAAAATTGGTATGGGTCCCTGTTAGAGGCCTAACAAGAGTCAATACTGAGCAAGGATTTCTTTTGCTACCGCATTCTTTTTTTTGTGGTGTCTCAGTAGCCATGAAGAATAGGTACACCTACACCATTCCACAGCATGTCTTTGACAGAAGTGACTCAGCAGGGATGTTCAATTCTCTCTGACCTCTGACAATCCCTTAAAGTTGTGTAAAGGCAGAAAAATTCCCTAATATGAACGTTCTTGTGGTGGATTTTTATAGCTGCTACTCTACATGTTTCAAAATGGTAAGTTCAGCTCTTAATTCTAAGGAGAGGGTCAAGTGACAAGAGAAGTGAACTCTGTACTTAACTTGCAGCTACCTTCTGGAATAGTTTTTCCACAGCTTGACATTTCCCTTATTGTAAAGTATATCAGTCCCCATGCATTAGTCTCTTCTAATTTCAGAAGCCTGCTGGGACTGACTTTTTGTAAATCCATCTACATGTATAATCCTTTCCTATTACTTGGATAAATACTTTTGACTCTCCTGCTCCAAACTAGAGAACTAGATAAAAATGGATCAGTTCTGTTGTAGGGAAGTAAAAATTCTGTCTACAGCCAGGATCAGTTATCTCTTTCTAATCTTTTGAAATTGTGACTGAGTAATAAGTGTTTTCTTAACAGAACTGATAGAATTGGGAAAATAGTTCTAGAAAAAAAAAACCCAACCTATTAAGTTACAACCAGACTATTTTGCTCCATCTTAAAGGGATTTTAGATTCAGCCTGTAGTGCAGTTTTAACATGCAGACATTCTAGTCTGGTCGTCCCATTGCTACAGGATGTTACAGGGTTTCACTGAAAAGCTGACATAATTTACATGTGTCTGGGCTTTTCAATTTGAACTACAAAGTGGCTTTGGGGTAGCAAAGTACATACAAGTTGCAAATTGGTGTACCAGAGCTGTATGGTAAGTCAAGTCTTTCCTGTCAGTGCTTAATAATTTGTCTGTATGCGAATGCAATGAAAAACCAGTCCAGTATTGAGTTGGAGTATATATGTATATATGTTGGGGTATATACGTAAGACTGCTTTGTTCACCTGTGCTTTGTTATGCATGAGTTTATGCTTTGCGTAATGAAAAAAGTAAAATATTATAATAGCAAATGTAATACCATGTATTCTGTCAATGCCCTTTTTCTTAGTTCTGCTTGCTATGGAGCACGTGCTTACAGGAACCCTACCCCAGGCAAAACATGGCAAAGCAGACTGCTTCGCCTTTGTAATGTGATGGCACAGTTAGACTTTGTCCTGTGGTGACTTTTTTTTTCTTTTGTAGTAAGGCAGAATAAAATCTGTAACTACTTAACATGGTAGGCTTCTAATTCGTGGCTAGAGATCCTAGTGGCGACAGAGATAAATATTAAGTGAAGAGGCAATATATATGAGGGTTGCTTCATTAGCCATGTTAGTTGTGATGTGGATGTCAGAGGGACTAATTGCTAATTAAGGTTAGTGGGTTTTAACAATACTTTGTTGTTGTTGGTTTTATTTTAAGGTTTATGTATCCATTTATGTCTGGATGGCGTTTATCCCAGGAACAGTTATTTATTATTTGCCTAGTAGTAGTTGGGAAGCTGGAACCTGACTTTGCTTGACTCTGGACAAGCCTATATTAGAAGACAGTTGAAGCCGTAGCTGAAAAAATTAACAATCAGACCTGTCAATCTCATTTTGTAAATCCTTGCTGTGTGACACCAGTACCTTAGGTACTTGCAGTGCGACCTGTAGCATGCTAGCTGGGGAGAAGTACGAGAACGTTACAGGCCAGCTGAGTTAGAGCTTTCCAGAGGAGGTTAAAATGAGAAGGGTCTCGTTGCAGGGTGTGTTTGCTGGCAGCAGTCTGCCACCACGGTGCTTCCACTGCCCTGGGGCCTGGAAGGAAACACACCCGGCTGAACCTTTCGCTTGGCCTTAGGTGGGAGGTCTTTTGTGCTGGAATTCAGGTTTGCAGGGAAGGCAGCAGTGCAGGACAAGGAGTGATTCAGTTTTTGGGACCTCATCTAGATGATCTGACACCTAGCTGCAAATCCTTCTGCCGTCATATCTTTCCTGCAGAAAAGCTATTAAGAGTGTCTTTTGAGCCCCTGGACCTCAGGCTGTTAATGTCTCTGTTCCTCTGCTTACAATATTAGCAGTGCTTTACTTAGCTAGAGCAAAGTAAAGCAAATGAAATCAATGGTGTGTTTCCTATGTGCTGATGGGGGATCATAAAAATATAAAAACAAAGGATTGCCAAATGCCTGTGGAGAGAAGGGGCAATGTCTTCTACAATTGCCAACATCTAGTGCCCTATACACTTGAAAAGTCTGTCTGTGTTATATAGTCTTCCCAGAATTTGTTGGTGTTCTGGTTTCTATGAAAATACAGTTGTGCTTTTTTTGTTCTTGTCTCAATTCCTGGTTTTATGTGTGTTAATGTTTTATGAAACAAACAATCAATAGTTTGAGGGACGTGAACCCCTTTTTGCTAAAGGATGAAGCATTCCATTTCTTATTAGGAAATGTTATAAATCAAAGAAAACATGAGAGAAATGAAGAGATAATTTTGTATCTACAGCGTACAACGCTCTCCCCAAAAGGTGCTGCTTCTTTAGCCAACCTCCTATGCCTCAAACTGACAGTAATTAAGATTACTGTCATAAAGGGGACCCTGAAGAATATTAGAATAAAGCTTGTGTTAAAATATGCCTAAGCTTTATAGATCATACCTAGCACTGTGAATATCTGTTTGGAATGAGAAGACTCCTGGAACATATAAATCATCAGCTTAAAAAAATGCCCTCTGGGGAGAGAATACGCTTGGATGTTTTGGTTTTGATTTTGATTTCTGTAAGGCAAAACACTATCGGCAAATATGGAATCTGAACCGCTGCTCTGGGAGATAAAGCTGTACGACTTTGTGAATAATTGGGTTGGCTTTTTGTCTTTTTTTTTTTTTTTTCCTTCCACAAAATTACACTTTGAGATTCTGATGAGAATGTTCTCCTGAAACTATTGCTGACTAATAAAATGGGAAATAAAGATTTCACAATTGAGATGTAGCTTTATCACAAAAGAATTGTTCAGCTCAGTGTTGCAGATGCTTTTCCCTTGCAAGCAAGGGGTTATACTTCATAGTAAGTGTGGCTGTACATTTTGTCACTGTCATCTAATGGAATTTAATGTGATTTGTACAGCAACATAGTCTGTCTGTGGGTCTGAAGCAGCCTAGCAGATGGATGACTCTTCTTCCTAAGATGGCACGTTGCCACTGATGCCAGATCCTTCTTAGCACACTAGAGGTGTGGCAGATGCAACGTTCTCACCAAAGGTCTCAGAATACCTTCTCTGCCTGCAGAGGATGGATATGTCCATGTTGTAAAGTCTTCTAATTTCCAGTGAGTCCCATAACCAATAGGGTTTTTAAAAATATAATTTATACAATATAAAATTTTCTTTTTAACAGGTACTCTATTTCCTTCTAAAGTACAGCTGTTGTCTGGAGACGTTTATTTATCGGTATGCTTTATTTGTCGTTAGCAATATCTAGTTGGCTGACTCAGTGGCAAAATAGGCGGGAAGACAGAGTAAAGCCAGGAAATGATAGCCAGATTTGCAATATTCTGAATCTACTGCTTGCACCTTGTAGGACTGCTTTGAACTTACATGGCATCAAAAGGTATATGCAAGCTTTCTGAAAAATTATGCCCTTTTTAAAGGGAGGGTGATATCGTCTCCCTGAAGTTTGTTGCAGAGTGTGCTTCTAGAAAGTCCTTGGGCACTACTTAAGATACCAGTGCACTTAAAAAACAAAACACACGTGCCCTCCTCAAGAGCATCCAGACAACTCCCCTCCCCCTGCTCAATATTTCCTGTGTTTTCTTTGCTTTTTAGGCATGTTCTTATCAGGTGTCTTCCTGGATAAGAACTACAGTTGCCAGTTTTTTCTGGGCTAGAGAGGTAAAACTGTAAAAATAGCCAGCAGATTTGCTACAGCAGGCAAACTTCAGCTTACTGTCCCTCTGGCTTGCTGATAGCTGAATTTCTACTTGTGGTAGTTCAAGTAGTTTTGACTTTTTATCAAAACAGTGAAGCCCTAGATTTCATGGCATGTCTAAGTAAACCTGTATCCAAATATAGAAAACGTAATCCTGTGCTCATTTAACATCCTGTTGTATAAATAACACCAGGTAAATGTCATTATCCTTGCTGCTAACTGTTGGGTAGAGGAAGAATACCGAGTGACATGGTTAGTAATTCAAAGCTAATGTTAGATGTGTTACTGTAATAAGTTCTAATGTGTATCTATACACTTGGAGAAAATGTTAGCACCTCTTTAAGCTAGAAGAGTGGGGTTTTTGTATGTGTCCATAGATGATGTGATAGTGGAGGAGTTCTACCCATTTGTCAGTGTGTTGAATTTGAGCCTTGTGACATCCCTATATATCTTGTAGTGCATTTTGTTGGGGAAAGGAGTGTGATCTTTGTGTGGGGATTGCTACCTTCAGAGAATATGCATGGAAACAGTTGTTGCTTGGAAAACATGAAGAAAGTATGAAGAATGAGGAGTTGGCATGGTTGAGAGGAGGAGAACTGAAATAAATGTTGGGTAAAGGTGTTATGTAAGAAAGCTTGGTACAGGGAATGGTGAAGGGTGAGAAAATCAATTGAAACGGGAATAGGAGGAAAAGATGAGACTTGAGATAAGAGCATCAAAAGGCCAAGGTGATAGAAGAAAAAAGCTATGGTAGACTGTGAACATCTAAGGACTAAAATACCATGTTTGTGCCCAGCAGTGCTCTTGGCAGTCCTGAGCAGAGTGCGGGGTGCCAGTGTGCTGATGGGAATTTGGCTGCAATATTGAATCAACTGAGCCTTCTACTTCTCTGGCAGAGGAACTGATCACCCTATATGCAATTTAAAAAAAAAACCTGAATGCTCAAAGTATTAAAACATAATAAGCAGAAATAACAGGCTGTAGAACTCATGTTCGGTGGAGCGTTACCCATTCCAGTTCATAATCTTAAAGTTGTTTTCTAAGTGTAGTTTAGGGAAGCATAGAGTCGTACATACTATACACAAATCTTTGTATTTGTACAAGTGGTGTTGTGGGTTTTTTGCTTGTTGGGGTTTTTTTGGCGAGTGTGTTTAGTTGTCTGGGGGTTTTTGTTTGGTGGTAGTTTTTTTGTTGTTGTTTTTGTCCTTTAATTTATTGTTTTCTGTTTGATTTGGTTTTGTTGTTGTTGCTTTGGGTTTTTTTTTTTTTTTTTTCTAAACAGACTTCCTGCTTCATTCCTATTCTTTTCACTCTTTCTTGACTTTCAGAAAAGGACCTGTTTGAGTGTTTCTTCTCAACCTGGTTTTTAGGGTGAGGAATCAAACCAGTTATTTCTGTTAAAATGAGCTCCTTTGACACACAAAAGCATTCATCAGTGTTCAGTAAGTGTCGCTGTTGGAACGGAAAAGGTAAAATAGTTCATTTGTGGTTTTAAGATTATGCTCTGAGAGATTAATGTGTAGCAACTGGAAAAGATTAAAATCAACTAACACTATTTCTATCTGGAAACAATCTGTCATTATTAAATTGATTTCTTTGAACTGCTATTTACTGTTAAGATGAACATTTTTAACAATTACAGTGCAAATCATAAATGTGATTTGTGGCTTAAGTGGTTAATTTACTGCATTTGATGGCACACCTTTGCTGCCAATTACCTAACTGTACATTTACAGGATTTCAAATTTATTTTTCACCTAGCACCTCAGCGCAGGGAGAAGGCAGCTCAGCCACAAACAAATCAAATGGGCAGGTCTGTGTGTTTTCTGCCATGAGAAATCTGCAGGCAGCTCACTAATTGAAGGCTTCAGTTATTTCAGCCTGCTAGTTGCCTTTTTGTTACCTGCAAGGTGACTTCTGCCTATGAGACTATGGACATTTTTTCGCAGTGAGCACTTAAAAAAGGATCATGTTTTGTAACCACTCTCTTAATAAGCAGCCAATTTGAATGAACAGGAACATAGTCTTGGGAAGGATTTTGATTGCTCCACCTACTAGCTGCTTAGTAATTTCAAGCAATGGTACAGTGGACAGTTAATTGAGAGGAAACTATAGAGCATCTTCTGCATGCATATATACGTGTGTGTTTATATATATATAAAAATATAGTGTCCACATGACAGCATGACTAAATATTTTATAAATACTTTAAATATATACCTGTGTATATGAGCTATAAAAAGCCAACAGGATAGATCACTGACCCTGTAGTGACAATGGATGTGTTAATGAATTTACTAGGAAAAACCCACATCAACCCAATCAAAGAGAAATCCCCATCACCAAATCTCCAACTCTCAGACCAACTTTACAGCAGTCTGTGCAGATCTAATCTGCACGAAGGTTGTTTCAGTTGGGATACCTGGTGAGAAGTTAAATTGTAATCATGGGAAGTGTATGCATCTGTAGCATGTTATAGAATGTTACTGTAGTTAAACACATTGGTACCCAAATTCTTTCCTGAGCTGCAGATAGTTTCAGTTTATTCAGAGGAAGATGATACTGTCCTCCTCCTTTGCTGCTTTTACACAGAACTGAAGCTCTGCATTGGCTGGGAAGAGTGTACCTCTCCAGGCTTGTGTAGTTAGCCAGTGCTGTCCTGATGTTCAGGATTCATAAGTGCAATTATAAATAAAAAAACCCCAGTGATCTAATTTCATTTTAGGCTTTGTCTAAGTGGCCACATCAAGTACATGTGGATTCAAATACCAAGATTCAGTTTCTGTCTAGGAATTTTTCAGGCACTATCATTTGGTCTCTTTCATAAACTTATTGAGCTCCAACTTAAAATCCATGTTAGGTTTCTTGTACCAGCTACTCTGAAAATGTCCTCTTGCAGGACTAGTTGGAATAATATTCATGACTGAAGTGTAGCCATCTGGTCCTTAATTCCTCTTAAGCAGTTTTTATTCCTCCTCAGTATCTGTTTCTAAAAATACTGCTGAATACAGGTATTCTTTCTCACTTATTTTGCTAGCAAAATAAACCTGTACTCTTGGAATATCTCTTTGTAGACACTCAATTTTTCTGAACACTGTAATAGGTCCTCTTTGAATGTGTTGCCATTGAAATGAGTATTTCTTGCGTACACATGATCAGAAATGTGTGTAGGATTTGAAGTGATGTCTTACTGAAGATTTGTACAGTAGGACTCATTTGATAGATTCTGAAGTCAGACTATCAGCCTGCATATCTCAAAGCCAACTTGATTCTTAGGTTGCAGCTGAACATATGAGATAGGATCAGTCCTAAAGTCTTTCACAGGTAGCATCTAATAGTCTTTTGTGTTTAGTTGGTGAATATGAATGGATATTCTGGGAAGTGGTGCAGAGATGGTGGCAGTATGCGTTGCACATAGACCTTGGTAGTTTTTAGGCCTCTCCTCTCTGTGCTGATCAAGGGCTTATGAGCATGGTTTATGCTGTGATGGATGGTGGCTTAGTGAATATATCCTGAAACTTCAGCAGAGATTTTTCTTGTTATCAGTCTTGGATGTATCTGACATACCTCTAGAAAAAAGAGTCGCTCTGTCAATTTTCTTTCAACTTAGGGGGCATGTAATAGTCAGGGGAGACCCCTGCTGATGTATGTAGGTGTGCCTGATCACCTATTATATGCTCATGTACAACTAGGGGGCTATCTTGGGGATTTTTATTAATTGCATTATATTACCCTTTAGCACTCCTCGGAATGCGATAGGCTGTGATAATTGTCAAGATTTTTGGCTACAGCAGTGTGAGATTTATGGGTCACTGGTACAGTCAAAATCAAAACTAAAACTTGATGTTTGCCTTTTCAAGATCCCCTGAAAGCTAGAATTTTGGAACTGTTTTCTCTGGCTATTTTTTTTCCCCTCATTTTGTTGATGCTTCAGACAGCATTCAAACACTTGGGTTTTGTTTATGTTTGTGGGAGTGTTTGTGTGTGTGTGGTTTTGTTTTGTTTGTTTGTGGGGTGGGGTTTTTTGTTGTTTTTTTTTTTTTTTTTTAATTGGATATTTGTAACAGCAGTGGATTTAGGAACTTTCATCAGTTCCTGATTTGTAAAGCCATGTGCTTAGCTCCTCCTTAAAGTGCTGTTTTCTCCAATACATGAAATTGGATTTATACTCTTTCTGTTACTCAAGCAAGGTGAAGTGTGCTGCCACTAATGCGTCAATTCCGAAATTTATCCACCTGTAATAAGATATTAAAATTATCTGATTTTTCAAAAATTTAGTCAGTTTTATCTCCATGTCTGGAAAATATTTTTATTGTCTGAAACCCAAGGAGCTAATCAATGCCAAGTGTAAACAAGCACAAGTGCTCTGGGACTGTCTAGTACTGAACTCCAAGCATGAGCAATGCAGCCTTTCTACCACATGAGTTTCCAAGGAAGTGTTTTACCTGGAATTACAGCATGTTGGAATTCTTGACTGTAAGTGGAAAGACTAATTCCTGTGCAAACACAAACTTTCGTGTTGTGGCAGCATGAAGTTTTATGTTCAGTCACAGGAGTAGGGCTTGAAAGAGTACGAAGACATCAAAAGCCTGAAGGCTTAGATCTCACCTAGTGAAAAAGATATAAGAGGTTAGAGCTTAGTTATTCTGAATATGAATAACTGTGCAGGGGATGTTGTAACAGCCTTCAGTTCCATATCTACCTGATTTAAAGTTCCTTTCACAGCTAGACAGTGTGAAGGGCTCCTTAGGGATATATGAGAATCTGGCCTTCCAGTACTTTCAGCTGATATATCTTTTTGAGTCAAGTCAGAATACAGAAAAGCCATCTTCATTAAAAAAGGGGGAGGTGGGGGGAAAGCTACATGATAAATGTACAAGTAATTAATATGGATACTTTTTCATTACTGTCATTGCCACTGTGGCTTTTAACAGTTACCTGTGACATGACACTTTAAACTGTAATTTTATCATGATTTAGAAAATACAAATCAATCAGCACTTAATCTATTTTTACAAAATTAAGTCACGTAGAAATGTGAGTGAAAAATTAGCAATGGAAGTAGCACAGAAATATTCCCAGTTCTGTTAATAACAATAATTTACATTTATGTCACTTTTTTTCATTCATTTTCATTTATACCAGGCTGACATGCTTGTGTTGAGGAACTTCAGCAACCTTTAAGGTACAGGTAGTGATGAAATAGTGTGCAGCACACTGCAAGGTTTCATGGGCATAAAACATTTGGCCCCAGGTAAAGGCTCTTAAGGGTAGAAGAAGTGCTGAGGGCTTGTCTGTTGTCATTAGATGGGGTCTGAGCCTGATCTATTTGGACAGTCTACAGAGTTAAAGTCATTTCTGAAGAGTAGAAAGCTAATTCTAGCCAGGTGTGGGATGAACATGTAGCTTCAGTATATTTAGCTCATTTCAATTATGTCATGGTGAAATGGATTGTATGAGCATGGATGTGAAAAAAAACCCCAAACAAGACAACCCAAAAAACCAATAACCCAGCTTTGTCTTTGATTAAGTGCACAACTTAAACTACACTCACTGGCTTACCTTTTGGCAAATGGACTTTTATCAACCTGTTGCTCAGGATCCTCTGAAAATACTAAGAGGACTTTTTTTCAAAGCAATTACTTTGAAAGTATCCTGCTGTTTCTCATCTGAGCTGTGGCTACTTCATAGAATCATAGAATCATTATGGGTGGAAAGGACCTCCAGTGTCATCAAGTCCAACCTTTGTCCTAGCAATTCTCTCACCACTACACCATATCCTCAAGCGCCACATCGATTTGTTCTTTAAACACCTCCAGGGATGGCGATTCCACCACCTCCCTGGGCAGCCTGTTCCAGTGCCTAACCACCCTCTCAGTGAAGAATTTCCTCCTAATATCTAACCTAAACCTGCCCTGATGCAGCTTGAGACCATTTCCCCTCATCCTATCATTACTAGTTGGAGATAAGAGACCAACCCCAGTCTCGCTACAACCTCCTTTTAGGTAGTTGTAGAGGGCAATAAGGTCTTCTCTCAGCCTTCTCTTCCCTAGACTAAACAACCCCAGTTCCCTCAGCCGCTCTTCACAGGGCATGCTTTCCAGCCCTTTCACCAGCTCTGTTGCCTTTCTCTGCACTCGCTCCAGCACTTCGATGTCCCTGCTGTGCTGTGGTGACCAAAACTGGACACAGTACTCAAGGTGCGGTCTCACCAGTGCCGAGTACAGGGGTGCGATCCCCTCCCTACTCCTACTGGTCACCCCGTTTCTGATCCAGGCCAGGATGCCATTGGCCGCCTTGGCCACCTGGGCACACTGCTGGCTCATGTGCAGAGGTGGATCGCACCGTCCTTTGGGCACGCTCTTCTACAGATACTTGAAAATGCTTCAGCTAATAATTTGTCATATTCTGATCACTGTCAAATACAAATGCTCAGATGAAGGCTCCCCACCACCCTGACTATTTTAGAGTTTCTGGCGGGGTTTTATCTTAGTTGTTTCTAAGTCCTGTGGATGCACCTTGAGCGTTTGGCTACTGTTTTCTCTTATAGGCAGGTTGTGACTGTGCCCTTTGTTCCACGTCTTTAACTGCAAAACCTTTAATCTGGAACCTGTAGGAGATTCTTGTTAGAATCTCACTAGTAACATGTCACCTTATTAACAAGCTGTTCATAAATTGTACTCCTACAGGTATTTACCTGTGAGTGGATGAATCTGTTTTCAGCTGAGGATTTGCTTATGCAGATTTCTGCCTGTTCAGTGATCCAGGAGACACTCCAAAAGCAGATAGGCTGGAACAATAGACTGTCTATATTCTTCCGATTCCAGCAGAGCTCTGTTAAATTATGTTTGCTTGTTCCTTTCTTCTCTTTTTAGCTTTCCATTTGAATGAAGGGGTTTCACTGTGTGATATTTTATTCTGTGAAATGCAGGTAATGGAGAACAGGGCTTGGAGGCTGGCTGGCAGTATTGGACACTTGACAGCAGGTGGCACTATTTGGTGACTTTTGCCTAAAAGTGTTTATTATTTCAATATAAATGAATATGTTGATACACGATCATTTTTCTGTTGGCTTCTTATGGAAACAAAAGTAAGGTACACACTCTGAAATAGCATATACATCTGTGTTTTCTCCCAAGACCAGAGTACTTAGCAAAGCAGAGCAAACATGTCTGTTCAAGATTGTTCTGCATTGTTATTAATAATGAACAAGATCTCTCTTACGAATTTTTTGAGTGATGCTTGGACTAGACATGATCAACTCCTGTAAAACATTCTGAAACAGTAATGATGTTTTACCTATACATAGTCAGAGTTAATGATTTTTGAAGACTTAGAGGTCTCTAGAAAAAAAAGAAAAAAAACCAGAAAAAAGAAAAAAAAAAGAAAAAAAGAAAAAAGATTCTTTTTTAGCATGTGGCTTTATTTTAATGTCCTTTTTACTTTTGTCATTGTGTCATGAGAAGCAAAACACAGCATTGCTTAGATAATACCTGTGTTTATGATGGAAGGGAGATTGGCTGTTGTTTTTTAACACAATAAATGCACGTGCCGTTAAGCACCCCGATGAATAAACACGTCCAGGTGCAAGTGCATATGTATGCATTTTGGAAGTCAGTCTTCTCTCACACTGGTTTGACAGTGGGGAGATTTCTTTAAGTCCTTTGACTAACATAGGACTACCATATACATAACATATGAGCTAAGAGTGGTGTTTTTGTTTATGTCCTATTTAGTATAGCTGTTAAACAGCTGTAGGTAACCTAAACACGTCTGAAATGCTTCAGAGAAATTGTTTCTTTTTTAAAAATAAAAAAAAAGGTGATGGGGGGAGAAAGCAGTTTGCCAGCAAGCACTGGTTTCTGCCACTGCTCCTTCTCTAATGTAACAGAGTTATTTTTAGCAGTAGAAAGCGCAAAATATGTTTAAGAGAAATAGGCTGGAAAATGTGACATGCATAACCCATCTTTGTGGGTGGATGAGGTTTCTCTATCAGGGTTGCTCTGTTTGGTCTCATTTGCATCGTCTTGCTGAGCGCTATGCTCTTTTGAATTACAGATGTGTTTTGTGGCTTAGAAATCCTATCCAAGCGTATCTCTACATGACTGGAAAATATATTTAAATGAAGTAACATACAAGCTAGTGATGTTGTTATAATCAATTCTGGAAGAAATAGTTCTTGATGTTTTGCCTCAATATTTGTACTTTTTGTTTATCAACCTTAGACTAATAGCAGAGTTAGAGTGAGAAGGATGCATTTAACACGGTCTTAAAATAACTTTTATATTTTGCTGGAGCAGGAAACAAGCAGGTACTTGATGTTTATTTGTAAGGATGAACAGTGTATTTCTGAACAGAACAGGGAAGGGGGATTTGAGGTTTGTATTTTCTTGCTACCTCTATTCTCAGTTCTGCCCCAGGCCTCTTTGGGCAAGTGTTTTCGTTCCTATATGTATTGCTTGCCTTGACCTTTAAAATGAGGGTTGTGATTATGAATTTTTTGTTTAACCACTTAAAATGCATTTCATTCCAACAGTTCTGTAATGGTTTATTAATTCTTATGTTTTCCTTCTGCCATCTGCCTGTTTTCTGGTCTGCTTATTTGAATGGAAGGACCGATGTTTCTTTCCATCTTCCCTTCAGTGTGTTCAGAATTGGTGATTAGAGAACTTAAGATTGTGTGGAAGAATGTAGTTTCTCTAAAGATGACATATTTACTCATGGTCTGAAGACTGGAGCGCACAGGGAAGATCTTTTCCATTCACACAGTAGAGAGAAAGTTGAGAGGAAAATTTCTGTCATGTATTATGGGAGTCTGAAGCTCCTATGTCTTTTGGTCAGAAAGACAGAATTGGCCTCTTAGTTCCAAATGCAGCTGCTTCCCTCACCAAGCTCCTGATGCACACACCAATCTGCCTAATGCCAGCTTGATGGGCACACTTACCAGGTAGAAAGCAGATTACTTGCTCAGGTGAGACATAGTCAGTCTTTTTTCTTTCAGTATCAAAGCTTATGGTCACTAGGAGAACTGCAGGGGGTTTTGTAGTGTGGCTTTTTTTTCATTTGTGTTCTTTTTCCTCTTTAGGAGTTCTCAAATTAAAGATGGTTGAGCTAAGTAACCTTAATATAATTGACCACAACAATAAGCTATTGTTTCCAGTCCTGTGATGTCACTATCCAATGTCTGTACAGTCGCTGCAGAGAATATTATACACACACTTAGACACACATGTACTTACTTACGCACACTCTTACACAGAACTAAGCATAAGAATCAAGTGCAATTGTTTATTGGGAACACTGGAAACCACTATTCACATGGAATCGTAGAATGTGTTGGATTGCAAGGGACCTTTAAAGGTCATTTAGTCTAATGATTCTGCTGTGAGCAGGGACATCTTCAACCAGATCAGGTTGCTTAGAGCCCTGACCAACCTCACCTCAAATGTTTTCAGGGATGGGGCTTCTGTCACCTCTCTGGGCAACCTGTTCCAGTGTTTTAGCACCCTCATTGTTAAAAAAAAATTCTTTTTTATATCTAAGTCTAAATCTACCCTCTTTTAGTTTAAAACCATTGCCCCTTTTCCTATTGCAACAGGCCCTGCTAAGAATATTGCCCTCATCTTTTTTATAAGCACCCTTTAGGTACTTGAAAGGCTTCAATAAGGTCTTCATGAATCCTTCTTTTCTCCAGGCTGAACCACCACAACTCTTTCAGCCTGTCCTCATAGGAGAGGTGTTCTGATAATTTTTGTGGCCCTCATCTAGACCCACTTCAACAGGTCCATGTCCTTCTTGTGCTGTGAGGACTCCAGAGCTGGAGACAGTGGCATTTCACCAAAGTCAAACAAAGGGGTAAAATCATCTCCCTTAACCTGTTGGCTACACTTCTCTTGAAGATGTTTCATAAGTAGTCCTTAAATGATGAATAGTTCTTAAATGTTTTGTAAATACTGAGGAAAAAACATCTCTATTACTGGTTTTCTAGTTTGTGTGGTGTTTTGGAGCCCAGCTTGGCCATTAACCGAATCAAGAACTGAAATGTGTGTGTATCCTATTACATATAAAGTCTTTCACAGTCTCAAACTCAATCTATTCTATTTCTCTAAATGCAACTTTTAGTACAGAACTGTTGAAATCATTAGACTTGTATTCCAGGATTGACACAGGGGCTGTAGAGAAAGGAGGAGAAATAATCTAAACTTTGTTTTCGTGTACAGAATAATTGCGATTGCTTGAATCTTAATTACTTAAAACTTTGTTTACAAAACATCCTGTGCTGAAACCATCCTTGAGTACCTGAAATCCTGATTATCTAAATGTGTTCATTGATCCCAGTGACTGAGGTAATCAAGGTTGTAAGCTTCATGCAAATTAGACACCTTGCATTTGGGATAATTCCTTGTGATATCTTGAGGTCTTTGTCACAGAAAAAGCATTTAAGGTGTTGAAAGATCCTATGACAATGAGCATATATAGTACTGATTAGCAAGCCTCTGCTGTTAAATGTGCAAGGTGACAAAGCTATTTGAAAAGGCAGGAAGAGTCACTGGAGGAAGAACCATGGTGTGTTTTCCAGGCTGTTTGGGTACCGTTATCAGCTGTTCACATTCATAGGGAAGTAATGTTTTTGTTGCCTTTCCATTAAATAGTCTTGTACAGATGCTGCCTTGCATTTAGTGCAGTTGAACAGCTGAAAACCAGAAGAGAAATATCTACAAGGGTGTGCGGGGGAACTGCTTAAACAAAACCCAAACCTTGCAAGTAATAAATTTTCCATTTTTTTTTTTTTTTATTAAATTCACACCATAGCTCTTGTTCGATGGTGCAGAACATGTTTATTTTCTAAGTGATTTATTTTATCAGCTTTGGATGCCTTGATGCACCCCCTTGCCTGTTTCTCAGGGACAGATGTTTAGATCTTCCTGCAAAGTGAACGCCTTCGCTTAGGCGCACAGAGACACTTCCAAATGTGTAGGCTATGCACATAAAGTTGACTTAATGCTGCATTGCTCACTGTCCCATATTAAGCTTCCTATTTCCACTGCTTTTATGAGAATATGAATGATTAAAGTTCAAAAGGATATGCAGAAGGCAAATGGAATGACAGCGGTTCATTATCTTAGAGCTATTTGTAAAGTAACCACTTGAAGGTGGTTTACAATTTACATAGTGTTGTGAATATTGGTATGAATTTCTCTTTGTTTCTCCAGGTGCTGGTTTCCAGAGACAAATATAACCTCCAATTCCCAGCACACTGATCTGTCTAAACACAATTTGACATGCGTTGCTATTAGCTTAGCACCTTATCAAATAATGTGCCCTGATAGAGATAAAAGGTTTTACAACCTTGCTGCCTTTGTTTCTGTGTGCGTTCACCCACAGAGACAGCTCTGCAGCAGCTAATAATTAACACAAAAGACAAAGACAAATCTATATGGCTCAGTGTTGGAGCCTCCAACGTGCATGTTAAGCAGTCAGGGAAGTGAAATCTACAGCAAGAGTGTCTAAAATGGGATCTTCAAACGAGGCTTTAAAAGGAATTGAAGTTGGGCTTTGTCAAGCCTCGCTTTTACATGATGGAGCTGATGTCAAACTGTTGGCTGGAAATCAGCACGGTGCTGTGTGTCAGAGCATTTACTCAAATCTTCAGAGAATCTCTTGCTGCTTTGTTAGCAGTAACCCTGTGTCGCATTGCATGCCAAGTATAAGAAAGTATCTAAGAAAGGTATTAAGTGTGCTGAAAACCAACAAGGGAGGTGATATAAAATATTCACTGAACTGAAGCCTTCCTTTCTTCCTTCCTAACTTATTTAAGTTTTGTGTCTTTGTGGGTGTACATAGTTTTAAGTGGTAGCTTGGGGGGACTAAGCCCAAGGCCATGCTGGCTTTCTCTGACTATTTTATTTCCATTAACACTTGAGAGGCCAGAGAGGGCCCCTCTCATTACTTTTTTGATTCATCCAGCATCTTTCACCTACCTAGCATTTTAAACATGACCTTAGCCAGACAAGATACTCCAAAATGGGAGTTGCTCTGGCATGTAAAGCTAGATGGTCCAGCTTTATACAGGACTGTGAAGCCATTTAGTTCCCCCGTTCTCCCTCCCAAAGCTAGTCAAGTACTTCAGAAGTAAAAATCTTACTTTTACACCCCTAAGGCACTACTTTGTTGTCTGAAGAAATCTACAGTCCCTGTTAATTGAGAGCGGCAAGCCGCTTAGTGGTTTTAAAAATCAGGCCAAAGTTCTAGTTATGTGTAAACACGTTCTGCTTTTCATCTATATCAATTAATGCCAGAATTTTAGAGAGATTTGACAACCTAACCATAAATAGATGCTGTAGGGGATTTTCAGAATTGTCTGTCTGCAGGTGCTTTTAAAACTCACTACCTCTATCCATCTATGTTTTAAAGCTTCTGAATGTGTCTCTGCAGTTTGAATCTGGGTTCCTCTGACTTCTAATACATCACATCACCCGATCAAAATAATAACATGAAGCTGGAAGATCTGAATGAGTTGAAGCTTCAAATACCCACAGAGCCAGCAGGCAGAGTAAGTTAGAGAGCAGTGATACTTTTAGGTTGTCTACAGAATGGATGTTTCACTTGGAAACATTATGTGGATGTTGGGATTAGTGTGACAACATCAGATTTGTGTAATTAGAATTTGGTTGTGTTGTACTAAGACTTTGTCGGCCTTTGGAAGTCCTTCAATAATATTTTTTTTTCTGTGAAATTTTTCTTTAATGCATCTCTCAACATCTCGGTTAGGTGAATTCATCCACTGGCACTTTGCTCCCTGACACAGCTTTCCAAAGGGGTGTTTTCTGCCTAGCGTTCAGCATCTTATGAAGCTGGTTAGAGATGTGCCATGTTATGATCTGCCTGCACTGGCAGTGGTCATGATTCTTTTTTATTCTGTGAACTAGTAGTTTCAAGCATGTCTTTTTGTGCTGTAGAAGTGTAATGTCAGGCTAAAAACCTGTTCTCTTCTGTGGGTCTGCCAAATGTGCAGTGGGAGTAGGTTGTGCTGTTGCTTATGGCCTGATTAAATATGTGACTTTTGGTGTGTGTTCTCTGAGAGCCTTAGTGGTACAGTACGTCTGCCAAGCCTTCTGAAAAAAGGGTAGTGGTCTGTGTTTCTCAATAGGACATGACAAAATGATGGAAAAAATCCTTCTTACTAAATTCTTCATATGCTTCTGAAATAAAACTATTTGCCCTCTCAGTTTGCATTCTAAACCACAGAAGAGGTTCGAAAGATTGCCCTGCTACCAAAACCTATATATTAGTCTTGCCTGAGTTGAGAAGAAAAATGGTAGAAGACCATATGGTCCTGAGTAGGTGCTTCTCTTACGATGTCTGTGATATGTGCATTCAGCAGCTGTTTTTTCTCCTCAAACATTAAACTTGCTAGAGTGGCTTATTCTAGTTGTTGAAATAAATTTGAGCTTCAGCCTCCCTGGATCTGTGTATTTTGCTCCTGCCTTTTATTACTGGTCACCTTTCCTCTTCTGCCCTTTAGGCTCTGGAAGGGATGAATTCTTACCCAGTCCTTTGCTTGCGTTCTGATTCCTGAAAATATTTCTCCCCAGTTTTCTACTAGGTATGCTTTTGGTTTCTTTGTTGTGCTTTTTCTGATGCATTAGCTTAGTTATGCCTGTACATTCATTAGGGAAGGCTCTATCCAGTGAAATCCAAAACCAAAGAGCAAATAATAGGAACTAAAGTGCAGCACAGAAAGTCACCTTATGGTACCGAATTGCAGTGAAAAGCAACGCTGAGAAGAAGCCACAAAGGTTTCTTGGAGAAAATCTCCTAACAAATGCAGGATCCCTGGGGACGGATTTTGGCAAGCCACTTACTTTATAATGCTGTGTAGTGGGGCTGAAGCTTGCACTTGGGGTTTGTGACAGAAGATTGTAGTTATAAAAGGCAAGACAATCTTTAATAGGGAAAACCCTAAGCAAAAACATCACAGATTTTACAGTCTCCTTCCATAAGCTGATGTCTGTCTATCTGCCTCACAGCATCTGGAGATCTTGCATCCCTTCACAAAACTGCAGCCTGTTGCTTCTTTTGGGTAAAAATTGTGAAGACAGTGGGATGGGTATTAATGAAAGTAGTACTGTAATATTCTCGTGGTTCTCTTGCAAGGTGGTGATGAAACTATAGGTGGTCACACAAATATTTATATTCCCTGAAATATTGCTGTCAATATTCATCTTTGGATCAGTGACAGTTCAGAAAAAGTTGGTTTGATGGTATCTGGTCTTGCGTGGTACAACAATGGAATCTATTTCTATATTGCTGACTTGTAGGCACATGCTGAAGCAAATAACCAGATATGAGGCTGTCAGTGAAGCAACTCAGTTTGAAATATTAGTGTGAAGAGGCAGAGTAAGTTTTCAGACCTTGTTTCTGCCTACTCTGAAGACACTGGTAAAGCATTCTCGTCGATGTTTTGGTTGAGATGTTGTAAAGGTTTGTTGCTGTATTACTTAACAAAAAATAGTGTCATGGCCCAGTCCAGCAATGCCAGACAGAAGGAAGATCCCCTTACAAGGCTGAGGCATAGGGCGATTTGTGCCTGGAGCACATCGGTCAAGCAGAGGAAGGGAAGAGAATGGAAAATGGGATGACACCTCCCGGAACTGGAGGTAGTATGAGGCACCCTGTAAGATGGTGACTCGATCTACTTCCTTCCCAGGACCAAGAAACTGATGAATCTCTCCCACATGTGTACGTGGGGAAGGTGTTCATGTACTTGCTTTACTCAGCTGAATGTAGGTATGTTATTTGCCTATAGTGTGTTGTGATATCAGTGAATTTCTGAAATTGCTGGGGAGATAAATCTGTGCCTGTATGTCCTCCTCACAAAAAGAGATGGAAAAATTAGGTGGGGGAGATCCAATTGGTCTCATCCTAAATCCTGTAAGAGATGGGTTACTGATAGGCTACTGCCCTACGCCTTCTGTGTGTAATTTTCTTTGTTGCAGCAACCACTAGAATGTTCCAAACCGTACAAGCAGAGAATAGAGACCAAGTGTCTGAAGCCTGAACTGCTATTATTTTCAGTCAGTTTCTTTATTTGCAAAAAAGAAAGCTTATAGACTAACATGCATTTTTAATAATTTCATTAATATTCATTATAAAGAACATTAAGCACCTAAAATAATCTTTTATTAATATGACATATTTGTGTTTTAATTTTTTCTTTTCTATTAGCTAGTGACAAACTGTGAGATTTACCATTTGTGCCGTGACCAACCTGAGAACCTCCTCATCTTTCTTCCTGATTTACAGCTCACAGAAGGAGGACAGATTAGTCACTGAGTTGTGATTTATCCTCTGACTGACCCTGCTGTGGCAACTTAGCTTTGTTTCAAGGCTTTTTATTTTGTGTGTGTGGTTTTTTGGAAAGGCTGCTAGCAAGGTGTAACATCAGATTGTTGTAACTCAAGCAGTTCTCTCTCAGTTTCACACTGCAGAGCCAGCTGTGCATCGCAAGCATTCGATTCTGAGAAGATTAATAATGTTAACTATGATTTTTATTTGCATTATAACAACTCAGAACTTCCGTTCAAGTACTGGAGCCCTGTTGTATTAGGCACTGTACATCTTTTATTCAAGGATCACTCAGGCGTCTGATTATACACTGAGGCTATAGGTGAGTGATATTACTGAGATGATAGTGGCATGTGTAATAGCCATGGTTAAAGAATGCTCATTGCTTGAAGTGAAGCAAGTAGTAAGAATAAATATAGAGCCTCATTACACTGGAAGGTGCACCATGAAATCTGAAGCAATAGTAGTATCTTTGTTTCCATCTCTCTTGGGAAGTAGAGATGAAGACTGATGCAGAGGAACGTCATAGTACCTTTTCACATCAAGTCTGTCTTGGCCAACAGCCAGAGCAAATGTATCTGGGGCTGTCCCTAAACTGTTCAGGTTGCTCGAGGGACCCTGAAAATGTATCCCTGGAGTATGATTTGATTTTCTTACTCTGGAAAACCAAGGGAGGAAGTTAGACACATTCTGGCTTTCTCCCTCTTTTGTCACTCTTATTTGTTTTTTCTCTGAGGGAGTTGTTGTGGCTTTTATCTAGGGAGCTTGATGATGGTTGGCCAGGAAGCATCAAGCTTTTGGCCATGATAAAACTAACTGTATTTAGTATGCAAGCAGAGGTGAAATAATAAGTAGTAATGGGAACTCTGGCTTGAATGCTCCTGCTAAGTTTTAAAAACTACTATGTTGAGAAAGGAAGCTTTTGATGAAATTATGAAAGACATGATCTCTGTGCAAATTTTATGATTTCTTGCATTTCAGATCAAGTTAATTCATTCCTATTTTCCTTTAGCGCCTTAATGTTTCACAGACATAGTTTTGTGACCATTTACATAATCATCTAAATGGGCAGCTCTTTGTCATCTATCATGCTTTTCCCCTCAGGACCTCTTGATTCTTTTTCTGCAGTCTTTTGAAGTCCAGCCCACGATTTCTGGGGTGTAGGTATTGGCTTGATTAACTTCAAAGAGACACACCGCTATCACAGGAGCTTGTCAGTTGGCCTCCAGCAGACACTCTGATTGTGAATGGAATTGAGTAGCTTTACTGTAGGTATATATATATATATATATTTATTTTTTTTTTTTTCCCCAGAGCAACAGCAAAATAATTCAAGATGAAGGTTAAACAATGTCATTCAAGTATATGTTCATTTGCTAGCTTACAGTATCTGCCATAGCTTTGAATGGAGAGAGGTGAGGGATTCCAAAATATTTGGAGTGTCTGTTGTTCACCTTTTTGCTGCTCCAAAAAGAACCCAGCAGAATGTGGAGATGGGGCAGAATTGTAATGAAATCCCTTTCCCAGGACTTTTTGGGAGTTTCAAATAGCGCAAGATATAGAATGATGCTGTCTGGGTTTTTTGTTGGTTTCATCTGGGGTTTGTGTGTGAGTTTGTTTTTGTAAAACTCAAACTTGACTGACATTTAACAAACAACTCGTATCTGTTTTCTGTGCGGTGCTAAAGATCCAAAGGTCAATGCAACATTTCTTTTTTTATGATGAGGAAACTCTGAATTAACTGTCATGTATAATGATGTGCATAAACTGCATCCTTTTAATGGCAGTTATGTGATACAGTTATATTTCTTGGTGCAGTAGTTTCCCAACCTTATTTTTGAAATAAAAGAACTAAAGATCTCATCCAGCCCCAGTAATAGATTACCAGAACTGTTTAATCATCAAGGAAATATCTGTGGGATGTGAAAAAAATTATTGACATTATGTCAGCTGAGGATTCTGAAGGAAGGAGAAGATGTTTTCTTGCTAGAGACTATTTCTGTGTGCTGTTTGGGATGACGTGGTTGCATCCTATTTTTTCCACTAACCCCCTTTTCTGTCTTTAATATCTGTATGCAAATGATAGATACCCAAATATAAACTCACTTAAACGTGATGAAATTGCAAGTTAACTATGTGCAGACTGTGAGAAAAGTTTGTTTTTCTGAGCTCCAGAGTTGCTAGTGGGTTGCACTGGAATTTTAGAGCTCCCAGAAACTGCGTATATGCCGTGTATGGGAGGCAGTGTTTTCAAGTTGATGGTAAATACAGAAACTTTTAGAGGAACTATGTATGTTGGACAAGAGATATGCATAGATATTGTCAGAAGATGATTTTCTTAGCAATTAGAAATGAATGGAATCTGAGTTAGTTAGAATAAAAGGTCTCAGGGGATCGCATGTTATGAACAAATTAGACTAATGAGATTTTATAGGACACTCTTTTAGATATTTGGTGATACAGGTATGTCATGACTGCAGGTCTGTCGGCCTGTTACTCTTGATATATCTCCGTTCCTTTAGAAACGCTGTTTCTTACAGAGCAATTAATGCACTGCAATCTCATACAGTCTTCTGTACAAATAAGACTGTATGTATCATGCAATAAAACTCTGGAACTGACATAAATAATGAAAGGAGAAATGAGAAATTAAGAATTCAGTCTCATGGAAGCACTTGCATATCTCGTTCCAGAAAGCAGGCCTAACCATAAACCACTCCAATTAATACTGAATAGTGCATATTATTTGATTACAATTCAGAAAACTTTTTTGGTAGGTCACAGCAGGGTGGCTTGATTTAAATCACCAATTTTAATCATGATTTAAGTCAGCAGGCAGGAAACCTGTATTTAAATAATTAATTTTAATCTGTACTTAATTATTTTCCTAAAGGAACTCTCCGTCCTGTTGGTAGGTATGAACAATTGAAACATACTGACTCGTAACCAGATATAATCTTATGGTAAGAACTGGTGATACATTTTTGCTAACAAGGAGGTTACATTAAAATATACATATGTGTAACTAATTATATCAATTGGCATCCATTTATTCATGTTACTATTTTTTGCATTTTATATGATAGAATGATGAAATAGTTTTGTCATCTGCCTTAAGGATACTTTGTTACCTAGGATTTTTTTCATGAAACCTCACTTCCTGAAATGAAAATTAGACTAATCATTAGTTACTTAAGGAGAAAAACTTGTGATGACATAGTTATATAATTTTAAAAACTACATTCTTAAAAAGTTAGGCTTTTACTTTCAGTAGTCACTGAACAGTTTAAGTAAAAATGTGGCTTTAATCTTCCTTATCAGTCCTATTTAAATGATTTAAACTTCCTTATGAGAGAAAAATAAAATGAAGGATGCTAAGAAAATAGTTTTTCAGAAAGACAAAGCAAATAAATACGAAGTTTCCTTCAACAGAAGAGCTCTAGGATGACTGTTTCTTATGGCAGTGGCTAAATGGACATAGTAAAAAAGCTTCTGAGGAGACGTTATGCCTTATATAGCCCATGAGCTACCCTCCTGTTTGCAAGTGACACAATTGCATCTAAAAAGTTATCATGGACAGCCCGGTTAAAATAAGTATATTCTCTGCAGAAAATGTTGTGATTGTGCTTTAATGAGTAAATGTTACACTTTCTGTGAGGTCATAGAATCATGGAATGGTTTGGATTGGAAGGGACTTTAAACATCATCTGGTTCCACCCCCTCTGCCGTGCGCAGGGACACCTTCCAGTAGACCAGGTTGCTCAAAGCCCCATCCAACTTGGCCTTGAACACTTCCAGGGAGGGGGCATCCACAGCTGCTTTGAGCATTGTGTTCTGGTGTCTCAGCACCCTCACAGTAAAGAATTTCTTCCTGGTATCTGATCTAAATCTACCGTCTTTCAGTTTAAAACCATTACCCCTCATCCTATCACTGCCCTCCCTGATGAAAAGTCCCTCTATCTGAAAGTGTTTCCCTTGAAGTACCACTCATGCTACACAGTCCAAATGGCCTCTCTGTAACTCAGTCTTATCCTGTGTTGACTGCTGGGGGCTTTTGAGCAAAACTGTGCAGCTTGACAATAAGAAACCTCTTCTCAGTTTGGTGACATTTACCTTCCCAACAAGAAGTGTACTTTTTCTTGTAGCAGTGCACAGGGGGGAAAAAAAAAGATTTTTTTCATGCTTCTTCCCTATAAGAACAACTTTCTGAGAAGCCAGTCCAATGGGTGCTAATTTGGCCAGCCCTGTGATGTAGGGAGAAAGGCAAATCTGCATTTTGTGCAGTAAGACCCGGGGAATGATCCCCACTGTCATGTCAGATGAAAATTCATGAGCCTATGCTGTCACCATGTGAGGCAGCATAATAGAATATAGTCTATATTCATATAAATTTCTGTTTTCTTCCCCTGCCACTTGTCTTTTTAGCTATTAAACAGGGTTAAGGGCCCTCTTGTCACTGTTATTAATATAGAGTATCTACATCAAGGAGGCTTTTGCCCTTCTATTCCTTGGGAAGTTTCTCGCAATTTTAGAATTAGAAGTGAAGATGAAAGCTGGAAAAATAAAAAATAAAATGGAGACTGAAAAAAGGGTAGATATTCAGCAGCTCTTTTTCAGGAAAGAAAACTCAAGGGAGATTATACATGTAGTCACATAGTTCAGAGATATTTCTCTTCCCTGCTGATATAAGAGAGGGGAACTAGATCTAAACAATAGATCTTTGGCCTTGCCATGGAGAATGTTAGAGTAGGCTACAGCCTAAATCCTTATCAAATGATCTGGAATGTTAGGGGCTTGTTGTTGTTGATCTCAGCAGCTAAATGATCTTGGTTACTACGGGGATTTGCTCTTTAGGTTTCCTAGCTCAGGGAACTGAACTTTCCCTTCAGGAGGATTACCACCAGCTCCTATAGACCTAATCAACAGAAACCTTCAGCCCAGCAGGCAGGTGTCACAGTAGCAGTTCCTTTACAAGGTAAATACGTACAAGATGTGAGAAGTTCAGAATTAGTAATGCAAGTCTCCTGTCATTTTTATCGTTGGACCCTGCAGGGAGGATCTGATTAACTGGATATTCAACTCTTTGCATTAATGTGCACCCAATTTTAATTTGCATATAATTAACATAACAAAAAATTGTAATTTTATTATTTGCTGTTGGAAAGCAGATCTTTTGTAGCAAGGAGATACACACGGTTTCAAAGGTGTGATATAAATTACTATCTCATACCTCTTCTTTATTTTGCTGTTTTCTGCGGCGTATTAATTATAGCATCGATTTTGTTTGGTATAAAATGCCACAGACCGTTTCCTGAACCTAAGCTGCTGCTTGTGTTGTTTTGTCTTGTAGGTCCTTTATGAAAAAATAACCTTGTAGACCTAGCAATCTCCAAATGCCTTGTATAGTCCCACTGAGACACAGGTTGGGTGGTAAGATGTGTGGTATAATTTGCATCCTAGGGATCTGATTTCCGAGGGCCTTAGTTTTGTCCGTGTCTTCTGACATACATCTGGAAGGTGACAGGAAGCAAATCAGTTCACCTCTGTTTCCCCTTATCAGTCTTGCCGAGCTGGTCCATTTAGACTCTGGACTTGGCTCAGAATAAGAAGGGAAGAGCTCTGCTTACATATTCACATGGTGGGTCTGTGGCTCTTGTTGGGCATAAATTGCCTCTGTAATTATGTAGAGTTCCCTACTAAAAGGTTTGGTTTGTTTGGTTTTTTTTAATGAATCAGTAAGTTGTGTTTGAATCATATGACATATACAATTATTTGATGATTTTCTTTACTCTAAACAAGAGTTACTGTCATTGAGGATGAAATGTTGAACTTGTGTGTTTCAGTAACACCCTGACCCTGTCAGTACGGGCATGGTGAGGCTGCTGTTGGCAGACTACTAGTTGGCAGTGTTGACTCTCCTCAGTCTCTGAACTACTGCTTGCCAAAGGGTTGGTGGCTGCATCTAAACGATTATCCTGTATTTGCCCTATTTCCTGTATTCTTTTCTCTACAACATACGCTACTGTGGCTGTATGGGGTAAGTTAGGTCTTGCTTTCAATATAGTGTGGCAGTTCTCATGGTTCCATATTAACATCTGTGGGTCCTGCTACCTGCTGACTTGTGAGAATGACCTTTCCACTCTAAAATCATACCCCAGAAATACATACTTGTGTATAAGACTTCTTCAATGGACAGATCTACTAGTGCTATAGAGGATCGTATGCTCTTCTCTTCCAGCAGTCTTAGATCTGTAACAGCATTGGAAATACATATATTTCATTATATACCTATTTTTCATTAGATTGTACTGTTTCATTTCCGTAATGTAAATTATTTAGTATAGGCTTTTCTAAGCTGATTACATGTGCAAAGCAGCACATCACCTATGTACTGTTGAAACAATGTAGGAACCAATACTTAACACTGGTTCATACATCTAGAAGTGTTATGCATCGGTTTTACCTGACGTGGCACAGTATTGTGAAATGGTACTGTAGATTAATTGAATTTTCTACTAGAAAAGTTTATTGGATCTGAGTAACGCCAGAATACTGAGTTAAAGGTTTCCATATTGAATGACATGGCTACCCAAATTTGGAGAAATGCAGCAGAATAAGGAACATACACAAACCAACAGACATATGAATGGTGTGTGATGGGACTGAATGCTTAAACTCAAGTTTTGCAGTGTATTGGACACTAAAAAGCCTTAACACACATCCAATTTCTAGGCAGAGTTAGAACTGAAGAAGTTCTTTGAAGGGCTCAGAGACTAGCTTAGCAGGTGTTGCTTTTATAGTTGTACTAGGAGCCTGAAGCTGACTCTGGTACTGTGGCATGAAACTCCAGCCCAGTCTGGTTTCAGTGGTTAATCTTAAGAAGCGTGTAACACCACACAGGATTTTGTTTTAACCTATAGAGGCAATTGAAATCTTAATTTGAGCTGTCTTCTGATTTGGATACTTAGTCCATCTTTCATCCCCTAGCATGTGGTCTTTGCGTGCTGTTTAGTGTACCTCTCCTTGGGCCTGTGTGCGTCAGATGACAGAAATTCTGCCTTTGGTGCAGTCTATAAGCAGCAGCAGATCACTGCTGGAAAGGAATTACAGTAATTGCCTAGTGTGGCCACAGTTAACTCTGTGGGAGAGGTGTTAGGGCTAAATGATGTTATAATGGCATTTCTGCTCAAGTAAATGATACCAGCATAACAAGATGTAGTAGTAGTTTCCAAATGACCAGGAAATGGAAGTAAGCAAGTCATAAATTAGTATGTTTGTTCTTTTAGCAGCTGACTGTGTCATGTGCTGCCAGTGGGGCTTCAGCAGCGAGCAATAGGGATGGCTTGACTTAGGGGAAGCAAGCTTCAAGCTTATGGAGAAGTGATGCAAGGGGCATAAACCGAACTGAAGGTTTTCTTTAAATATGTATGCTGAAACCATTTACAGAAGATGGGACTTTCTCTCGTGCTGTGTCCTTAAAATGCGTTTGTCTTGTCAAAGGCAGGAGAGTTTTAGTGAAGCACTAAGGCCCGGATGATCTCAAGAATTTGGGCACTAATTTCTCATTTAAGTGTTTCTAATATTCCTGATGAAAAATCAGGAGTGACATGGATTACTCTGACATCAGAGTGTTAGTCCTGTTGCTACTATGGCTTTTTCCAGGGGGAACATTTCTCACCCAGGTTGCCAACGCCTTTTATGATTGGAATACTAAGGTATATTTTAGGCAGTGCTGGCTCTATTTATCATAGTCTGATACATAGATGTATCATGTATACATATATGCCTTCTGTCCATTGGTACAATCCACGGTGAGTTTCTTTCCCATGGAAGGGAAGGGAGAGTGACTAAAGCAAGCTTCTTGCAGAGTTATGGATACTGTACTACTTTTTGGTGCAAACAATTGCCACATACCTCGATAAATAAAAGAAAGATTTCTAGTTTTGTTTATTGCTGCTCCTGGGTTGCAGTTGGATATGGAACTGAAGGCGGAATAGGCAGAGATTTTTATTGGCAATTGCCAGTTGTCTTCCAAGCCTAACTCCTTGATCTAACGTGACTCTTGGGGGGAGTTATAACTGGACATGCTGGACATGCTTTCTGTAGTTATGGTAGGACATCCAGAAATCTCGTATACCTGAGGTTTGCCTGCTTCATGATTTTGTAACTGTAATTTTAACTGAAGTGTTAATAATTGGTAATAATTATCATATCAGAATAGTATTCAGAAAGTATTTATTTTCTGAGGCACTTTGAAAGCTGTGGAATGTAATGAACACAAATTATAATACAGTAAACATTTAAAAATGTAAATTTGACAAAGCAAACTGCATAACCCTCGTATCCCTTTGTCAATCAGATAGTTGGGCTGGCCATAATATATGTGCTGATATACTCTTTTAATGTATCTCTCAATGAGTGATAACTAAATAACATGAGATTATCAAAGTGGCTGACCACACGGAGTGAAACCAAGATAATCATAAGTAATTTACATTTATAGTAAAACAGAAGCATTAATGCAACCTGATGGGTGTACTTTGCATCTGAAAGAGGAATTGCGAGCTCTGAATCTGCTCTAGGCAGGAGGAACCCTGCGTTGTCCCAGGAAGATGTGACTGTATGAAGAAGAATTTTTTGTCTTGGACCATGTGCGTGGTGCAAAAATGGAGAGTGCTGTATTCTTCAGTGATGACTGGTCAAGGATCAACTGTGTTCTTGAGGTTTCCTGTTGTCCTCCTGTCTCACGCTGAGCTGTGACTTGTGGTCTTTTGTTACAGATGATAAATTTGTTAGCTTTTGGAATAATTTTGTGTTACTTGTAGCATACGTGAAAATAATGTTCTTTGTGTTGTTCTAAGCAAAACAGGGCATGTCTGCTTGTGGTGTAAGGTGTCCTGGGGGAAATGCTCCCATGTATGCATTCTTTAAGGGTATCTGTAACACAGGATTTTCAAGAAGTGAATTTGGAACATGAAAGTAATTCAGTTGAAATGGTCTGCCTTGATTCATTATGTGCTCTTTGCAAACGCTGTTCATAATGGCTGCAGATACTTTTTTCTCAGTAACAGCTTCTCACATGTACCTTTATGTTTTGAGAGCTATTTGTGAAAATAGTTTAAAATCTTGCATGTGTTACTTAGATATTCTACTTGTTGCAAACCTACAGTTGCAGACCACAGTGGCAAACCCAGTCTATTCAAACATGTCAGCAGCTTTATTTGGGTAAGAAAAAAACATAGCCAATTTGGAAATCAATAGAAATGAACCAATAGAAGTGCTGTGTATTGGAACTTGGGGGTACATGGAATGAAGCAAGTGTAGTTCAGTTGCAGAAAGTCTAAGGCTCTGAAAATCTACAAATGGAATATAATAATTTATTTTCAGGACCTGACTGGGAAAAATATTTTCTGACAGTCACTGTTCTAATTTAGTAGAAGGAAGCTTTTACATGGTGGTTGTTGCTAAGGTAACCACTTTCTTCATATCCATGTGTTCAACATATGTGTATCACTTTATCTCTTAGCTCTCAGAGGTAGTATCATGGCATTGCATTTGGGAAATTATTACTACCTTTTTTTTTTTTTAAGTGTCTAAAATCTCTTAATGTCTGGAAGATTCATTAAATGATCTCACTCAAGAGACTTAAATTATTCTTTTGGGGTTCCTCTATGCTAAAGATCTGCATGTGACTGAGTCTTGTTATGTCTTCAAATTCAGTGAGTAATAAATAAAAAAAAAGTAAACAAATCAGTATCAATGTTTTATTTCAAATGCACAACAAATGTATGTACAATGATTTATGGACTATACTTACATAAAGGCATATATACAAACGGGTTGTGTTTATGTATGTATGCAGCATGGATTGACAAAAAGGAATCTAAGGAGGTCTTCCCATCTTTATCTTCCCTATGGCTGATATATTTTGGTGTTTCATTCTGTTAACTATCCAGCCACCTGGACTCACTAGAGGTTGGGTTACTTGAGCCATTGGTATCAAACAGAAATACTCACAGGAGTAATTTTGGTGCTGCGGTGACTTAAGAGAAACTATTTAAGACTTGTTCCTGTGTAGTGTAGCATGGTGACTGGTAAAGAATGAGTGGTTTTCTCTATTTCAGTATTGGCTGGTGATCTCCGAAGTGCTTGGCAACAGAGCTAATGCAGAAGGTTAATAAAAAGTAAAATGAACGTGTCTGCAGTGGACAGACTCAATGTTGTGACACAGATAGGTGTACTGCATGCCTCATATGCAGCTTTGGGAGTTGGTCCTTATCATATTAAAGTTTTACGCTTTAAGAAAAATCTGATCTATCTAAAACTATCAAACACATGGACATTTCTCCTTCAGTAAAGCCATTTGCACAAGATGGAAGAAAATCACAAAGCTGCTGTGAGTTGTCTTCCTATTGGCTTGTGTACAATAACACAATAATACCATAATGTTTAAATAACACCATCTTTTTAATTTATGTAATATGTTTATACAGATATTTTAGATTTATCTTGGATAAAATTCCCACGGGACAGTTTTGATGCTTTTTATGTTTTACAGCTTCCAAAAAGCAAGATTTTTTTCTTCGTTATTTGTAACTCTTATTTTTATCTTAGAGCCTGAAATAAATTTTGACTTATCTGGTGGTCATTAGAGAGGAAAAGATATCGATTTAACAGTCATTAGGTAAGATGCTTTGCATAAGGCATGAGTGAAAAACAATTAAGTTTGTCCATAGTAGTTGAAGTGTAAAACTTGGCATATTTCAAAGCCTACCTGTGCTCATTTTGAGACCTCACCTCAGTGTGTGCCATCCTTATACTTAACGATTTTGAACCGAGCCCAAAGAACATGGAAACAAATCAAAATGGTCTCATTAGATCATATTTCTACCTAATTTAATTGGTACCCTCTCTATGAAGAAACTCTGCACATACAAATTTTACTAACTTCTGTGTTTTCAGGCAAACAGCTTGCTCCATAGACACAGTGCAAATGGCTTGTCTCTTGAAACTCCTTGTCTTTAAGAAGCTACCTGATAGAGTCCACCTTTTATGACCTAGTGCTGCAGTGTCTTAAAGCTGCAGAAACTTTAAATTATTTCAGACATTTTTCTTCCCATTTGCAGAATAAATCACTAGGTCAGCAGATGTTGCCCTATTTGATACTTTTTACACTTGATCTTTTGAGTGGTTTTATTTGTTTTTATTGTGACACACAGCACCCATCTCAGTTTGACTGTCCTGTTCAGAGCCAGCTAAAATGGGCACAGTGATCTTTTATATCCCTAGTGGAGAGAAATTACGTTGCTAATAGTGTCCAAGTTTCTTCCTGGAGAAAACTGCCTGGAGTGTTTCTAGAGGAGGGCCTCTGAGGCATGTGCATGACGTGGAGAGGGCCAAGGTGCCAAACTGTCCTTATAGGTAGAGAACTATAGGTACTCAACATGTTTCAGAACCTTACCATGAGAGTTTAATATCCGTTGGTGTGCTCTACCTAGTCACTCAAACAACTGTAACAGAGTAATATGTAATAAAGCTTCATATTTACTCTTTTACCACTGCTTCCCATACATAGCTGTCTTTAACAATTCAAGAGCTTGGGCCACTCTTCAAAGAACAGGCTTAAACACAGGAGTCAAGTTGTAGTAGAAAGGATTATAATTTTCTGATGATAACTTGGCTTTAAACTTGTTAATTCTCAACATGTGTGGTGTTATAACTAAACCTAATCAGGATAATTGAATAAACCAAGGGCTTTTTTCCTTTTGCTACTGTGTAATATCAGTGTATTACAAAGTTAGGTGAGAAATGGGTGTAAATTTGCTCTTCTGTCATATACCTCAACCATATTTCTGATAGAAATATCTTTTACTTAGTGTTCTGGAGAAGCTATCTCGAGATCGATCACGCACAACAAAAGCAAAATTGCCCATGTGCAGAAAGACCACTTCAGCAGTGTCTCCAGAGTTGTGGTTTTGTTGCAGTGAGTCTCTTTTGACTTCCGTATCATCTGCACTTCCAATCTTACTTGTAAGTTGAAGATAATGATTTGTAATAACCAAGGTCCCTTAAGCAAACTGGCAATGTCAATGAGGTGTTGGTACTGGAGATGCTCCCTTCTGGCTGTCTGTGTTGGTACTGAGTGCTCTTGGGCACCAACATTAATAATTAGCTATGGGTGGGGGCTGATTGGAAGGCCAGGTGCTGAGCAAATTAAGAAGCATCAGTTCCCTGCAGTGAAGCAGTTACTGTCTAGAGGTCTTTTGTGTCCTTATGCCCAAATTCCACTCAAGTTAAGTATATACTTGTGTATTCTTTACTTAACAATGAAAGTTGGATTTGACTGTTTTGATGCAATGCTGTGAAAAAGAACATGAAATTTTCCTTGGTGTAATTTTTGAACACTTACAGGTTTTTATTTCTAAATTCCACTCAGGGTTTTTTCAGGCATGGCTTGCAGGTATGCTGTTGGTGGTTTTTTTTCCCCTACTTTCTCCAAAGGCATCAGGATCTCTCAAGCATTCCTACCCCCCCCAACTGTGTTAATTAGCAATGGCAGTGCTTCAGACCAGTTGCACATTGTGTTATGGTTGGGTAAGCAAACCTAAGTCCAGATACTCATCCTGGCACTCTACCTGACGTCTTATGCTGCCTGTCATTTGTTTTTTCCTTTTCTCCAAGTAGAGTAACTTAGAAATTGTGTCTGTGCATTTCTGTGTTGCTAAAAACACTTCTGTGAAAGCTATAGAAAAGAACACTTATTATTTTTATACTAAATTGCCCATCCTCAACTTGAAATGTGTGTTCTATCAGTTTTTAGTAAAGAATCACCACATTGCACCGTCTTTGAAATGAAGGTGGCCACTTAACTTATTGGGGGTTTGCTGGAAAACGTCTGGCACAGCCTCGAACTCTTATGGTTTATCCGAAAGGCCAGAAGAAACAGGAGATCTCAAGGCTTACTGCGACCTCAGAATGCACACATCGTCACTGAACTGTTTAGAAGTAAACTCATTTTGCTGTGTTGAGCAAAAATGGAGCTCTTTGCAAATTCCAAGAAGAGATGTTTTGGATTTTTTTGGTTTTGTTTATTTTGTTTGTTTGGTTTGTGTGTGTGATTTGTTGGGTTTTTTCATTCGTTTGTTTTTCTTTTCCTTTCTCTTTTCAGGGAATTATTTGCTGGTTTTAGGGTAAAGTTGACTTTTGTGGGGAGGAAAAAAAAATTCTACTTAGAATTTCTTGCTGACCAACCACATACTGAAGAAAAAGAATTTTCTTTTTCTGTAAATGCTATTTCTGAATTTATTCAGCCATCTTTTTATATTTTGAATTTGTGCCATCAGAACTGTCTTGGAACACTGAAGAGATCAACTGGAAGAAAATTTGCATGGGATAGGGAAATGTTAAAAATAGATGGAAAATTATCACAGCTTTTATTTAAGAAAAAAAGACCTTGTTGCCATATTTTGTTTAAAACAAACAGTGAAATTCACGTTTTTACCATCAGTAATGTAGAAATAAGCTACTACTTTCTTAAACAACTTCTACATTGGGCTTTTTTTTTTTTTTTTTTTTTTAACTTCTCTGTTTAGTTGTTACAGTAGATTCAGGCCATGCGTAAACCCAGTTTCTGTATACTGTGTTCAGCAGGTGCTTGACAACAACTTGGTTTGCATGGCTGGAATCCAGAAATCCCAGCAATTCCCTTATCCTGACACCACCTGGTTCCTGGACAACAGGTCCTCTCAAATCAGAGGAGTTCTTTGCAATTCTGCATGACCGTATGGGGCTTCTGCCTGCGCTGTTGAGTAGTTTGAGGTTTATTTATTTGCACATGGAAGTTTTGTCAGTTGAAAGAGTAAAAGACCACTCCATGTTCTGCCTACAGATTTGTTGATCAAGAGAATTCTCGGGGGAAGGGGATGTGTTCTACATGTTCTGTAATAGAAGCTATTTTAGTATAAAGCAAAGATTGTACTGGCATATTGCAGCTACACTGGGGACAATGTCTGAAGAAGTGAGATAATTAGTGATATTGATACAGGAACAAAGTCCAGACTGCAGTTATGAATTTGGATCTCAATAGAATGACCTAAAAGTCACTCATATGAATGGTGTTTATCAATTGTCTTGTACAGGTTTTGACTTGAGAAAATCTCTTTTGCACATCTCTGGGCATGCATACACACAGGGGAAGAAAAAAAAAAAGCGCAGAAAACAAACATAACAAGCTTATTTTCAAAGAAAGATGATAAAGATCGCCTGATTTTTTTTGTTTGATTGGTTTGGTGTTTTTTGTGGGTTTTGGTTTTTGTTTTGTTTTGGGGTTTTATTGTTTTTTTTGAGTGTGATGCTCTTTGGTTGCACATTTTTCCCAAAGCTTCCCCAGCATTGTCTATTGTTACATATACGTAATTCTGTTCTTTTGTTTGTTTTTACTCTATATGTCAAGATTTCTAGGGCATACCATGTAAGATCGAAAATACTGCTACTGGGACATCCTAGACTTCTGTTCTAATAGAGTTACCTAAATACATCAGTAATGATTTTATAGGTTTAATTAGCTAAAATAAGTTGTTATTAACTTAAAACTAATACTATGTAGGGTAAAGAATTTGAAAATGGCCAATATCTAACTCTTAGTCTCTAGCCATATCTCCCTACCTGACGCTTTCATCCCCAAGAAGTCCCAAAAGGATCTCAAAGAACTCTAACTGGGTATCTGCATGTTTCTATCTGCATTAGGAAGGATGATAATTAGGGTTAGGAAAACATTTTGGAAGTAACATAGTGAATGCATTCCCCTTCCAACATTCTCATTCCCCCTGCTTTTTTGTCTTCTGTAATAACAGACTGATTTCCATAAAGTTTTACATTTAAGAACCTTTTGCTCCGTACTTCTGTGGCTCCATTTCAGAATATAGTTAGAAGGCAAACTGTTTATATTGAGTGTTCTTTTTAATATTTTTCTTTTAATTGGCAACTGAGCACTTTGGATGGAAAAGCCTACTAGTTATGATGACATTATTGGTAGTCTGATTTAATTTCCTTTCACCACTGGGAACCTGTGAACCAGGAGACTTGTAACAGTGTCTGGCAAGTAGAAGAGTGGGAAGAATCATTTTATTTCGGCCTTGGGAAAGGCAATTCAAGATAGCTATGGATCTGCTTGTGCAGTGATTCTTTGTAGAGTAAATTATCATGAAACTTTAGGTTTTCACCAACACTATAGAGAATGAAAACAGGTGTATAGAGATGGCTGCAGTATCTGGAGTAGTGTCAGAGCAGATCTGAGTAAAAACAGAGCTCTTCAATTTTTCAACTCCTGTAAGAAATGATTATGAATTTCATTTTTTCTTGTCTGTGGACTTAAATTGTCATCCAACATGTGAAAGATATAGGGAGAAAGTTTCTGAAATTACAAACTGAGATTACAGCAATCTTGAAGCAAATCAAAGTACCACATAACAGCAAAGCAGCTGAGTCAGATGTGATGGAAGTGGTGACGGTGCTCTGATTTTACAATGGTCTGATTTTACACAGGAGTCTTTCTATTTCAACCCAAACTTTCCGAACAGCATATGTTATAAACGATAATTTTTATTATACAGCCAACCAACCATTAACAGTGTTCCAGATTTGGATTATTGTATATATGCTGTATTTTAGTCTGCTCATTTGTTAAGAAAGGAGGCTGTGCAAAACTCAAACTGGACAAAAATTGTAAAGTTTAGTACAAATATGTTCTACATTTGATAGCGAGGGATATCTTTGGGACTGGAAGAAATAATATGATCTCGGCAACAAAAAGGCTGACCTCTGAATGTTGTTCTTCTTAGTTTTTACTTAACAGCTTCCCTTTGAATGTTAGTTCAGGCTAAGAATCTCATGCATTAATTGAAGAGGTTAGGTTGGTACCTACTTCATTAACAGCTGTTACTAATTAGTGGAACTTGGTCATTAAGGAACCTGCTGGGGTTTGAGGCAAACGATTTATATTTTTTCATGGCATTTAAGCACACAATACGCTCGTGAGGGGCAAAGTTTCATTTGGGAAGCACTCAGGTTTAGCAACATTAGCCTATCTATAGTGGGCTAGATTGGAGCTGTCGATAAATATTCCCAGGATGGGCTGCGGAGAGACCCAGTACTTGAGTCGGGGCTCCAGGAAGGGTGATTCAGAGCAGCTTTTGGACGGTAGCAGTGCTTGTAGCGAGAGCGGGCTGTGGCCTGCTCTGTGCCTGGCCAAGCTGCACGTTGCAAGCTCTAGCCTCAAGTGGTCTTTGCAGAAAAATTTTCATTAAGCCTCAGTATATGGACAATATGATGTCGCATAAGCGTACAGGGGAAGAGAATTGCTTCTTCATGGGTTGTTCAGGGCATGTCAGGCCAGGCACACGTGGTGTAATCCATTTGAAAGGTGCTGGCTGGCTTCTCTAATTCATTATTTTTGTTCTGTGGAGCAGAATCGTTTCCTCACCTTCCTTGATCTAGCCCCTGCTTCCCATAGGTAGTGGTGTACTTTGTCTGTTTCTAGAGTGTGTTATTCTAATAAATCCCAGTATTAATTTCAGGAGCAAGGAGATTTTTTTAGTGTATGTCATTCTCTTCTGTACAAGCTCTGAAGCAAGTCGCTCTGTGAAGCGAGGACAACAGTTGTGATTGTTTTCTCTGCTGGGGAGAGAAGAAAGGAAGCCTTCCTGCTCCCTCTGCCCCTTGAGCAGCTGGGTAGGACAAGCCACACACTGTTGGGCTGACTTCAAGATTAATGAGGTTATTTTATGAGGTTACTCTTATGAGGTTACTCTTTCTAATGGCGTCTTATTTTAATGTACTGGATTACGTTACTGGAGCAGTTATCAAACTTCTTTTGAGTATGGCCTTCCAAATCTATCTGCCGATGTTGGATTTTAACTTTTAACACGTCCTTAATGTATGTTTTTTTGTAGCTCTTCACTGATGGTATGCAGGTAATAACTTGGTTGAGTTCTTCCTCAGAACAGTTTTGTTACATTAGAAGCTGCCTGTACTAGTATCGAAGCACCACGGAATAAAAGTGTACTGCAGATAGGTGCAGCTGCTGGAGGAGGAGTGACATTCTTTCCAGGTAGAGGCAGTAGTCAGGTATCCGGTCTACATGGTTATACTTGGAAACCACAGAGCAAAACAGAAAAAGAAAGAAAGAAACAACTCCACAAGAAAAGAGCTGATACAGTGATTGAACTTGCTGAGTAACAAAAAAAGTAATTGAAATCCGAGGAGTTATTAGTGACATAGCCACAAAATGGTATTAACAACAGATGACCACAGATTTCTTTCTTCAGCTCCAGAGAAACACGTTTGAAGTGATATGCCTGCACATGGGATGGAGGAAATAGAGGCATCTTATAAATCATTTCAGTGGTGAACTGATAGGGATTTTCTATTTCTTTAGCTCTTGCAATAAAATAATAGCAACCTGCAGACACTTCATGCAAAGGACATTTTTAGAGTGATTTATCTGTGTTGTTCAGAACTATATTTAGTATACTAACTTTACAGCATAATATATGAATTTATGCAATTACTAGTTGGAAGATGAAGAGGATTTCTTCTTTTTAGGAAATAACTTAAGCACGACGTGTTTTATGGAAGCAGTTTTTCTCCAAAGAAACCTCTCCCTCCCTAAAATTGCTTCTTGAGTATCATTTTATAAGTCTCAGAAGTAAGTGGTCTTCAGCCAAGGATGCTTCTTAGCACTATCAAGAACATGTCTAAGCTGCATCAGAAGCAGGGGATACATTCCCAATACTTTGTCCAGAGCTTGCCAATAATAATTAACAAATCTACAGTTCCCTTTTGTCTGGTGGCAGAATTTTAACAACTCTTGGGATTCCCTGAGAGTCCTTCCTAGACATTGCTGATGATAGCCTGGTGCTGTGTTGGGATAGCTCATTAGGATGTACGTTGGTGTGGCAGAACAGGGGAGCAGCAGTGACCACCGAAGGTGATTCCCCAGACAGAAGCCCCCCCTGTATGTAATGTAACTTGTAAGCAGAGTAATCTCTTTCTAGTTAAGCCTCTGTAGTGTGTGGGCATGTGTGAGTGTTGTTGGAAGTGACAGCTTGCTGCTGTTTCTTGGCTGGCATGGGGGCTGCTGGAGGCCACAACAAACAGGATGAGTCCAGTGTCATCCCTTAAGCTGCAGAAGGACAAAGCACTTCTGTTTCAAGAAGCATTGGAAGACAAATTCTGCAACTGAAAATAGAAAGTTGCTGCGAACTGAAAAATTGACCTATTTTAATCTGGGAAATGTCAAAATATTTTCACAATATGGGAAAATTTCCTTCCCCCTTCTCCTAAATGCGTTCAAAAAAACCCCCTTCTGTCTAAAAGGAATTGGCTTTGCCAATTATATCAGTTTTTATGGGGAACCACAGCGGCTGTTTAAACCTCTCAAATCAGCTCTTTTGGCAAGTAGGTTGTGGCAGTGGAGCAAAAGCCTCAAGATCACAGGATTTGTCTATGGTGAGGAGAAAATAGGTGGCTGTGCTCATTTGCTCATGTTTCTGAGCGTGCGCCCACAGAATTGGAGAACGTTAGGGGTTGGAAGGGACCTTGCAAGATCATCTAGTCCAGTCCCCCTCTTAGAACGGGATCACCTAGAGCAGGTCACACAGGAACGCGGCCGGGTGGGTTTTGAATGTTTCCCGAGAAGGAGACTCCACAGCCCCCCTGGGCAGCCTGTTCCAGTGCTCTGTCACCCATACAGTTAAAAAGTATTTCCTTATGTTTACCTGAAAACCCCTATGCTCCAGCTTTTACCCATTACCCCTTGTCCTATCACTGGATGTCACTGAGAAGAGCCTGGCTCCATCCTCCTGACACTTGGCCTTTATATTTATAGACCTTAATAAGGTCACCCCTCAGTCTCCTTTTCTACAGGCTAAAGAGACCCAGCTCCCTCAGCCTCCCCTTGTAAGGGAGATGCTCCATTCCCTTCATCATTCTAGTGGCTCTATGCTGGACTTTCTCCAGTAGCTCCCTGTTTTTCTTGAACTGGGATACCCAGAACTGGATACAGTACTCCAGGTGGGGCCTCACCAGCACAGAGTAGAGGGGCAAGAGAACCTCCCTCGACCTGCTGACCACACTCTTCTTAACGCATCCCAGGAAACCATTGGCTTTCTTGGCCACAAGGGCTCATTGTTGGCTCATGGTCATCCTGCTGTCTACTGTGACTCCCAGATCTTTTTCCCCAGCGCTGCTCTCCAACAGATGAAACCTTATCCTGTACTGATACATGGGGTTGTTCTTCACCAGATGCAGCACTTTACACTTGCCCTTGCTGAACTTCGTTGAATTTCTCTCCAGCCTGTCCAGGTCACGCTGGATGGCAGCACAGCCTGCTGGCATTTCAGCCACTCCTCCCAGTTCTGTACCATCAGCAAACTTGCTGAGGGTACCCTTTATCCCTTCTTCCAGGTCACTGATGAATATATTGAACAGCACTGGATGCAGGACTGACCTCTGGGGAACACCACTACCCACAGGCCTCCAACTAGACTGCTCCACTGACTGCAACTCTCTGGGTGCTGTACTTTAGCCAGCTGCCAGTCCCATCTCACCACACAACCATCCAACCACCCACCCTGTCACATGAAACCCCAGCCCCTTGTCTCCAGTTATATGGCCGCTGCTTGGGCTGGGTACGGAACTGACAGGTAATGTATTGGCTGGAAGTGGAGCCTGTGGCCTTATCTTCCCTAACTACCTTCTCTTGCATCTCCTGATGGATGACAATATGTCTTGTAGAGAACTTTCATTTGTCAGGAGTTTCACATTTGCTACAAACTGCATGTTGATCATTTTGATGAGAGGGCCTTGGCATGAGCTTTTTCTTTGGGCATTGGAGTTCCATGAGCACTAGAGTAAGGACCAAATTTGTTTTGTTGGCTGTTAAACCTGTCTATCTGCTTGTTTTAGAAAAGGCATATGGAAAGGAACTGTATTAGTCTGTGCCACTGTTACATTGCTGAGTACTTTTCACTCTTCTCTTGCTCCAGCATCTTTAATTTTTTTACAGGGGAAGTCAGATAACCTAACACATTTCCAGACTAAGGTTAAAAGAATGAACTGTTGACTTAATTGAAATTCATCGGAACCTTTGCATTTATGGGCAGACTTTTCCAGGAAGAATTTATTCTCAAATAATCTGTTCAGTATTCGTAAGGTTTAGCTCTGGAAGGTTATGCTAGGTTGCAAACTACACTTCCAACCTATTCAATACAAAAACAAAGACAAAACCTCAAAAAAACCTCACCACAGCTATCGACAACTCAAGCATGAATTGTTAACTGAAGTAGCAGTGCTATCACTGGTCTTTGTAGACTTGCTGCCAACACAGCAGCAGCTTGAGTTAACCTAGTGGATAAGAATGATACACTTAAAGATGAGAGGTTCTTCACGCGCTGTATAGCACTTTAAAATGCTAAGTACTTCCATATTTGGAAGTACTTATCTTTTCGTTTCTACAGTATCTTATATTTTTTTAAAAAGCCCCAGAAATCATATTAGGTTCTTGTAAGTGTTTGCTTTTATATTAATAAATCTTCAGGGAAAACACATAATTTTTCTGATTGATTTTATAATTTGACACCTGCTTCTTAAGAAGATCTTAAAAAACCCCGTATTAAACCAGTGTTAAGGCATCTCATTTATTTCTGTTGGGTGCTGTTGTGTGATAGTAACAGATACACCACTGCCTGCCAGTAATTTCATTAACATTTCAAGTGAAAGAATACTAGACACACACTTCATAGGAGTATGTGGTTTCAGGTATTCTTCTTTTTCTTTTAAGGGTACTGTAAAAATAATTCCCAAGTTATAGTGTTGCTAATCTTCCTTCCATGAGAGTCAACTTTCTTTTCAGGATTTTGGAAAGGAAATTAGAGCTGATGAAATACATAAGATACACAGCAATGTAAACTAAACAAAGGCGGTGGGTGACAGGACAGACAAACCAGCTGCATCACAACTACAGAATTCCCTTTTAACCCCGACAAACGTGCCTTGGTCTGACTTGGGTGGGGAAAGGGAAGCAGCTGAGCCTCAACCTGAGTTCAGATTCTTGGCTCCTTGTTAAAACTGACAGTACAAAAATTATCTCACAGCAGATCTGAAAGTCTTTTGTAAGCACTGTGGCTTTTACTCATGTCTGAGTTCTACACCAGCAGCCTGCAGAGCTTGTCAATCTTTGTGATCTGAAGTAGTCACTCAGAAGTCTTAATAGCTGTCTATTTGTAGCTAAGTAATGGTAAGTAGGATGTATTACACTTCACAGACATGAGTTCTTTGAGGTTTAAGAGGTATCAGATATATAATACTGAACTTTGAGAAATCCATTAAACAGTTAATATTTGCCTGTTTTCAGAATGAGCAGGTATATACAGATCTCTGACCCACAGAATTCTTTCTGGAATCAACTGAGTTCTGCTGTCAACTTCAGCTCTGTAAGTTATCACATAGCCATTTTATATCCTTCATAGTTACATCCCATAGTTCTCCATGTTCAGCATGTAGAACTGGTGATTGATGGCAGTGAATGGTAGCTGATGAGGATGAGTGTGGTTGTTTGGCTTGATTTGTTGAGTTATTTTTGTTGTTTTGATTTTTTTTTTTTAAAGTGTCTTTATTGAAGGAGTAACAGATTAGAGAACAGAAGCGATGAAGAGGTTTGTTGAGAAAATTAATCCATTAAAAAGGAGTGAGATAATCCTGAGCTCAGACCACTGTTTTGATTGTAATTAACTTGCACTATGATGTTTAACTAGACGGTGAATGAATAGTTAAGGGGGAGTTCCATACTTTTGTGCTAAACAAGGCCATGTTTATAGAATACTTTCAAATAAAGAATTTCAATAGAATTAATTACTCTTTTGTCATGAAGGCTCTTATTTTTATTTTATTTTTCTTTTAATGAGCTTGCAAACTAAGATCTCTTAGAGATATGTAAAGAGAGATTACATCAGTTCACTGACACCACTCAGGTCGTGCTCACTTACTACCTTTACTTGTAGTCCTGTCTAAATTCTTTAAATTTCAGTGAAAGCAGTGTGCTGGGACTATCACTCCCATCCTGGAAAAAACCACTGTGGTATCCCAGCAGTGCCAAGCATGAGGAGGAGCTGTATAATGTTTCTTCTGACACAAATGGTTAAAGACTCCCAGGAGATGGTTTCTCTGTGTTCACTATCTGGGTTTTAATTTCTGAGGCATTTACTGAAAAAAGCTAAGAATGAAATACCACCTGCTCTGGCCAGATGGTAAGTTTGTGGGACTTCATCAGATGCTGAAACTGCATGAGTGTTTTGTACAAACAGGAATGGAGATGATCACTTTTATTCCCAGTCTCGTTCCACCAGCATAAATATTGCACAGCAATTCAGGAGCATATTAAGTATATACAAAGCTTATTAAATTCTCTGGCTTTCATTCACTGAATGTAGTCAATTATATATCAGTATTGCTGTTGGTCCAGGTGGTCTGGTCTCTCTTAGGCATACTTGGTGAAACTTCTAGGTAAGACAATTTCATTCCACTTGGATACGCTCACATGAAACCTTTAGAACCTCATACTGGTTTTGACTAATGGTGTGTTTAGCCTGTATCTTGTCTCTTGACACTTGCCAAAAGTGGATGCCTTGGGATGAATAAGAACAAGACAGGTAGATGTGGTACTTGCTATATTCTTTCTCATTGTTCAGTTGGTTTGGATGCTGTTGTTTGGGTGTTCATTTTGTATAGATATGTTTTGGTTTGTTTTTTTTCTCTCTCTGAACTTGTGCACTTTTCCCCTGAGCTGGAAGTCCCTGCCTTCTCTTTGTCTGGGAGGCACAATTGCTACTGAATAATCTTCAGGCATTATAACAGTTTCAAGCAAAACTGTTAGATGGTATTGTTAATGACTAAACTCTTTCCTTCCTGAGTTCTTTTTGATTACTTGGGTGAGCATAAGCCAGTCCTGGCAATTTGATAGTTTTTTCCACTTTTTCCTATGTTCCTTTGACGTGTTTTAATTTCAGAGATCCTTCAGGTTCCTTAAAAAAAAAAAAAAAAAAAAAAAAAGCCGTAGTATGAGAATCTCTCTAGACTTTTCCATGATCAGCACTAACACAACTGATTTTGGGTTTTCTGCTGCATCTTTGAGAGCTGCTTTTGTGTTCTGTTCTTCAGCTGGTCTGCAGATCATCTGGAAGTATTTGTTTCTACAGTTTCTCCGATAGCATTCATGGTCCTTATGTGTTTTGAAGAAAGATGTGTGAGCGGTTCTGGGTTGTCCTGATAATTTTCCATTGAGTTTGTTTTTGGTGTAGCTTGGGTTTAGTTTAGTGACCTTTTTTTTTTTTTTCTTTTAATCCTGTGTGTTTTATTAAATTGCTCACAGCCCCAGCTTTCTGAGTGATTTCTTTCTTCAAAGAGGCTTCCTCACCCTTCTGGTTAGCTGTGCTGCTTTCTTTCTGCGATTCAGGTTTGCTGATAGTGAGACTCTTCATGGGTAAGATTTTGAACCACGCTCAGCACGTTAGTCTGTTGCAATATGAGGCTGCAACTCTTTTTGTGGGACCCATGAAACGTTTGTTGATAATGCTTAGATTTTACCTCTCAGTTCTGTCCTGATAGGCTGTTTCCCTGAAGTATTTTCCTTTTTTGCGTGAAATGGATGGATAGCATTCCCAGGGTGAAGAAATTAAATCCTATGCTGTTCCATTACCATTTACCAAATGGCTGGAAAGATATGTAGAAGGCAGTTAACAATTAATTTTCCCTGGTGATTTAGACCTCAGCTTCTTGGCCACAAAGTCTGTTTCCTCTTTGAGTGTCTTACACGTGAATAGTTGCTACAACCAGTCCTCAGATGGACTTTGTCCCATATTTCCTGTTACTTCTGTACAGAGAAAGGAATAGGAAATTATATGAGAAGAGATGTAGCTGCAACACATAAAAGTACCCACGATTTACCTAGGAATAATTTGCCTGTCAGATGGTTACCCTGGAGTTCCTGTATAATTTTATAAATAAAAGGGAATTTTGCTGTTTTTACTTGAATGCTCAAAAGGATATGTAACTAATTTCGTACCCTTTCAAGACATGATAGTCTCCATCTCTCCATCCTTAAGCAACTCCTTAAATCCTCAGAACGAGAAGCAAAATTACTTCATGGTGATCTTTTATTTATTTATTTATTTCTTCCACGAAGTTATGAAGTTTCTAATGCAGTCTTTTATCTTGTATTCACAATTATAATGTCAAGATTGAATAATCTGCCTTTATCTCCAGGGTGACAGCTATGTAGAAACTTCAAAAGGGGCAGTTTTGCCAGCATCTAAAGACTCTTGTTAATTACTGTATCTTGAAGTAAAGTGAAATAAAGCAGGATGAAAAATGGTATTTCTCTTTGACAACCTTGTAGAAATATCAGTGATGAAGCAGGACGTTTTAAGCACTTGAAGAATGCATTTTACTGAGATCAAGACCATTCTGATCATGGTGCAGGTTAATCTCTACAGGATATGTTATAGAAAGACGTGTGTGGTGCTGATGGTTTAGAAAGCTCATAATTGGAAATATTTTGCTTCTATTTTCCTATAGAAATTGACTGAAATGAGTTAGTAATGTGTTGATTTACAGTGTGCAGAAGGACTTGTATTGTTATGTCTTCCAGGTGTAAGCTAAGTCTTTTTCTGTTTTCCTGAACTTTTTGTATTACATATTCCAGTTTTATGCTGGTTTCAGTACTGTTGACCTTACATGACCTAATTCATGTAAAGCCAGAATGTGCATATTAATATGACATGTAAGAAGTACTGTGTTACCAGCAGAGAATACTAATAGTGTCTTAACTGTGTGTTTCTCCAGGATTGGGGTTTGAAGTGATAGTTCTCCACTGAGTGGAATGATACTGTCTCCATAGCTTGTGAGTGCTACATGAAAGGAGTCCTCTGATTTTGGTCCAATTTAATACAATACACAAGTATTTATACCATGAAATACATGGTATAAGTCACAGCGGATAACTGAGTAAGCTGAAGTGATGTTGGTGCTAAAAACACCATTTGTTTCAGTACGTTTAACCACTTGTGGAGTTGTACCTTGGCGACGTTCATTTTAAGTCAGCAATGGCTTTGAGTGATACATTTAAATAACAACTCTTACACCAGACTACTGGCCATCACTCCAATACCCTTGCATTAGTAGCAGCCAATGGATGAGGTTCCTAAGGAAGGAGACCTTAGCAGTAGTATAAAGGGCTTAAGCAATTGTGGAGACTTTGGCTGGGTAAGGGGAATACACATGCACACACCCCCCCTCCTTGCTCACCACTGTTGACATTGCAAAAATAGTTTCCTTGTAGGAGCTATAATGTAGTTATAGAGGACATGAGAATTCTCATGATATGAGCCAGTCATTCCTGCTACCACCTGATTTCAGCAGTGCTGTTCACCACAAGTATTTGCCCATTTGTGCTGTAGTCATTCATTGTGACATCTTTAAAAATAACAAAAGTCCCTAAAAAAAACCCCAAACCAAATAAGAACAACAATAAAGGAGAGCTAGAATATTGAAGTGAGATAATACTCTCTCCTGGCAATGCAAAATGAACAAAGATAATATTCCTTTTGTTAGCATAACCTTGTAATGGTCTCATACATAAGAAAACTGCTCTTACAAAATCTGTATTCCAGACTTTCAGTCTGAGCCTCTCTCGATATAACAGATGGGAATGCAAGGTGTGTGGCTTTCTTTGTGTGTGTAATTTTCCTTATTCCTTTTACTCGTATAAGAGCCTGACATCTAAAGTGGAAGTTCAGTAACTGGCTAGTTGTGGTTAAAGAGGGGCCCTGGGGCCTTTAGCAAAGGGACAATATTAAGGAACTATCAAGGTGCCATCAAGAAATCCCAAAAGTTGAAACGAGTTAAGCACAGTAGAAGGGACGGGGCAGTGCTTGTGCCTTTCAGAAAGGAAAAATGTCCAGTAGTATGAAAGTGTGTGAAATGTATAAACTTGGGTTCTGTGTCGTGTAGTACAGCGTGAACTGTGGGGTCTGTTTCAGTAACAGCTGAAGCTAAGAATCTCATGTATTGGTTTAGGTTGGAATTAAGCTATTGATTAAGTTGTTACTACCGGGTCCTGTTTTAAAAATGCTGAGAAAGTTTCGAGTAGGTTCTAAAGCCCAGGGTTTTTTAAGGTAGTTCTAGTGCCTGAGTACTTTTCAGAAGTGAAACCTTGTACCTGCAGGACATCAGCTTTGTAATGCAAACGCCCTTTCTGTAAAGAGATGTGGAAAATTAAATCACTTGATATCACACAATCACAGAATGTTAGGGGTTGGAAAGGACCTCCAGAGATCATCGAGTCCAACCCCCCTGCCAGAGCAGGACAAAACAAGAGCAGATCATGCAGAAATGCATGCAGACAGGTCTTGGAAGTCTCCAGAGAAGGAGACTATGTCCACAGTGGTGTCATTACACTAAGACTTTTGTAAAAGTAGTTCTCAGACTGACTTGTATGAAGTCAGTGTGAGTATGCCTGTGCTGACCCGTAGTCAAAGCAGTGCCTGCGTTAGTTCCAAGCATGTTTATGATTGGAAGCATTTTCAGTGGACACTCTTTAAGCTTTAATATTAAGTCGGTAACAAATCTAAAAAGACTAACCTGTGAAATTTAGTGCATCCCAAACTCATGGAGCCAGAAATTACTGCTGTTCAGAGGAACTGGCAGGAGGAGAGGTCAGCAGGCGATGAAGTGGGCAGCAGACTGGGGACACAGGCTCTGTCCCACAGGTGGAGATGCAGTAGTGTTCTTGTACAGCTCTTTGTGGTGTTGTACTAAACAGCAGAATAGATTGCAGGATTCTGGAATAGTGGCAGGCAAAGTATAATGCTGGCTTAATTGTCTTAAAATATGTAAGCCAAGTCACGTTCTTACTTGGCTGGTTTTGCTAAGTAATGAAAGCCACTTTATATATATTTGTGTGTTTAGGAATATCATATAATTTGTTATGATGAGCACATCTGGGTTTGCATTTTCAGAGTAACTTCAGTTCATGGCTATAAACAAATGAAAATGGCTTCCAGTAACACAGGGAGTGAGGTTATGTTGTACAGCAATATTCCTGGTAGCAAAAGAAAAAAAATATTGCTTCTGTGGTGAGTGAATTACAGATGCAAGGAGTGTGATGGTTATTATACAGACAGTATTCTCTGTGTGAAGGTGTTTTTCACTAATATGTTTTCAGTTAGTTGAACATTTGAAGTGTTAGGTATCCTGTAGTCACCTGAACTGGAATATTGCCTAGCTGCTGCTCAACACCTCAGTGTATTGCTCCTGCAAAACTTGTTGTAGTCGCTTAGCTGGATCTCTCTACATTCCATATTTTTGGATTTTTGAAACTGATTTATCTAATTCTGGAGAGAAGGAAAAAGTATGCCAGCACCTTTTCCAGAATTTCACTGAGACCTTGAGTTAATGAGCAGAATATAACTAATTTCTGAGCATAAGTCTGAGAGGGATGTTGAGGGAAGCATGAGAAACAATCAAATAATCTGAATGGAAGTAATTCTCACAGTATACATAAATAATTGCAGGTATGCTGCGTTTTGAGAAAAATCTGTGGGGTCTGAGTTGCTGTTTTTTCAAGTTATCTGAAACTAGAGGCTGCTAACAGCACTGTACCATGCTTCCAGGTCTGGAATGGCTCAGCCCAAGTTTTTAGAGAGATGTTTTCTTGTTCTGTGGCCCTGTGTAGAATTATATCTGCTGTAAATACCCCGACACCTAATAAATCTGAAGAACATGACTGCTTTTTCGTTCCCTTAACTATCCCTTCATCTGTAGGAATTGATTCATAGTTTTAATTAGCCTGCCTTCTTTCACAAAAAATATTCTTCTAAGATGCAAAAATTATAAATATTTTAAAAGGCGCTTTTTTGTTAGGTGTGTCATTTGGTTTCTAAATTAGTACTTGCAGTGTTTCCAGAAATGTTAATTGTTAGCTCATTAAGAACTTCTCAATGTAAAATGAGTGAGAGCTCCTTTTTCTGAAGTATTGGGGGGGTGTGTGCTCTGTCAGGGAAACAGATTCTTTTACCATCAGTTTAATTTTCTTTCTAAGCATCTGAGGAAAAGATCTGTGTAGAGGGGACTATGTATTTCAGGCTCTAAATGCATGGTGAAGAGTTGTCAGCTCATTTTATCTCTCCTACTATGAGCAAATCTGTTGTAGGATTATTGTCTGTCTTAAACAGTTCAGCAAAAATTATAATTCTGGCAAATGTTAGCTGGAATATTTAAATGCTGAAATATCTGTCATAGTAATTAACACGCAGTAATTAGATTAATTCAGCAATACTGGCTGTATATTTATTTAGTCCATGAACACCCAAATCCAGCAAAACAGTTATGTGTAATCCCTTTGAAGTCAATATAATTGAAGTTTATATATATCCTTAATTGCTTTTTTGGATTAAGGCCTAAATACTTAGATTTTCTCAGAATCACAGAATGCCTTGGGTTGGAAGGGACCTCTAAAGGTCCTCTAGTCCAACCCCTCTGCAGTAAACAGGGGGTCCTGCTTTGGCAGCGAGGTTGGACTAGAGAGGATCTTTCGAGGTCCCTTCCAACCCTTAACATTCTGCAATTCTGTGTGATCCTCAACTAAACAGGGACATACTCAATTAGCATTTCTTTTTAAAGAAAATGCTGTTCAGCTCCTGGCGCTTAGGTAGTCCTGCTCATGAAAATAATTGTTGCAACCTGAATATGTGAATAATGAGGAGGTTGCTTCTTCCAGCTATTTGTGAAGCGGAGCCTTTCCACTCTTCACTTACCTAAGCACACAGGACTTGAGTCAATAAATATGTCACGATTAAGTGCTGAAAGTCTGGCAAGTTGGCTCTGTAAGGAAGGTGCTGGTGGGAAAAGAAACTGCATTACGTGTCAGAAGCATTTACCTAAAACTTGTAAAGATGAACTGTATGAACACAAGTTATTGTAGAATAACTGCTGTAATCTAATTCCTTTTTTTTCTGATGCCTTGTTGCAGTTAAGAGTCGTCAAAGCCTTTCTTTTAAATGCTTACGCCTTCTGAAAGAAAACACTTGGAGCTTGCTCAGAAATAGTTCTTCTAGAAGCTCTGTCCTGGAAATGTAAAATTAAAAAAAAATTAATCCATTAACCCTAGTCCCCTCTTTCTTGAAAGCAATACTATGGGTGTGATGCCATCAGAGGTAGGGGTAAAGTGTCCTTCTCTGGAAAGGGGCTCTTGAGTAAGGGGAGAGCTGAAAAGGGTAGGTAGTAGTTGAAGACAGAATGTTCTTGTCATGAGTGTTACAGAGATTAGGAAGCTGACAAATATCAGTTTCCTTTGTCGTCTTACAGGTGTTATTCCTGAGGTTTTTCTCCTTTTCCTTCTAAACATCTTCTTTTTTTTTATGTACGTAAAATTAGAATTTAAAATTTTGGAAAAGAAAGTGCTTGAGAACTCTGGAAATTTATCTTTAGAGCTCTATATTCTGAAACCTTCTGGTTGGTGCATACAAGGCCCTCTACCTAGATTGTTGTCACTGTAGATAACAGCACCTTGCAGGAGGGTGGAAGTATAAGGACAATGACTATAGTCGATACAATGGACTGTCTCCAAGGTGTATTTCACCTCAAGCATTTTGTACGCACTTCATTCAAAGTAGCTGCTTTGATGCCTGCAAGGCAGCGTATATAATGTTCATGTCCAGTCCCCTCCATCTAAAACCAGAAAGCTGTTCCACGTATAGAACATTCTATGAAGCAGTTGTGTTGGACTGCCAGCTCTGTTCCTGTCCTTGTCCTTTCTTTCATCTTTCTCTTACATGGAAGCAGCTTTAGTATGAAGCTCTTCTGTGTGGTTACAGCTTTGCTTTTAGACTGCCACGTGACGTGGTACCCTGCTCCAAGGGCAGGGATTTTGTCATCTGTCATATTGTCGTTCTGAGTAGCATCCCTAAAAATTCCCAGGTCTAGCAGTAGGAACATGACAATTTTTTTTTGGTAAAATTTCGGATGAAATGTAATGCAAAGCTCCTGTCACTGAGGAAGTGCTCACGTGACTAAATCCAGCTTTAGGAGCATTCTGCAGCAGCGTTGGAATCCAAACTAATGACTGTACTCAGCTTGGACTGGAGGCACAGTGCTGTCAGGATGGTGCTCCCGTGTTCATGATTGAAACAGCAAAGCGTATCCTAAAGAGCTGGCTCTACTGGATCTCTGGCAGCTGTTGCAATGCATAATTGATGCAGCCCAGGGACACCGTTTCAAACACTCTGTCTCGGTGCATTCAGGAAGCCTGCAAAATGACCACTATTTTCAACAGTCAAATATTTATGATTAACTAACTTTATAATGGCATACTCAGTTCTGCACAATGAGGTGAAGAGAGGAAGGAGTCCCAAACAGGCTGTAATTGAGAGATTCCAGTGGAAATTTATGTAATTTTTGTGCTCTACAGGCAGCAAGGAAAACATGAATTAATGTTTGCTATAGCAGTTTTGTGCAATGTACAGCATAAACAGCAAAATGAGTAGAGAAAACCTTCTAGTAGGCTATTTCACATCTAAGTAGGTCACAGAAAGATACAGGAGGAAGCAAAAGTTCTATTGGCGTTTGAGTAGTGTGATTAGAGAGATGGGTTTTGAGGCAAGCTGGTAGGTGAAGAAGGTTTCTCAAGGAAACGCTTTAGTCAGCAAGGTATGTAATACTTACCTTGAGAACTGCTTTCCTGGCAGGTTGGAGAAAACAGAAATGGCTGTTGAATACAGCTTCCTTTTCTACATGCCATCTGCTAGCCTGTGCCATAGAAGAGGAAGAGCCTCTCGTCCTTTAGCTGTGCCTTCCACTCCCACAAACAGAGGCTGTTCCTGGAGCGTGCACTTTGCGTTCAGTTATATCCTAACCTGCCTGTCTCTCATTAGCTGAAAAGAAACTTCCCTAATAAGAAATAAGAAACGTTAGGAGAAAAGCTGCTTCAAATAATTGTTGTGCCTGTTGTGCTGTGCCTTTGGTTTTCTTCGGTACTGTGCGGCCATAGTAGAGAATCTGTGGGCAGGGTAGTAATTATGCTGTGTATAGTTTTGTCTGGCTTTGGATTTTTTTGGTTAAAATGTTTAGGAAAAATATAAACCACAGCTGTGGGAAAGACCCAAATTTAAGAAAATTGTTTCCTCTGACCTTAAACTTCATTCCTGCAGTGCATGTGTTTTTACAAGTCTATCCCGTGTTGCATATGAATTATGTAAATGCCTTGAATCGCATTCCCATTGCCCACAATGAAAAGCCTGCTTCATCTGTGAAATTTCACAGACAAGAAGTAGAAATTGATTTTGAAATTTAGATCCGACTCCTCCAGTTTTAGCACTTGGAGTAAATTATTGAAGTTTTATCAATTCCAAGTAGCTGAAAACTTGTAATATCTCATCTGTGTAGATAAAGATTGAATTTAATTCAAATAGGATAACAAATCACTATTAGCTTACAAAAAAGATGTTTTGACTGTGTCAAAAGTACATGATTTATTTATTTTTTTAAACTAGAGGCCTTTGAGAGCTGTAAAGATCATTAGGCTTTGTTTCATTCATTCTTTATGACATGGAAGACCATGACATGACCAGGGAGGGCAGCCCAACCTTAAGTTAAATAACTTTCTATTGAAAAAAGGTACTCAACAGTACTAATATAGGACATTTGTTTCCTAAATCATCTTTGTGACCCTATCTTTAAAAAAAACAACAAACAAAAAAAACCCACCAACGAAACAACCCAAAACAATATAGTGTCTGTGAAAACTTGTAGCTATAAGATGAAAGGAGCTAAGCAAATGTGTGGTGCAGTGAATTTATGTCCTTCCTGATGGAAACTACTTTTTCTGCAGTTATGTAATTTTTCAAAGACAGGCAGTCCAGTCCTAAAAGAATATCTTATGCACAGATATATGTAACTTGTGGAATTAATGACCAGGTCTACAGGCAACTCTTTAGAGCTACGTTTAATTTCAACAGGCTTTGCAAGCTCTGGAACACTGAAGTATGAAGCTGGTTTTTCTGTTAGGTATTTATTAAATAACGGTACTGAGAAGCCTGCAGAAATGTTGTGAGGACCACAGAGACTCTGGTAAACAGGCTCCCTCAGTCAGGGAATGAGAGCTAATGGGTTTGCACTGAAATGTGCTGTTTTGAATATGGCTAATGATTGCTGCTGTTTCACTTCCTCTGGATTGTGCAACAAAGAAATTATGTGTCAAATTGCATAGCTGTAATTTTGCCACACAGATTGTGTAATAGAGGTCTGCTGTAACTAATGTATGTATATATATCTACTTTGTTTATTAGTAGGTTGTTATTTAGACGTTTAAACAAAAGCCAAATTGATATGGGAAAAAAAAAAACCCACAACCAAACAGAAAGGAGATGATGGACTGCATTTAAAGCTCAAGCACCCCTGCCCCCAAACAAACAAATCAACACCAAAAAGAGGGGAGGCATGGATTGCAGGATTTAGTTTAATTTTTTCCTTAGTTTTACAAGGCAGTTTTGAGTAATTTTTTTTATTCTTTTTCCATAACTCTTACTGACGAGTATGTAGTTACTTTGTTTATAGGGACTGCACACTAAGCTATATCAACTCATATAGATATATGAGTAGACTTGTCTTCATTGATTATATTCCAGATGGTTGTATAGCGGAATTTAGAGTGAAAAGAGAAAACTGTTTTTCTGCAGGGAATAATCCCTAGTTAATAGATGGAATTTTATTACTAATTATGAATGAAGAGTATGTATTTTTGGAGCCATGGACAAACATCACCTAGTCTAAGATTTACTTAAAGTAAGTAAGGCACTCCCCATCACAGGGGAAAAGTAAGGCCCTCCTGTCATGATGTAGGCTTGGGTGATGCTTAAATGAGCCAGAACAAAGGATCTATTTTGTGAAGAAGCTACATTAGGATTTGGTCCAGTTACTTCATATGTGTCCCCTTTTGTTGACATCTGCAGAAGGTTATCCCGTAATGGGTGGCCCTGTCAGAGACCATTTAGGTATAACAGGAAAGAGTCTCCTCGTAAAAATGGAAGTAAATATTTCATCTACCTACAACAAGCTGAAATCCTTGCAGGGGAGAAACCAGAGCAGTTTATTTTGTGTGAAAGGCTTGGAACAATTCTGCAATGTAGTTCTGACCTTTTCATATATGGAACTAAGCTAAGAGTGTCAGCTCTTACAATCTGCTATTTCCCTTCTTTTTCTTGTGGTCAGTGCTTGGTTTTTCTCTAAAGCCTTACTGGGGATATTGTTATTTCAGTTAGGCCATAAAGACCCTCACCTGCCACTGCCAACATGTTTCCTAGCAGAAAAAGCAAATGACAGGACCCAGGCGAAAGTTCAACTTCGATGTCTGATGCCTTTCAGAAAACTAGCAGCGTGCAGTACATGGCTTAGCTGCACTTCACTGTCAATATGTGCTTTATTCTAGGTTTGCTTTCTCCTTTTCTTAGAAACCATTTGAAATGCAGAGAAATAATAAAATGGAACTTTTTTTCTTGTAAAGAAAATATGTTTCTGGTCTGTTGTAGGATGAGGTGATAGGAAAGGGCAGAAGAAAAGTATAGGATGATGACAGGGAAAAATGCTGGATGTGAAAAAGATCAATTAAGCACATTAGTTCAATTTGAGAAGTTGAGTGAATTAGGCAAATTTCTAAGTCAAAAGAGAATACTATTTATTGGGACTGATTTGTGGGAGCTCGGATAATGAGTAAGCGCAGTGTGCCACCTTTTCTTAACTGGTAAAATTTGTATGAGTTGAAATTTCAGAAGGGGAATTAGTTGAAAATTCTGAGGAAAAGGAACTGTGTCCTGTAAAATGCCTTATGAGTCTAGTGGTCAGTCCTTGGATTGAAAACAAAGGCTTAGTTTCAAAACTAACTAGAAATGTTTTGTAAGAAAACAAGTATTTACAGGAAGATGAACCCTTGAAACTGCTGATTATTTCTGACTGTTGTGATCCACAGCTCTTCCTCTCTCCATCTGTGACACTGTAATTAAGGAGAATTCATTACTATGGAGGCCTTGGTAAGAGAAATGCTGCTAAGAAAAGGGGCTAAAACGGGTGGCCTTCCATATCTTGATTTTATCCACAAAAATACTTCATGGAAAATAACACGAGGCGATATTTATGGGAGGCTGGAGTGTCAGGGTAGCAGAAGACTTCACATGAAGAAGAGGTGGAGAATTCTGGTGTGATTAGGGAGAAATGAAATCTGTGGGACTAAAGACATTACTTTTTTCTGTCCCTGTAACTTCATATTTTTGGAAGAATGTAGCATTTTGTTATTTCTGGGAAAGGTGCTTTAGGGAATGTTAATTTGAGGAGCAAAATTTGTGAAAAAAATTATTTCCAATAAAACATATTCAGCCCACAGATTATGACAGGTGGAAGAAGATAAGAGATGGTATTAAAGTGTTATAAGGTGCTAGTCTAAGCAGAAATGCTATATTTAGTGCAAATTAAAAAAGCAGAGGTTGGAATGTGTAGGACAATTCATCTCTATGGAAGTTGTCTTTTGGCAGAGCTGAAGCCTTGGTTCCACGGACAAATCTAAGAAACGCTGCCAGTTTTAGTGAATAAAGCCCAAACCATACAAATTCAGTGCATCAGGGAATAGGTTTGAGAAGTAGAAGTAACAGATTTGAATGCAGTTGCATCAGGGACCTGCCTAAACTGTCTGTCCTGCGCCGTGGCCTGTTCATGTGACTGTATTTTGTGATTATTGGTCAACGTGACTTTGACTTCTCCTTTTGGTGAGTTTTACATTTGCAGCTTTTCCTTAAAAACTGATTTAGATGACGAGAATAAAAAGTTAAGGACAGCACTGCAGATAAAAACAGACAGGGACTTACGGTTAATAAAATATTTCTGATCGACCCAAAATAAATACTTGAAAACTTGATCTAGTCTCTTGTACCCCACAAACTGTATCCATTTTTTTTAACCTAACTAAAGAACCAGAAAACCCTGTTTGTCCAACTGTATAATTGACATAAGGAGCCTCAATAACCCACTTTTCCTTCCATTTGATTTTTCTTTACTTCTTGCATGATAATGCAGATAGATACAAGCAAAGGCCTGTTGATTTGCAACATCTGTTTTTATGAATGGAGGCCCCATTTAAAGTTGACAACATCCCCTTTAATAAAACCTCTAGAATTCAGGTAGGCTTTTGTTATTAGTTTTGACAAATTTCAATGGGAAAATCCTAAGTTCAGTGAGGACAAGTCTAAAACACCCCCTGCCATCACAAGTGCTCCTGATAAGCGCACCGATGTGTTGAGGTGGAGAAAATGTGGTTCTGTTTACCATATACATGTATGTGTTTATACATATATATCTGTACATTTTCATCATATATGGAAAAACCAGGAGCCAAACCAGAAAGGGTTGCAGTCTCTTAGGCTGTTCATCAGGCACGGCTCATTAGCATTAGTTTCACAGAAGAAAAAAATCCACACGCAAACCATGAGGGGAATGTGTCTGTGAAGGTTCACAGCAATGGAAATCTTAGCACCCCTGATGCTGAAGAGGGGCAGCTTTTTGGGAGGGAGAAGGATCAGAGAATCTGCACCAATTCAAACGCTTGAGTTTTTTTTCCTGATGGAGGACTGACTGGTGGTTTCAGGGGGTTTTTTCCCCCTCCCTGTTGTTTTCTTCCTGCTACAGTCATTAGTCACTGACAACGTCCCGCAAGCTAGGAGGATAAGCGAGAGGCCGGGTCAAGGATACGAGCAACCCACTACTCCACTGAGAGGGCAGGACAAAGCGGCTGAAAAGACCCGAGCATTTAGTAGGGAAAGGTGTTGCAATGGAAAGTGATGCAGCAGCTAAGTACTCCATAGTGAGTTCTGTTTAGAACTGAAGACACAGCTTGTGTTGCCCTGCACAAATTCCTCTAGGCCTTACTGAAGGGTTTGACTGCTTGTTCTAGAGTGAGCTGTCCTTGTGGAGAAAACTTAGGAGAAAAAGCTCAAATAACAGCGTAGTTATTACAGAAGAGGTCATGTGAAAGATTGTGGTACGTAATGACTTCTTTGCCCTGATCTTTGCTGCTAAGACCAGCGTTCATGAATCCCAGAACTCTGAAACCAGTGGGAAAGTCTGAAGGAAGGTAGACTTGCCCTTGGTGAAGGATGATCATGGTATAGTACTCTTAAACAAACTGGACTTAGGTAAATCCATGGGACTTGTTGGGATACAGCCACAATTGCTGAGGAAACTGGCTGACATCATCACGAAGCCACTCCTGACTGGTTTTGGAAGGTTGTGGTGTGCTTGGATAGACAGTATTCAAAGGTCCCCTCCGACTTCAACCAATCTGTGACTTGATTATATTGAGCCTTTCCTGAAAGTGAGTGAAAACTGCTTTTACCACACTGGTACCTGAAGTGTCTGCTGTTGGAGGGATGCATGAAGTAAGCTGTTACTGGAATGATAAAGGCTCTTACTGACAAGGACATACAAGCTTTTTGTTTGAAAACCTGTCTACAGGGCTTCTTTTTTAGATTACATAGAGATGAGATGCTCTGTGACTGAATCTGTACTTCATAAAATCAGTGATTAAATTTCCACTGGGAATAGGATGTAACTGGTGAGCTCAGGGAAGGCTACAATATCATAAATATAGTTGTTGTCTTTTCAGGAGTGCCTCAGGGCGCAGGGTATTTAAAGGAAAAATCTGTTTCCTGCTTGCCCTCTGTGTTGTAGCTTCACCTGAAAACTGCTGGACTTTGATCCTTGGGGGGCAGCTGCTGAAATTGCAGTGGAAAGCCCACAGATAAGAGTTGCTATCATGGCAAAAAGGGAATGCTGATCCAAATTCCTGTATTCTTTTCTCTTTTTGTACTGTGTCACTTGAATACATAAGGATGCTTTGTGTTGTCTGTCAGATGTTCTGTTCACATTGTTTTGTGTTCACCTTGACTAGATTTTTTCCTTCCAAATTCTACTTGTTCTGGTACAGATATTCAAGAAATCTCCATACCTGTACTGTGTTATTAAGATTTCTTTCTGACCCCCCCACTTGTCTAGCTCAGTTAAATTTTAAGTTATTACAGACACATGCTTTCTTATGCATGTACTAGTTCCTGTGAACTAGTTGTGACTTCTACATGCTGTTGTGAGAGAATAATGAGATAACATGAAGACTTCAATAATACCTGTTAGTTGAAGACACTTCCATAACATGTGATTGAGTGAAATGCTATGGAGGGGCATCAAATCAGTCCACTGTGTTGCAATGAGTTCCTACACTTTGATAAGCCAATCGGTGCATGCTGCTTCATCCTGGCTTATATTTTACCTCATACTTAAAATAGCTCAAGATATCTCTGCCCAAAAATGTACTGGGAGTGGAGAAAGGCTTTTAGAGGTAGTTAAGAATCAATGAGACTATGGGGTATTTTTTCACTAATTATGACAGGATTTTGTAGAAGTTCATGTTCTGTTTATCACTTGTAAGGGAGATGGCTATCAATGTGTCCGTTGCTGAGTGTGTGTCTGGCTGGAATGATGTGTTATAAATCAATTTGATTTTCCCCTTGTTTTTATTAGCTTAGTTATAAAATAATAACAGAATTGTTTTGGTATTTAACTGATAGAAGCTTTTTAACAAGACAGCTCTGTGGATTTTTTTGCCAACTTCAGACAAGAGTTTTCATAGCGAAGATATCGCATTCATACACAGACCTTATTTACTATTTCTTATGAGAATGAATGTTTGTATTCCTGTTCTTAGTTTCCTCATCCTAAATTTGGTTATGAAGAAGCAGAACTGAATGTTCTACAATGTGTCTGAACCATTAACAATTACTTCCCAGTTACGTCACTGCTAAATAGCACGCAGGTTTTATTGTTGAGATATCTGTGAATCACTGATCAAAGGAAAAGTTGTTTTTCTTAAGAGACATGTTTAACAAATTGCCCTTGCCATGCCTTCTCTGGGTGTACAAACAGATGTCTGGGTAAGCCAGAAATGAGTAGTGTGAGCATAGAGGGGCAGTGAGAAGTTGAATTTGACTGCAAACTTCAGAGCGGCCACCAGCTCTATGTTGTATTTGCCATTAAGGAGCCAGGTTGTTACCCTGCAATCTCAGGCTGGCCACAGCACTGTTACCTGAGGAGTACAGGAAATCAGTGGTGACTGATTGTGTACCGTGGGTACACTTTGCTGCTTGTCTCATTCATGGCTTTAAGATGAAATAAGCCTGCATGAGTTGTTCTGCTAGGGTAAAATTGCTCCTCCATGCATGTTAGCTATGGTGCTTGATTTAGCTTGCAAAGGACCCAACAAACTGCTATTTCCTGCTCCTATCTATCCATGCCCCACATGCTTTCACAGGAAGGAGTGTGACAATTTAGTGGTGGTTTTTTTTTCTCCCTGTTGATTCTAGTGATACCGGTTGGCTGTGTACAGAAATTAAGCTTGAGTTGATTGCAGGCCATGTAGCCACGCTCAAGACTACAAATAAAGACAAGCATATCCCAAGGTGTTTGAGAAACAAACCTGCTTTGGGAGGACCACTAATACTGGTGGGTTATTTTGTTGGATAAAATGTCTGTGACAGTGCTGCTAACCTAGTAGCTGTATTTAGGCAAGTGGGTTGTGGAAATGATGGAAATAGATACGCATGAAACCTACCTCTTCTCTTCCAGGACTGTAATATTGACAGAAAAGAACTTTGAGAAAATTAGCTTCCACTAATTAACGACTGTGTTGTGTGACTGTAGGCAGTGAAATGGACAAGTCTTTTTTATTACTTAGTTGATAGTTAAATACAAACCCAAATGTTGTGCCTTACAAAATCAAGAGATCAGTTTGGTTTGGTTTTATTTCTGTCCGAGACACTGAAGTACCCAGGTTACTTGGAAAGTAAAACATTGTAAGCCTTAGACTCTTAGGATTCTGATAGTGGAAATATGAATACATGGATTCATTTACTCTTATGTACATGTGGAATAGTGAATTATAGGTAATGAATGCACCAAAGGTTTGACTGTTAACATTGCATCTGCTTTTGTGGTTTGACTGTTACTGGTTTCTAAGAGAACACAGTGAAAAGCTAGTAAGAGAGATTTTGTAGAGATTTTATACTCTCTTTTCTGTTTATAGACATTTTGTTTTCTGTTGCTGAGGCCATGAGCTGGAAATGGCAAAGAGAGACTTGCATGTTAGTCAAGCAGTTGAGAATAGAGTCATCTGGGAGGGGGGAGCAAGCATGCAATCCTGGAGTTTGGCACGTGAAGTATGTCCACTTAACACTGACTAGGGCTAGTTCCGTAGTGCAACATAATGGTCAAACTTCACCTCAGACACAGGGTACAAATTTGTTCATCTATGTCCAAGAAAGGTGAACTCAAACTGAATCGGGTACACAGAATTGCTGTGAGGTTAAGGAAAAGCCTGTTTTGTAAGAAGAGACTGAAAACACATTGCTCATTTAACTTAGGAAAATGGAGCTGAGTGGGATGAGAGTGCTGTGTATGAATACACAGAACAACATTTAGGTAGGTAAAACAGTGAGGGAAAGAGATGAGCTACTTCATCTAAAGGACAGGTACAAGAACAAATGGATATAAACTGGTCATGAATCATTTTAGGTTGGAAATCAGAAAGTTCCTTGCCATTGGAGGAGTCAGACTTGGAAATAGCCTTTTAATTAGAGTAGCGAGGCAAGAAATTACCGAAGAGATGAGATGATATGGTGCTGCTGATAGCAGGGGACTGGAATTGGTGAATAAGGGAGTCCTTTTCATGCTTG
>WUAM01000323.1:32688215-32712437 GCA_024336885.1 Actenoides hombroni
GACACAGCCCTAGCAAGACACACACACGAGGGGTGGTGAGGAGGGAGAGGGAAATAGAAAAGGAAGAAGACGAGGGGGGGGGGGGGGGGGGGGGGGGGGAGGGAAAGAAAATCTACTTGTGTATCTACACAGAGATCATTCAGCCCTTGTTTTCAGCACATTTCTTGGTTTTAGTCTTAGCTGATAAAATATTTAACAACCATCTTAGCACTCAGCATAGCAATAGCCAAAGACTATCCAGGCTCTCAGCCCCCACTGAGACAGAATTCCAGTGATGTGAAGTTTTCTTTTTCCCCTCTCCTCATATGATGTGCTGTCTAGCCTAGCTTCAGGTCTAATGTGAATTAAAAAAAAAAAAAAAAAAAAAAAACCCACGAGAGAGAAAAAAAAGAAGAGAGAAAGGGAAGGAAAAAAATTAAAATAAAAAAAAAAAAAAAAAAAAAAGCCCCATTACCCCATGCCCTGTTACTGAAACATACACATTGTTTTCTGGAAATTACAAATTGAAGGATGCCACTGACACTGCTACATTTATTGGTTGGGTTACTGTGTTTGTTGGCTTTTGGAAACATAAATAAGACAGAGGTTACTTAATTTGGGTCCCTGGTTAGGGTGGAGGTCCTTGATTAGGATGGAATTATATTATTCCACGTGAACATAAACCAAAATGCAATCTCTGCTCCCAGGAGTGTGATTTCTAAATAATAATTAAAAGAAAAAGTTGGTGAAACAAATCAACATGGGAACTCTGGCAAACAGAATTGCAAGTACCGAGTAGAAGATTCCCACTGTTCTTCATCGGTCTCGAGTTAGGAACTGAGTAAGGAATAACTACAGTCCAGATTGTGTATTACTACTGCTAATTGTTAGGATCATTGAAAATTATTTTTCCAGGTAGGAAATTAGGAAAATAAGAATAGAAAAATTACTTTCAACATCAGCTTTCCTTGCGGCATTTCATCCAGAAATACTGATTGCTGGACCATGATATAACAAGCTGGGTGGGGTTTTAGCTTTTTCTTTTTGAGTTGTTAAATATTGACAACTCCTGTTCTGATGAAGCAGTGTCTTTTCAACATGTTTGGAGGGTTGGCCCTTACAGGCTTCTTGTAAGATGGGGCAATATCAGTTCTTAAGATTTTTATTAGAGCTGTCATGAGTTTTGGTGGTTTCCTCCATGTGCCAGCTGCCAGAATCAGGAAATTGCATGATCATTTGGCTGCTGTTACTTAGTAAATAAGCCTAACCCTTTCTGGTGGGGAAACTTGTGATTTGGCGAGGCTCAGAAACTGACTATCAAATACCAAGGCTCCAAAGCTTATAATTTGAAAATTATACATTCTTAGGAATTTTGCACATCTAAATTGCTGTTCTGAATGGATCCCTGTTGCTTTTAGTGAAGGTAAATAAAAATGTTAGCACTTGGTTCTAAGATTACCTCTTTTTTTTCTTAGATGCTGTTTTACATGAAAATATAATGTCCACAGACTTGAGCTTTTCAGAGTGAGTTTTCTTATGACAGATCATCTGTATTGAGATGATTACCTTTTCGCGTCATTTTAATTCTAAGTTTTAGCTTTTGCTCAGAATGACGTTGTAACAGTCCTTAGCTCCCAATCACAAAGTCTTTAGCACTTGCACACTCTGGAGATTGTTTAAGACCACCAGATGAAAAATCAGATAAACACATAGGGAGAATGGAAGAGAGAAGTGTTGAGGAAGAGCAATATGAGATGTAGGACAGACAGCATGAAGTAGTAGCCATTAGAAAAACCTTTTAGGAAAAAGAACCCAGATGTGGGCTGGTGCAGTAGCTCACGCAAGGCTTTTTATGCTACAGTATTGCTTAGGTAAGGGCTTGAAATCACAATAAACCTATTTTAACAGAACATTTTAAATTATCTTCTTTCTAAAATAACAGGTTCTGTAGAGAACTCATTGCTTGTTTGGGAAGGCACAATGGATCTGTACATATATGGCTCTTCAGCTTTCAGGGACTCTGTAGAACATGGTTAGTGGCCTTTTCTAAAATTTTCTGAAAGCCTTGTTGCAATATATTCTAATAATTTTCAGAGCTTTATGCTCTAATTAAGTGTGAGTGTGTGTGTGTGTGTTTACTAGGGCTTTGCAGTCTTGTTGCAGTCGTTCATGAAGCTGTTATTCCTAACTGTAAGATCTGGGAAATGGATCTATCAGCATCATGCTGTGTCTTCAGGTACCGATGCTTGGGTTTTCTTTTACTTTCCCAAGTAATCAAGGGCTAAGGCATAGTGGTTGTGGCCATGGAAACCAAGTGGAGGAGGCATTTAGGACGCAGCCTGACCTTCTGTATCCATCAGTCACAGCTGGAGGGAGACGGAAGAGAACATGTTCCTTCTTATGTGCAACATCTGCCCTTCTCATGCAAGGCTAAGAAATTTGTTCAAGGGTGCAGAGCTACTCCGAGTTGAGATTTTTCATTGATGGGCATGGTAGGATGAGAAAACTGGCTGAAAGGATTTGGAATCAAGAAGCATTTGTACTGTTTGCTACATGAACCTGGATCTGTAGCGTGTGCTTGGGCACATAACAAGAATAGTTCTTGGTGCTCAGCATTTTTGGCATATGCTGCAGTGTTATTTCTATGTCTGTTTTGTTAATAACCTACGCTTCTAAACATGAAGAAACGGTAACAATCCAATTTGATCCTCATAAGATTTCTAGTAGCTGAGACTTTGCTAAAGGTATTGCTGTTGCTAGCACTAACTGGTGCCTTTGCTGGTAGGATGGGAGTGGCAAGGCTAGAAGGGAGGTACAGATACTCTTTATTTCCAGTTTGAGACCCACCTCACATTAGCGTGAGGGAAACTTTGTACTATTTTGGGAATTTGTGGGGGAGTGGAAGTTTATATTTACTTCGGATGAACATACATTTATTTTTCAAGAACACTTTCAGAAGTTCCCATCACTTTCTGGGTTGTGGTTGCTGAGATGATGTAGTCAGGTGAGGCTTTGAACTCTTCCACTGAACTGTGCTCTTCCCTATGAATGAAAACATTTGCCGAACTGAAGGCTGCATTGAATTGAGATGAAGGTAAATTTCTTTTAGGTGATTTTATTTTCTTTCTTTCTGAAAAGTGCTACCCTCCTTTTCAGTGCCTCTCCACCACGTCTGCTACTGCTGCAATTATAAATGTATGTACATGAACATACAAACTCTAAAGTTTGACATCCTTACGTTTATTGGAGATGACTTGTACATATTTTTGGAGGTACCCTTCAGTTTCCACACTGAAGTCTTGTTTTTAATTCTTGTGTGAAGATAGCTATAAGCTATTACAATGAATGATTTAGCTTATTGTCAGAAATGTTTAGATTATTCTGCAGTTACGAATGCTGCACTGTGTTTTTCTAGACAAATGAACACAGTTAATAACATCACAATGATAAGGCAGTTACTGTTTACCAAAAAACGTTTAGCTCTGGTGTCTCCGGGGATTTATTTGGAATATCTGTATTTTCACAGCTGCAAAATACAGGTGGCATGGGCTGTTGTTGAATGAGAATGACATGTTTTTCAAAGGCAGAAAAATGAAGTCAACAGTCACACGACTAATTGACAATCATTAGTGAGTTGATCTTTTGCACCAATTGTTGGTTTAAGGCTTGAAAAATCTATCATTATCCCTGACAGCAAAAATTAGTCTGGTGAGATTCCAGCTCTCAGCTGACTAATTAACTTCTCTAATGCTGATAGACTTCCACCAGGTACACCTAGGAAATAGAGCCATGGCACAAATCCTCAGATACGGATTCATTTGAACGTAGTCTCTCTTGGGAAGTACAGTATCAGGAGATGGGTGAGCAGTCTATCAGCACTGAAGGTGTTAAGAAAACAAAACACTCTCTTGGTTGCCTTAGAGGAGGAGATGGTCTTGCCTAAGCTAAAATATCTTATCAGAATTTCAGAAACTTACTTCTAAATTAGGGAGCTAGCAAGCATTATCTTGAAAATTATATACAGCGTTGTAGATGCTTCTGATGTGAATTCTTCTTGCAGGAACTGCTAAGTTCATGGCACTAGAAGAGCAAAAATCCTTTTTATAAAAATGCTGTGCATCTGCAGTGTTTGTGTTTGGTAGCTGAAAGGGGACTTTTAATTTTGTACTGTTTGACTCATTTTGAAAATTACATTTCTAATTCTGTAATAGAAAAGTTATTAAGGAAAAAGTGCTGTAATTAATAGAATTAACTGAAGTAATAGAGGAAGAAATACTAAAAATGAATCTTCAAGACCATGTGACTATTTCTGTGTTTCTCTAAATCAGTATGACCAATTGGCTGGTATTTCATAGCAACAATGTAAAGGTCTTTTCAGGCAAAAACTGACATTTACTGTCTTGGCTGAGGATGATCCACCACAAATGGCATGTTAATAATGGTAAATAGCAAAATGTTAGATGAAAAGCACTGTATGACAAGCAATATGAAGATGTGAGGCACGTGCTTTTTATTTTTGAAGAATTTTTTTTCTTCATCTAGTTGTAGTTAATAAAGCTGGTAACATTCAAAAATATATCATTGTTTCACTCTCAAGTTATATGCCTTATACTCTGCTTCCCGATGTCTTTCATATCATTTGGGCTCTCACATGGCTTTGTATTCTAATCTGTTACTATCACAGACTTTCTCTGGCAACCTAATGAGTTACTATCATTAATTTTGTCTTTAATTTGACCAAATCTGGGTGTTCCGTAGGGGTTTGGAGTTATTAATGTGCAAGTTCTTGAACATTCATTGACATAGCACTTTCACTTAACTTGTGATCCTTTCACACTGCATTGTTAGTCCATTTTTTCAGTGGAAAATACTGGTATGTAGTGGTGTTCTAACATGCTGGTACCACCTTTTAGTGTTGGTTGACTGCAGATACTCAGTTGACAGAGCACTAATAAATGCCTGCTTGTGTTTGATTATTAAGAGAGATCACTGCCAGGCTTCGGTGCTGGGATACTTTTCTGTTTTCTTCTCATCATTTCCATCCCGAAAGGGTAAAAACTGAATGGAAAAGCTACAACAGAAAAACCAGAGTGCGATAATTCAAGCTTCAGGAGTTACCTTCAACTGTTGAGGAGTTGCTAATAATACCCACCAGAGCCAGTATGGTTACTCAGTGCGTAGTCAACCGTGCCTGACCTTCTTCATAGGGGAAGCACGTGGTGTCTGCCTCAGAGCCCAAGGTAGCTTGCAGGGAATGAAAGGGATTGCCCTTAAAGGACTTCCATGATGGACAGCTGAGAATATTTGTTTGTACTCTGACCTACAACGCATGTTAAGGAAAGGACTATTCAGGTGCAGTTTAGCAAGATTAAAGGTAAGAAGTGAAAAGGGTCTGGACCACCCCCCACACAGCCACCCCAGTGCAGGGCAGGCCCTTCCCCTTTCAGTTGCAACAAGCTGCAATAGAGCGAACAGGGCTGGGCTGGTCACTCTGAATACCTAAGTATTCAAGCCTGTGTCACCTTTAAGTGGACAGGTGAATTTTTCAGAAGTAAAAATTGGCATGATTGTGCACTTATGATTAAACACTTAGTTATGTGCTTTTCTGAATTGAAGTTTAAAGAGTAGAAGGCATCTAGTCTTTGTGCAATTTGAGTTCGTCCTGCCTGCTCATGAGTTGGTTGGTCTGTTACTAATGAATAATTTTAGTCCTTTATCTCAGAATGGCATAAAAGTACTTTTTTTGTCCAATCAATTTTTTCAGCTCAGTGATTTGTCTGTGTGCTTCATGTATTTGCAGAAGTTCTTCCAGCATCAGTGTTTTTTGCTTACGGTCGCTTCTCTCAATTTGTCCTGTTGCCCTCTGTATGTTTATTCCTTGGTATGTATTACAGTAGTTGTTTCATTGAATTTGATTCCTCCCTTTCTAAGCTGTGGGTATGAACAAGGTCTTGTGTCAAATCTTACTTCAGTGATTTAGGTGAAACCAGAATCAGGCCATCAGCAGTTATATATACACTTAATTTGCTGCATGATAAGCATCAGTAAGTTGCATATTCCAACACTGGTCACTTAGCAAAGGCTTTTTATAGAAACAGAATGTGCCACAGGAGAACTAGTCCCTTAGATAATTGCAGATGCTACAACTGTATCTTGCCTCAGTACCAGGAGTTTCTGCATTCCAGCCTTGGATATATCACAGACTTGTTATATTGAGTTTGATAAACATACCTGGAATGTCTCTGGGAAAATCTTGCAGTCTCTCCATTTCTTCATTTGTGAAATAAGATTTAAATGGTTTACTTTACAGGAAAGCTAGTTAATGCCTTGTAAAATTCTGAATGTTTAAAATTCTCTGTACTTCACATACTATTATTTAACTGAAACAAATGAAGAAACACAATGTGCCTTTTAATAGTTACTCATGCACTTCCACTCAGTTTCTCTCTAGTTTCCCCCTCCCATTAATTAATTTCTTTCTCTGTATGCTGTTTTAAAATTACCTAATTACCTGTAAACAAAAAGAAACATGTTTCTGGTTTTTTTAATGACGGAGTTTAATTTTTACTAATCTTATTAAATAATAATATTAATAAGACTTAACAGTTCTTACACAAAGAGAGAGTGTGCACTATAGAAAACATGATTACATTTAACCAGTGTAAAGCAGCTTGAGCCATTTTCATTTCCACTGTGTATTATGTATTTTTTTTAAAGAAGAAAATTAGACATGGGAGAATTAATTTTAACTTCATTGCTTATGAATAATTAATTCCTTATGACTGGAATTACTTATACTGAATAGTAGTTAGGCAAAGAGTAATTAGAAAGATGTAGTTTTCTCAAACTTTTTGTTGTTGTCTGGATTTACTTTTTTTGTGTGTGGGTGGGTTTTTTGTTGTCGTTGTTTTTTGGTTTTTTTTTTTTTTTTTTAAAAAAGGCTTACTTGGTTGGACAGCCACATTTCCATCAGTTTTCCCTGGTGGATATGTACTCTCTCACAGGTATCCTTGCAAAGGTAGTATTTGAACTTAGATATTCGCTGCTTTTACATCTGCCTCTTGACCTTCCAGTCACACTTAAGCAGTTTTGTGTTTTATTTCCTTTTGGGCCACCAATAGCTCAAATTCAACATTTCTGATTCAATTGCTTTCTAGCAGTTCTGCTTCCCATTCTGTTCCTCAGAGTGACTTCTGTGCTGCTGTAACCATCTCCTGTTCATTCTTTCAGCCCTCCATTGACTGCCTTTCATTTTTCATAAGATTCTGCTCCATTTGTTAATCTTTAGATTCTTAAATAATCTGAATCCAAACTTCTTTGCTGTATTTTTTTTTCTTTATTCTAGTCTACCTTTGTGACTGTTCCTACTATTCCTTTACCCATCTCCTTCCTATTCTTAGCCCCTGTCCCTGTCTGTCTGCAGAGGTTTACCCTTCTCAGATAGCTTCCATGGCATGGTCACTCTTTAGGGGAGGCAGATGTGTATAGATCTTTAATCTCAAATCTTTTTTGTCATAATACTTTGTTCATACTGCTAAAAGAAGTTGCACTTTTATTTCAGGAAACGTACCTGTTTAATACATATGTCTGGTCACTGTTAGGGCTGTTTGTCTTGTCCCTTAAAATGACAGTTTCCTACATCAGTCTGTCTTTCACACCTTTCCTGATGTACAAGGTCAATCACTTATGGCTTCTTCTCTTTTCCTTCCCTCCTCTTCCTTCCCTCTCTTTTTGCAAGCATTTATGCTCACCAAGAAATTTTGGCTATTTCTAGAGGCACTGAGAAGTAACGATGTTACTGAGTGCCAATACTGCAGGAAAGTACAGAAAGGCCACGTCGTATCTGCTGAGCTTTATGCTGTAGTGTTCCAGGCGAGTTATGAAAGTGCTTGAGATATTAGTGACACAGTATATGAAAGTATCTGGAAATCTCTGATAAAAAAATGTCAAAAGCTATTAAAGATTTGTACTGAATTGCAAAAGGAATAAGACAGGCCTGCATATTATTTCTTCCTTAATGCCAGATGAATTAGTGTTATGATAATGAACATCAGAGGAATTAAATATGATTTGTCACTTGTTGCAAAGTGTTGCCCGGAATAGTAATCCATCATTGCTTTTTCACAAAAGAAGCTCGATCTGTGAATGAGATCTCGGAGATATTGCTATTTTCATAAAAATGCCTGTTTCCACTATTAATATAAAAGCAAACTAAGCCCTGGCAGTTTAGCAGGAGCCTAACTAAGCCTTCTCATGAGTTTACATGGGTTTATAGTAACAGGTTAACTTTCCTCCTGGTTACCGTCATGCATGACTCTTCTGTTCTTCCCTGCAGTGTGCAACAAGCAGATGGAATGGTCAGCAAGTCAAAATATACAATGTTGGAAAGGTCACGAAACTACAGGATGTTGCTGTCTTTCTCATCTGTCTTACAATTAGGGTATCTTGTTCTTGTAGCAAGAGTCATAACGAGGACTGTAATGAATACAACTTACATCTCTTCCTCTCACCCAGAAGCTGAAAACAGAGGACAGGTGAATTTGTGCTAATGAGGGACCAGGCGAGGCAGCTTTTACTTACACGAGCAAATGTTCCTCATTCGTGTAGTTGTACTTGTATTGGGAATTATCCAAGAAAAAAAGGGTTGTTGGATGAACTGCTAAATGGTCGGATTACTCAAAGACTTTTTTGAGTCTTAAACTTTTTAAGATTGAAAAAAGCTTGGTGAGTTTGTATTATTTAAAAAAAAAATAAAATTACTTAGGATGTTCATGGTTAGGATAGGGGGCTTAGGTTCAGGACACTCAGGTCTGGCCACAAAACTCATGTAGAATTTAGTGAAGATTATTTCCAGACCACTGATGTTGGAAGATTTGTGAAAGGTATTTATTCTGAGAGATTAGATTAATTCACAAAGTATTTTTGCCACAGCCACAGCAGTGACCTTGGGAAATCTGAGATAGCTAGAGCAGCTGAAAAACCTGTAGGTAGGTCTCTGCTTAGCAGCTGCAGCTATGAATAGGACTGTTGGAGCTGAGCTTTCAAGGTGTTAAATCTGTAAAGCTGCAACATTACTCTGTTTTTCTGCCTTCTTGTAATTTATGGAAAAGTACCTCTGAAAGATGGGTAAGTTTCTGTATTCAACCTTAACGATAGCAGCAAGATAACGAACCTCTGTAAGTTTACTCAGCAACTCCAGCAGCTCTACTGGAACCACTTTTTTGTGAAATGGAGCAACATTTCTTTCTGTCATCCCCTAATACTGGGGACCAACCGTGGAAGTTGTCTGTTCGTCAGTGTTAATGGAGTATGGAAGCAATGAAATACTTCTCATGGCTTCTTTTGGGTCTATGTTCTTAGTTTTGTTGCAGTATCTTGATTGTCTTTTTAACCATAGTTGCAGTAAGTTTGGGTTACTTCTGTCAGAGGTCAAAATCCTGATATCCAGTATCTACCAATGTGTGCAGTATTCTCATGATACACCAGTCAATGACTGATGGTCATGCCTGCCATGGTAGGAAGCATCTTTCAGTAGACAAGTATAGAAATAATGTAACGAAACTTAGCTTATTTTTGAAGGCCCTATGTTATCTTTAGTGTTGTTATCTGGATTATAGTAGAGCCTGCTGATGCCCAGCAAAACTAATAATTGTTGCCTAATGCACGTAAGAAGCAATGAAGGAAAGTAGAAATGGAATTAGAAAGCCATCGTGGTTTTCCCACAGTTACATAGCAAATGAGTGACAGAACCAGAAATATAATCCATGTCCCATGATCTCCTGATTTTTTTTTTTTACATTTTTTTTTAATCTATCTATGCTTTCACTAAAAGTATCTGCCTCCAGTGAATTATACTATTCAAGGTTTTGTTCATGGTGTCACTGTAATAGTTTTCAATGATATAGTGGCTTTTTTTTGTTTTCTCATTGTAACAGTAGCACTAAAACCTGTAAAAGCATAAATTGAATGTGTGAACAGCACATTCTGATTCCTGGCAGCAGCTTTGCCCTAATAACGTGAAAAGGCTTTGAGAGGGACTTTTTATTAGATTTGCATAAGTATTGGAGTTATGTCCGAATATTTGCAGAATTCTAGTAGAAATATATAGGAGCCTTGCAAATATTTTTGCAAACACCTTGTTTTAGGTGAAGAGGAAAAACACCAGGAACTTAAATAGATCAACTTTTGTTATCCTCAGGCATATGGTGTGTAGTTTTGACTGGGCAGTTCATGGGAGGAAAAATGATGGATGATATACAAGAAAACTCTCTGCTGAGTTATGTTCTGCACTTTTTTCCGAAAGCTGTAGCATACCAGAATTCATTCTTGGTCTTTATCTCCCACAGTTCACAAGCTGAATCTCCATGATTATATGTAAAGTCCTTTGCACTGCACCTTGTAGCCAAATCAAGATGTATTTCCTACAGAACATATACAGATCAGTGGAGAGAATCTTTCCACTGACTTCAGCAGGCTTTGAATCTCACTGTAACTCACTCTTTAAAGCATTACAAATAGAAGATGTGAAGGCAGGAGTGCATATCTCCTTAGCCCCTAAAATACTAGAGGTAGTTGAATTTATATACCTTTTGACTTTCATGAGACTTTTATCCTTACCTTCCCCTTTCCTCCTATCTAATCCCTGTTATCTACCTGTCCCGTGTTCCCCCACCTCTCCCCACCCCCCAGTTTAATTTTTCAGCTGGCATTCTTTTACACCTTGTTTTATATTTCTTCTCTGTCCTTTTCTTTGAGGGGAGGAGGAATAGGATCTGGTTTGCATTACAAGTTATGTTTCAAAACCAGATGCAGAGTGTGTAGAGCTAAATAACTTGGATATTTTGTATGTTGCAAAGATGTCATCCTTTTGCTGAGCCTTCCCAAATTAGAGGTTTGTTGTTGTTTTGTTTGTTGGTTTTTTGTTTGTTTTGGGTTGTTTTAGAGCATCCTTTTTTTTTCAATACTTTGTCAATGTAAGCCCCCCCAAGAATAAGCAGAGAACCAAGCTGATATTTCAAGACACTTAATGATGATAAAATTAACACTAACATGTCCAAGCTCTCCAGTTTTTCAGGGGTACTAAGTGGAAATGGACTGCCCTTCAGGATTTCACTCTGAGTTTACATAATCCTTGAATGATAAGCTATATATTCTTAAGGTTAAATCAGACAAACTAATCTTCTGCCATAATTAAACTCATGAGCAGCCCTCAGAGTTGCAGAGAGTCAGTTATTTACTGAGTTGGTTGACTGCCTGACTCTTTGCTATTAATGTTAAGTGAGGAGGAAATACCAACATGATCTTCTTGGTCTTAGGTCATAGATGAAACAGTTATCATAAAGCATTTTCAGGTAATAATACTTGTTTCTCACAATTGTAGCTGTGAAAGTATCACTGGGAAGATACCCTGATATGAAAGGGTTGCTTTATTAGGTTACACTGTTGCTGTAAATGTTTCCTAATTATCTCTGTTATACTAGAAATCTGAAAAAGTGTAAATTGAGTGCTTTGCATAATTTATAAAAGCTGAATGTTTCCTAATTAGTTCTGTTAGGTTAATGATACCACAGCCTCATTTTTCCATGGCCCTGAGCAAGGACCTTTACCCTCCCCATTTTCAGCGCTTTCTTTCAGTTCAGAAACATGCGGTGACCTTCCTCATCTCAAATGATCTTTGGGAGACATAATGCTTTGGAAAAATGTTACAAATCCCCTCTCCCCTCTCCCTTTGAAAATAAAGAAATGGCCTGCTTTATTCAGGCAGAGCAAAGGCCTGATTTATACAGATCCTCTGAAGAATGCCGGTGAAGTGCATTCCTTCAGTGTTTTCATAGAAACTGATGTGAGCTGCATTAGCAGAAGATGTGAAAATGGTGAAGTGGGGAGCGAAAAACCTCTCTCAAAAGGATTCTAAAATAACATTTTGCATCCTCGAGTAATTCCCAGCTCTCCCTGGCAACCATTCATTTCTTCCGAACAGCAGAAATTTGCAATATGAAAGTGGATTGGCTTGCTTTTCCCATGGGGCTCTGTATCTCTTCATCCACCGCCTAGGGTAAAAAGCAATGCATACGTTTACAATATAAATGTGATTTAATCGACCTCCCTGTCAGCGAGAAATGGCAAGCATATCAAACAAGCCCAAGATGTTAGGAAGAAAAAAGTCATAAATTATTCCAGTGATGAGTTTCTGAGCAGCATTTTGGGCTGCTAGATGATTCTATGTAAAGCTGTTCCTTGAAACAATAATTAAGATAATTCTGTGTGACAAGGAGAAAAATGTTCAGCTTTGGATGAAATGTTCAGAAAGCTGAATGTTCGCTGTATTGATCAGAATTTCTTAGCTGCTGCAATGCAAAACTGAAACTAATTGTATGATTCACCATCTGTATTTCTAAGTCCTTATTTATTTTACCCTATGCAAAATCAGTTGGCTTCTAAATAGGGAAGATGATAGGTTCCTCTATGGGTGGGTCTCTGTGCATGTGTATTGTCAGGTCTTAAATAATATCTTTCTGAGCTGTGAATATACGGCTCTGTGGAAAACAGAGGCTGTAAAATATATTTATGATTATTATTTTGATTTCTGTTGCTTGAAAGATACTTGAGTTGTCTTGAAGATGAGCAAAAGGGTTCTTTAGTGAGGAAGTGCTGACAGAATCATTATGCCACTTAGTTTATCCAAAAGAGCCCCTTTTGGAATTCCTATTCATAAGCACAAATGCGTCTTTTCTTTATATGACTTATTTCTGAAAAATACAGGGAGATGGGAAATGGATTTTTTTGCAGATGGGACAGTTCCCTACATCAATAGGATCATGGTTGGTTCCTCCTCTGTGCCTCCCTCTCCCAGCAATGGACTTCTTTGTTTTACCTGGTTGCCTGAAATCTCCTTTGCCTTTTTCCCCCCTCTTTTTTTCACTCTAATACAATATGGGTCAAGCCAGGACTTTAATTCATAACTTCAGACTGGGATTTTTGGTCCCCTCTTAGATCTCTTTCTGCAAAATATCTGGTCATGTCGACCCAGTATTACTCTACTGGAGGGACCGAAGGGCATTATGTTTGTGTGTACCGGAAAGATGCTACGACTGGATTTTTGGGCCACTCCCCTTTCCTGACTTTCACTGTTATGATTTTAAATGTTATGCTGTTGCATGTATCTCTTCAATATTAATATAAAACCCCAGTAGTTTGGTGGAAAGCTCGAATTTTTTTTTTTTTTTTTTTTTTTTTTAACCTCCTATTCTTAAGACTGGAGATTTGGCACTTTTACCTTCCGTTAGTCTAATTCTTAATAGTGAAAAATTCTTCTTGTTGACTTCTGTCCTCCATTGCAGTGCTTAATTTGTGCTTTTTCCCTGTTAGGAACTTAAAGCTTTATTTACAGTCTCATTCCCATCATGACTTGCCTCACATTTGCCTGTTATAACTAAGGTTTTGGTTAAAAACAGTTATGATCTAGTGGATTTTTTTCCAAGTCATTTCCTACATTTTAATGTTCTGACCTGGTGTAGTGTGTTTCTTTCAAACTCCTCTGACAGAATGTGTCATTTTTGAACTTTACACTTGGATTCTTGGCTCCAGCACACTTTGAATTACTGCCTTTCTCCCCTTCTTGTGAATAAATTATAGTTCCTGCCTCTTAGAGGACTGTCATACTGTCTCCTTCACTGACCTCATGTTCTTAATTCACTTGAAAATTTCTTGTTATTTAGTTTAACCTCTTGTGTAGCTTTGCTTTCTTTCTCTGCAGTGCATTTTCTTTTTGTGCTCTCAGAACTTCAATATATAATCTTCCCAGTCTTCTTTTGTACTTGATGTTTTACCTCTTAAAGGTCTTTACAGCAAGGTTGATATCTCTAGTATCCTGGCAAGACTCCAGTTTAAGTAATTGCATTCTGTCTTTCTAAATTCTTCTTATCCTTTCAATTGAATGTGATGGTCCCTCTCTTCCTGCCCTTTGCTACTGTTTGTATTGCTAAGCAGTCCCTGTGCTTTAGCCTGCAGCTTCCCTGCTATATTGTCCATCTGATGTGCTTTGGGACAAAGGGGAAATTTCAGATACTATTTATCACTATTTTAACATCTAAGCCATACATCCTTTATGCTTTACTTTTACTGTCTTACAGGTTGCTCTTATTTAGTGCCTCTCCCTGTAATTCGAAGAGGTTTAATGCCCTGTTTGTCCTACAGGGCACTTCTGCAATACTTTGGGTCTTCTCTCCAATGTGTGTTTCTCTCCCTTTCTCTTGTTTCTCCTGTCACAGCTATTGATCTCTTTTTCCCACCACCCCTTCCCCATCCTTCCCTTCCTCCCCCTCTCTCACCCCCCTCCCCCCAATTTTACCCTCAGTCTTTCTATGCTTTAAAATATTCTCTTTCTAGTGAAGTTCTCTCTGTTGATATGAGACTTGGTCTGGTCACAAATGAATGATATGCATGTACATCCCTGTTAACTTCATGATGACATGTATACCACCTAACCCTACTGCATTTGCCTCAACAGGCAGAACAAACTTCTGGGGCTCTGTGCAGACTCCAGTATTTACAAGGTCAGATCCATCTGGGTTTTTTGATCTGTGTGTACAATCCAAGATAGGTGATACCGATGCAGACGGATGAGGAAATTGAAGTGTCTCTGATCTCCACAGTACTCATGTTGCACAATAAAGAAGGGGGAATGTGTGTCACTTATGATCCTGTTCTTTCCACTACTGTTCTGGATTACACGTCTTGATGCAGGAATGGATGCTGTAATGAGCTGTATCTCTTCATGACAACCAACAGTTGGTACTAACCACTAGTTTACAATGCTTTGCAGGCTGGGAGTAAAAGTACACCAACCAAGATCAGAAACAGGGTTGTCTGTTTTGGTAACGCATTGGCTTCTCGGGTTGGAAGGTGGCTGCCACGTTGCCACAGGAGTCATGGAAATGAAACACTGTGGAAGTGCCTCTTTCCCTCACCTTTTAATCTTTTTGTTATAGGAAAGGCGTTTTTTCTAAAACGTATTGTATCCCAATGAAGAGATGCTGATGACCTCTGCTGTAAAATGTGATGAAAGGACATGACAAACGAATTGGATGCTGATGTTGTGCGCTGAGAAATCTTAAGAGCTTGGCTGTTGAGCAAGAGTTTGGCTGATTACTTGATGTAACCTGTATGAGTCATGCTAGGGCCAACAGTGAGATGATGAGGCCAGCTAGGCTTCGAGCAATATAAACCTATGGGACATCAGAAGGAAATTGGTTTTATCCCTCTAAACAGATATTTTTGATTAAGCAAGTACAGTTTGCATAAAATGCAAGGTATTTGAGAGAAGGTGGCTACTGTTCTGCTAGTTATATGATTATGATAGAGTGTGATATAAATGCAGCAAAATCAATGGAAAGATTCAGGTGGTGATGAAGTGTCATAAAAATGGAGCCATCCTCATCAGAACACTTCTACGTCACACAATCTTGCACACAGAGTAGTTTAGGGCTCAGATTATTCTGTTGTTCTTTAAATCAGTGTCTGTTAGCCATCTGTGGCCACTGACATTTGTACTGGTTTTTTAAGCATTCAATGTTTCTCAGCTCAGGGGAAAAAAAAAAAAAAAAGAAGTCTATGTGAGTTCTTCATCTTAATATCAAGAGATCCTGTTGCAAAGAATGTTCAAGAGCAAGGTTTATAATTAAGGAAAAACAGTAATATATCTGTCATAATCATATAAACAGTCTAGTTGAACTCTAGGCACAAGAGTATTTGTGTGACCCTGATGCAGATCCATGTGACAGTCAGGGTGTACCCTGTGTGACTGAGGCACTGATAATCATTGAAGACTTAAAGAGATGCAAAGCAGCATGGGGGAGAGCATAGCAAGTGGAAATTAAGTACATGGTGGGGAGGTATGTGTTTTTCTTGCAAACCAGGTTATTTACATATTCAAATCTAGATGTAGAACCTTCTCTTATTCAGTGAGCAGTTGTAGCCATCAATAATGGGCTTCCCCCTGCCCTCCCCCAAACTCGGTTGCAGGGAGAAGGAAGGGCTGTGCTGGGAGACTCATTTATTGGGTTTCCTTTTGTTTGTGTGAAAACGGTGCTAAAAAGACAGAGCTTACAAATCAGCATTAAGTAGTAGGAAAACAATCTACTCGAACACTAAACACTCCAGCACTGCTAAGGAATACAGTTAGAAACCTGGCATCTTGTTGATATTGCTGTGAGCAGCAGATGGACTGTAAGCACACTGCCTGCCAAACCTCCCCAAACCCCCCCACCAGACATGGCTGTGTGGCAGGACATATGAGTGAGCGGCAGCTTTCTAGCTCCCCCCCAGCATTTGTTTGGCTTCATATTCTGTGCATATATAAATGTATATTTTTCTATATTGAAATAAATATATAATCCTTATGAAAGTCCATAGTAGCAGTGACCTCGTACTTATGCCGTGTGGATAACCTGCCACTTTACTGATATTATTGATTGGTGATGCAAACTGCGGCCCAAATTCTGATTGTCACAGGAGTGATGGCATCCTCTGCCATGGGCACTGTCTCCTTCAGGGCAGGGCTGAGCAGCACAGGGTGGGTACGGGAAAACCTGTGCATTCCTCCCATCTGGAGGTCAGCAGTTCTTTCTAAAAGCAGAATTGCATATCCCAACGGATGGACTGTGGCACTTGAAGGAGAATGAGGTTTATTTACAGTATCTGCCAGGAAAAGTGAAAAAGATATTACTATGAGTGGTTTTTTTATGATATAGAACAAAACTGTACTCCTTCACATACCACCACCCTCAAGACCAGTAGCTGTCAGCCTGTTGCTGCATGCTAATAGCATTTTATGTTTTTGTCTGTGGTATGCTTTTATTGTAACTCTGATGAGTACTGTAAAACTGAGGGGAAAAATACTATGACTATAAGGATACTTTGAAGTGGGAGCTGTATTCCAGAATAGTAATTTTCACTAGTGACCATTAAGAACAGCAAGATCTCCTGTGGCTTGGGACACCCCTGTTGAAACAAATGTTGAAAATACGCCAGGCTCTGGCACTAAGTGACAGGTCTGGCACAAAGTACCACAGGGCTTATAAATAATCCCATTATAGCAGCAGTTCATGACCTTCATTTCGGCTGGCATCAGGCTGCCTGAGCCAGTACTAAGTATCCTGCTAGACAATGTTGTGGAGAGTCTTCTCCGGTTACTCAGGTGATGTTAAAATTTTCTTTTTAAGCCTGACACAAAAAATATTATTTCTAGTCCTCAGTAATGCTATTTTCTGGTGAAATGTAAGTACTGTGGTGTCTGCTTTCTAGGCATACTTGTAAACAGTTCCGTTTTCGATCTGGCTAGCAGATACTGGAAACCATTTTCCACATTTTCATCTATTCACTTAATGCTGCAAAATTTTCTGGGAGATACAAAGGCAGGATAGAAAGAGAATGAATGAAGTTCACTAAAAATCTGGAAGGATGTGAGATACAATACAGTAGTGTGCATCTCAGAACACATAAAACATTACTGGAAGTCACAGTTTTGTTGGTCTGAAACAGCCCATTCATTTTTAACCTTGGTTAATATTTCTAAATGTAAAAAAAAAATAATTTAACTAATATACGTACTTTGATTAAACTTGAAAAGTTATTTAGTGCTTTTAAGAGATTTTAAAATGTTCTTACACATTTTAATAGCTTCTTGTAGTGTTTCTTCTGTGTAGTAAGCAGGGTTGGCATCATTTACCATTCTCTAACGTAACAAGAATGGAAGTAAATAATCTTAGTAATTGCAAATGAAGTTACATAACTTGCTAATGCATTTCTATTGCCTTTGTCTAATCAAGACTTCTGTGCACGTGTGCATTACATACTTACACACTATCTGTGCAAGCCTGTGTATGTCTCCTGAAATGCACAGAGCGTTCTCCATGGTGGAGAAGAGTTACTCCACAGCTAGTGGAAAAGCATTGCAAAACAACATGTTTCGGGGGTTAGACTACTTACCAAGAGAGAAGCCATAGAAAAAATAGCTGAAGGACAAACTGAAAACAAAGTTGGTGTCAGTTATTTACATTTAATCACTGCTATTCTCTCTTTTCACTCGTGATCCACTTCTGTAATGGTATTAAATCAGTCCATCTTGGTCGACTCTGCTACACACTCTGCTTACTGCTTTCCTGCTTCCAGTTTAAGCAGGTATCTCTGGACAAAATGATACAGTGGTACTTGCACTATTATATCTGAAGTTTTGGTAATAGTAGGAAGTGCATGAAGGAAAAACTTCATTAGTGTAAAGGTGACAGCACTGGAACAGGCTGCCCAGAGATGCTTTGGAGTCTCCTTCTCTAGAGACTTTCAAAACCTGCCTGAATGCAACCTGATAGAGGTGAACCTGCTTTGGGAGAGGGGATTGGACTAGATGATCTCCAGAGGTACCTTCCAACCCCTACCATTCTGTGGTCTAAAACTAGCATAAACTGCAAACCCTGAATCTAAAACCCGCTGTCAATAGAGCGGGTGGCAAAACAATTGAGACCAAGTCAATGCAAGTCTGACCTCGTGGTGCATGCTCACTTAATTCAAGCACTCCTATTAAATGTAAGTGTAGTACACAGAATTCAGCATTCCTTGCTGTATTACTATATGTTTGCTCATTAGTGCATTAGATATCAAAGAAGTTAACCATAGACATTGGTGGTCTTATATCCACTGTGAGTTCAGATTTGGTGTATCTCATGAATCCAGATTTATCTGTCTGTCTTTCCACCAGTATTGGCAAGTACACTCTAGACAGTTGTCATTTTAAACTATCCCGGTCCAGTGCATTTTCCAGGGACCCAAGTCAATACTCACCTTGGTTTGAATATTTTTCTGGCGAGGTTCTTTCTGTCGATTCACAAGTAGAACTAATATATGTTAAAGCTACTCGGCATTTCACAGTCTCATTGACGTATTAAATATAGTTATTTCCCATGACTATTAACCTTAACAACTATCAAGTAATAAAAATCCTGCATCTATATTTACTAGCTTTAAGTTACACTGTAACCTGCATGATTACAGAACAGGGAAAATACATCAGATTTGACAGATTTCCACCACGTTGCCCCAAGTACTCTACCAATATGCTTCACTTGTGATGAAATGCTTAGGTCAGAATCCATTTCCGTTCAGGTTTTGGGCATCTTTGGAGGCTTCTTGGCAGTGCACAACTATGGGACTCAAGCTGGGACAACACAGTTAGTTATTAGGGGTTTCTGTTGTTTGTTATCGAACCATGAGGATGGTTTGATACACATAGAATATTTCACTGAGCTTGCTTTCTAGAGCTTCAGCAAATGGAGATCATGCTTCACTAAACAGAGTAAAATCTGTTTGTGACTAAGCTGTTGTCAGTCATGAACGGTTGTTGTACTTACCTGCAGCTCTGTTCATGGAAACAGGCTGCCTTCTACAGCCTGCTGCAGGAAGGAGACCTCTAGGGACAAAGGAAGGACCTGTATTTTTTTTCCCAGATACACTGTTTTTGGACTGTCTGCAGACCTGGGAAGACATGACAGTGTCTTTTATCAGAATAACATATTTTGAGTTTTTCTCTGATCTTGACGTATTTTGGAACTCCTGCCCCCTTTTTTTTTTTAAATGATAACTGAAGGACAGGGGATTCTACATTTAAGCTTCTTGCGTCTTAATCGCCCTTTCATTCTGTTCCTTAGGTGGCTTTAGCTTTTCTTCTCCCTTCTTCTCTCCCTTCTTTATTATACTATAATCAAAGTTCTCTTGAAGCTGTTTCTCTTTGGACTGCTTGCTTTCATGAATATGGGTACCGTCCTGAAAACAAGTCCTCTGATCCACAGGCACTTTAACTCACTTCTAGACTCCTCTGATCGTCAGAGACTCTATTCACAAAGGGGAAAAGTGCAGCTGAAAGGAAAAATCCCCCTTAGTGACTTGTAGAGGAAACGGGCCATTGAAAGGGCAAAGCAGAGATACTGCATCCCTCAGTAATCCAGCCAAGAGATTAATAGGCAAGATAAAAATAGAAAAATATAATTATTCTAACTTCATTTCCTCTCTTAGAAAATATAAGAGCAGGCAAGACCTTCACAACCCTGATTCCCAGGTTTATATCTCCCTATCAGATTTGCGTGACTTGAAGCACATGGAAGCCTTAGTAGTAAAACTAAGTGAATAATTCATGGTGAATAGCTCATTTGATGAATTACTGAAGCCCCTTTTTCTGTTTGTGTGGAAAGTTTCTAGCAGATGACAATTTCTTTCAACTTATGTATTATTCAAATTTACTTTGTTGTTGTGGGTTTTTTTTGTTTGTTTTGTTTTTTAACATGCTTATTACTGCAAGCAGCTTTCCAGGTACTGAGCAGTAACAGACCCTTGACAATGCAACTGGCCCCCAAAGCCACGTGGGAGGGTTTTTGTCTCACAGCTGGCTGAACATAAGCTTTACATTGAGGAAAAGCACTTAGAAAAGAGGCAATGCTCATACTTTGATTTTCATATAAAGAGGCAGCAATGGATTTGAAATTCCTTGTAATCCTGTATCTTTTTCCTTTCTGGGCTGCAGAGGCATTGTATGAGGTGTGATTCTTACTAGGTAAAAGGCTAATGTAAGATTTATTGGCTGTGGGTAGAGTTCAGATGTAGATTTCTCTTGTCACATCCGTACAAAGTAATTGTGTACACATTTACGGACTTACCAGGGAAGGGAGCAGTCAGACCCCTATCGACAGCTCTTAATGACTTTTACGTTGGGACTACATAAAAAGTGTCTTTTGTTTCATTTCTCCAAAATTTATTTTGCTCAGCTGTGTCAAGAAATGTGTCATCTCACCCCAGATCTTCATCTTTTGTGGTGCAAAAGCTGTATGTGCTTATGCGATAGTGAGAAATATCATTAGGATTTGGAAACCCAAAATTTGTTGCTGGAAAGGTGAAGTCAAGATACCCAGGGTCTGTTCTTCAACTGAACAAGAGCAATGAGGAGCAGATCTGAACTTGGGCTCTGATGACACAAACCTTAGTGAAGAAAAAAAGAGAGAGAGTTGATAAAATGGGTTGGAAAAGTGGATAAGGAAAGAGTATTTGGTAACCTGAAGACCAGGCTCAGGGAATAGTGCTCACAGAGGTTAAATGTTACAGGTTTTGTTCACAGTTCATCATTGGGCTTTCTTTGGAGAGACTACGGACTCTGGAGACTTAGTTCTGAGAGAAGGGCCAAGTAAGAGCCAAGGGGGTATTAGCAGGTAACTAACTGCCTTTAGCGTTTGGGAGAGAGAAGAATTTGTAACAGCAAATCTTAGCAATTCATTCTCTAAACCTTTCTGTTTTCTTACACTGAATTGTCTGTTTAGAATACTTTTTACTTATGGAAAACAAATAAACAAATTGCCTTATACTTGACATGCTGTTTTACTTGAACCTTTTTTCTTTCTTTGCTCAGCATGAAATGTGGAAAGTTATGCCCTGGGGACTCTGTGAACTACTTCGCCAGTTCTTAGACGATAAGACAGATTTTTGTGTGAAGAAGGTATGTCTTTTAGAAGAGATATCCTCAGAGCCCATCTTACTCTGTTCTACATATATGGCTAAGCTGAAAAAATTTGTACTGCATACCCAGGATATAATACTTCAATTAACGTGAGGAAAAATTAGTATTGCTGGTTTCAATGTGAAACGTGTAGAGCTAGGAAAGAATTGGCAGAAATTGCACGCGCTAAGTTAAGGGTGCAGTTTAACAACGTGTCCTACCTGTGTCACGAGAAATTATTTGGGATTTTACTTACCTTATACCTTCTGATTTTCCTTAGAAGAGGAGTTGTTTCCATAGTAACAGCCACATTACATGGCTATACTTACGCTACCTCTGAGATAGACCAGCATCGCAAAGAGATATACTTCTCAATGTCATGTAAAAATCCTTTACTTGTTAGCAAGAAAAATCTTACTTTCAGCTAAGTGAGACACTTCTTTGAGGTTTCTAGGCTATGGTTAATTTGTTTATACTCTCTTTTTCTGTTCTTCCCTCATTTATTATAGGTGGTGCTTATATTGCTGCCTATTACGATGCCTGACAGTTTCCATTATAGGCTTTTGTCTTCAGCTGCTTACAGATTTACCAAATATTAACTGTTTCGACTCATGCTGTCTGTTCAGGGTCTTTGCCTCCTGCAGAGTCCTTTTGGAATATACCAAAACTGTGCAGCTGTGAAGTTATTGAATTTTACTTTTTTCTTTTTCTAGGTTAATTGCTTGTGGTTTGATTTTGTTTGTTGTGGGTTTTGAGGTTTTGTTTTTGGTTGGTTGTGTGTGTTTGTTTGTTTGGGGTTTTTTTAAGATTTCTGTATCCCTGCTGGGTAAAAATCTAGTGTAGGGTGTGCCTTTTGCTGTGTGTCCATTTCCCACCTCCCCCTCTCATCCTGAAATTCCACTCAGTGATAAATACCTGCAACCTCTCTGTATCCGTGCTGTCAACTCCTGACTTTTGAATGCGTCTGGGAGATGTTGATGACATGCTACATACATGTATTTATTAAGTGCATATGTGCATAGAGAGACAGTGCTTGTATTTATACACTTGAATAGGTTTCAATGGTTGTCTGGAGAATGCCAGGTATACCAGTACCACTCCACTCGTGTCAGAGGGGTAAGAGATACAGATATTGGAACAATTGGAAAATGAAAACAGGACATAACTAGCTCTTAAAAATTCAACTAGTCAATGAAGATTCCAAAGTGGCAAGAAGCTGAGTAGCCTGAGGTTGTTAATTTGCAACCTGTTCCGAAGCTGCCACGGAGACTGTTAATACCTCAGACATTTCTTAATGAATTTTAAAAACAGTGTGCACTTGGTTACTGCAGTTGCATGCTGTATTGTGATTCATTTCTGTCAGAAAATATACTGAGGCACTATTTCTGAGTCCAGTGCTGTTCAGTGCATGCAGAATTACTTCTCTGGTCCTTGGTATAATACACCAAGAAATTTTCTTATGATATCTTGGTGTTTCTGTATTATACTTTATTTTGTGAATTTGCCTTTTTTTTTTTTTTTTCTTAATGTGCATACTGTGAGCTCTGTGGGTATATTGCCATGCTGCAAAATAATGCAGTGTTTCAAGATACCTGAGTTAGCTCTGGAGTACTAGTGTGGCTTTTTTTGGTGCAGTACTTCATCACTGTTAAGTGTAGTTAATTTGGCTGAGTGACAGCGCTGCACAAATACACATCCTGACATTGAATTCTCTCTCATTGGCATCTTGGAATATTGCATAGCGTCGTATAGATCTAAGTTATGCATCATTTACCAGATTCCTTCTGGACTCACGTTTCTTCTAGCACTCCAAACTGGCAGAAATCTGCCTGCAGAGCCTGGCAGAGTCCCTCAGCTGCGTTGCCTCTTTCTGTTTTCTGAAGAGAACACACACGGGGTTGTAAAGGTCATGTTATTTAGTACAGAAGTGACAAGTGAACTGTTACTCTCAGCAGCCTCCACCATGCTTCTTTCACGACTGCTACTTTAATTTGCCATGGGGTAGTCTCCTCCAGTCGCCTCCTTGCATGACTATAGCTAGTACTTTGTCGTTTTGCTTCCTAGTGCAGATCTAAAGGGCTTGGTTCATACCAGTGAACTGCCATTCCTAACCTGTCAGGCAGCAAACAAATAAAACTCAGTAATGCAAGCAAGATCCCAGTAATTCATGAATCTCTGAAGCACCAAAGATAGCAAAAGACATATTTGTAGATGGGCATAGGCTATGTTATACTATCACTGTAACACTTTATTTTGACAAGCTAGCAGATTTGTGGTTGTTTTCTTCCTTAAAGTTTCAGTATCTGTCTAACTGTAACTCTGACATTATTGATCAGGTTGTGTGTAACAGTGAGTTTGCTGTGGAAGATTTTCAGAGCACAACAGTGGAAACACAGCTGGGCTCTTAAGTGTGCTTGGACTGAATGAGGGACATGACTTACTGTTCCTCAAGTAAAGACTTCTCAGGGAAGTAAGTAAAAGACAACAAGCACACAGTAGCCAACGTAGAATCATAAAATCATAGAATTGTCAGGGTTGGAAGGGACCTTAAAGATTATCTAGTTCCAACGCCCCTGTCACAGGCAGGGACACCTCCCACTAGAGCAGGTTGCTCAGAGCCCCATCCAGCCTGGGCTTAAAAACTTCCAAGGATCGGGCTTCCACCACCTCTCTGGGCAACCTGTTCCAGTGTCTCACCACCCTCATGGTGA
>WUAM01000323.1:32712537-32734298 GCA_024336885.1 Actenoides hombroni
TTCCTAATGTCTAACCTGAATTGACCTATCTCTAGCTTTAATCCATTCCCTCTAGTCCTATCACTGCCCGACAGCCTGAAAAGTCCCTCCCCAGCTTTCTTGTAGGCCCCCTTCAGATACTGGAAGGCCACAATAAGGTCTCCCAGGAGCCTTCTCTTTTCCAGACTGAACAACCCCAGCTCTCTCAGTCTGTCCCCATAGGAGAGGTGCTCTAGTCCTCTGATCATCCTCATGGCCCTTCTCTGGACACGTTCCAGCACATCCATATCCTTCCTGTCATAGGCACTCCAGAACTGGATGCAGTACTCCAGGTGAGGTCTCACAAGAGTGGAGTAGAGGGGGAGAATCACTTCCCTCAACCTGCTTCTCTAGATGTAGCCCAGGATACGATTGGCTCTCTGGGCTGCAAGAGCACACTGGTGGCTCATGTTGAGCTTCTCATCCACCAGCACTCCCAAGTCCTTTTCTTTAGGGCTGCTCTCAAGCCAGTCACTGCCCAGCCTATATTGGTGCTTGGGATTGCTCCGACCCAGATGGACTTGAACTTCCTGAGGTTGGCATAGGCCCACCCCTCCAGCCTGTCAAGGTCCCTCTGGATGCCATCCCTTCCCTCCACTGTGTCAGCTGCCCCACACAGCTTGGTATCATCGGCAAACATACAGGACCGGGTGATGGTCTGATTTTCCTTATTGAAATATTTTAGCTGCTCTTCCTTGTGATTCCTCTTTTAAGAGCTAGGAAGCAGTGTGTTGGACATGAGCAGAAATACAGCAGGAAAGTAAGTATGAAAGTTCTGTCACTAGGTTTTTGGACAGAGACAGGAAGCCTGTATGGAGGTAGCTGTGTATTGGTAGCGTTCTTTGCAGTGGATGAGAATTTGGAGGAAAGCCTGGAAGTAAGAGGTGCAGAGTGAAGTAAATATTATGCCTAGTTACTTGCTTTTCCTGTCAGCTCTTAAAGTCTGTGTCTTGTCTTCTCCTCCTAATTTTTTATTTAATCCAGTACAAAAAAGCATAATAGTGGCTAAAAACTGAAGCAAGATAATTAAGTCTAAGAATAGATTTAAGCTTTTAAAAGTGCAAGGGATTAACGAGTAGAAATGTGTACATGCAGCTGTAGCAGGTTGTCTGCCACTTGTGATCTTCCAGTCAACGATGGATGTGTTTCCAGTAGATATACTTTGCAGAAAGCTTGATGCAGAGTTGACTAGGTTTAAAAACTGTGGTCTATGTATACTAAGTCATCCCATGAGATGAAAATCTGTGAGCCTTTTTTTGGAAAAGATTCTCTAACTCGTATTTCTCTTGGCTGGTTGCTCCAGGTTCCCTAATTGACAGTTACATTAATTTTATCTCATGTCAGTACTCTCAAGTAAAATTGTCTGGAAGTGTAGCTTCATTCTTTCATTTTGGTGAAAATAGGTAAATGTATCAAATGAATAATAACTACAATTAAATAACTAATATATTGTGTTATCAGAGGTATTTGTTAATACTAGATCCCAAAATTAGATCAGTATAGACGTATCTTGGTGTCCATGCAGAGTTTATTGCCTTCAATTCTGCAGATCTGTTTGCTGGATCATTGCCTTGGTTTTCTCCTCACACTTCTGAGGGGATTACAATTTGTGTCCAAAATGATGGAATTCACTCCTCAAATAATATTGTGTATTAGGATGAAAATGTGTATGGGGCCAGATCTGAAGGATCATTATACTTGGACTGAGCCATAAAATGAAGGATGAAATTCATTTCACTAAGTGCAAATAAACATATTCAGGAGAAAAAATAGCCCTTCTTCATGTGTATATCTATGTATATAAAGTGATGACTCTAAATCAGCTATTCACACCCAGGGAAGTGATGGTGGAGACCAGTTTTCTTATTAATCATGGGATAGCTGTGCTCCTTGTTCTTCCTAAGGCTCTGGTTCTTCAGGAGTGCAGACAAAAGCCCTTACTGGAGCACAGTTTCCCTGCTTTCCTGCTTAAGCACATGTTTGTTTTCAGAGGCAAAGGTGAGGATTCTCACCAACACCTTGGAGCTAGGAAGTGCATCTTTTCATCCCACAACAAAACTACTGGGCTCTTCTGGATGGTTTTCTGAAAATATCGGCTCATTGCTCTGAAGTAGTCAAAGTTACAAACTTAGAAAGTAGCTACAATGTGTCTGTTATTTAGTTAAGTGCTACAGAAATAAACAAAATCACATTATATGATTGTATAGTGCATGCACTTTCTGAATTTTCATTCAGTTTTGATCATCCCATCAAAGAATGAATAAAGCAGAGGAAGAATGTGTACACTTTACAGAGGAGAGTTAAAAAGGATAAAGTAGAATAGAATCATAGAATGGTCGAGGTTGGAAGGGCCCTCTGGAGATCACTGAAGTCCAACCCCCCTGCCATACTTGTTTCCTTTCTATATGGGTGAATTTTTAAACAGGTGTTTGAAAGAGATGAGTTAAAAGCTGTAAACCGATGTTCACTGCCTAATATGTGAGGAAGCATAATGGGGACCTCTCTAAAAAGTTGTCAGTAGTTATAAACTTCATTATTGCTCCAGACAGAGGTTTTCAAGGGACGTTTCCCTACCAGATCAAAAGTGTTAAGTAGAGTGGAGATAAATGATAAAGAGCCTTAAATTTGAAGACAAGTAATTGTAATTGCCTTAGGCCAATTAAAAGCCCATGGTTCCCACTGAGTGCCATATTACTGTATGGTTGGTGTAGGCTAAAATCTTTTCGAGCAAAGTATAGTTAAGCATTATAGATATGATTTTCTGTTACTTTTCAAGGGACTAGCCTAAAAAATGCATTTCCTATTAATACATTTCCTATGAATACACTTTGAAGCCAGGAATAGGCCATTTGAATGATTTCTTAGTTCCTATGTGCCAGTATTAGTAGCACAAACTCTGCTAGGAAGCCTTTCCCCCAAAATATGAGAAGGGAACACCTACTGTCATTGGTTGGAAGTGGGTCCTCCTTACACAGGAATGAACATACGTGGTTTCCAGAGAGATGGAAAGGTATACAGAAAGTAAAGCTGTACTTCCCTGAATTGGCCTCTCTTACATGCCAGCTGTCTACATTTTGAGTTGTTAGAGTAGTTCAGGGTGATCCATGCAAGAGGATAATAATGGTTGTTCTAATTCAGTGTTGTGCTCCAGTAACACCACTAACACCAGAGAGGGGAAGAAAACCGAACAAATGAACCACGACTCCAAACTACCAGTCCCTGTGCTATTAGCACCTCTCTGAATATTTTGACCTTGGATGCGTCACAGAATCCAGCAATCTGAATTTCCATGGTCCTTTGCTAAGCACTCTAGGCTGAACTGTTTCCATGATTTTGTAGGATATAGCCAGGAATTACATACTTATTGTTGTAGCTTTGCAGAGTATATCCAAGAATTATACATTTGCGTTCATAATTGTGATGCAGCTTGTTTTCTTTATCTCACTGCTCCCACCTGACATTGATGGCTGATTATTGTTGGCTTGCTATGACCAAATTCTATTCAGGATGGTTATTATTTCCTTTTCAACAGTACTTAACAATCAGACCTTAGGAACAGCAGGGTTTGATCATACCTGTTTGTCGCTTGGGGTCTGCATGTGTAGGACTAGGAGGAAAGTGCCTGTGTCAGGCTTGTCAGTCATCTTACAACCCAACTCTAACTGCACATTGGCAGATCATCATCTCCTAGAGGAAACTGCTTCTGGAGGTAGGGCACAGAGAGTAAAAAAACCCACCTGATCCTGACCTCTTTGTTTGAAAATGCCTCTGTGAAATTCATATATGACATATACAAATAGATAAAAAAGTTCTACCGTTGTTTAATAAACGGGACATAGATTTTGCAGAATACCATACCACAAGACTTTGGGGAACAAAGTGCTATTTGGTTAGAAGTCATGTCAGGCTGACAATAAAAGGTGGCTGAAGGCTGTAGGCTTTCAGGTGTACACAGCACTGTTCAATAGATCTGCCATTTAGCTCGACAGGGCTGCTTAAGTGTCTGTCTGTGAGGTTAACACATGGCAGTTTTGCTATAACTTGAATGATCCTAAAGGCTGAAGGAGGGAAAAGAGCCCTCAAACCTTCCTGCAAGCTTTTCAACCCTGTGTCCTGCAGTGGGAAGAGCTAACCAGATGAAAGCCTGGAGCACTGATTCACCTGACTTTTTCTTTCCACTCTCTTCTGTACTAGGAGTTGCTAGCCCAAGAGGTTCCTCTTCACTCATCCTTCTTTGCATGCAGTCAGTTACAATCAAAGAGGCAACTCTTGAAAGCTTGGAACTGTGGCCTGTTATTTTGGAGGTGTTAATACCTCGTGTGTCTGTTCTTGCTGTCCAGTGACACAAAGGATGCATTTGGACATCTGTAAGATGAAGCCAAGTGACACTGGGAAGCGGAGCTCTCCCTATTAGCCATTGTGGTACAATGCTGAACACTACAAATGTGTAGCTCAAGCATACTCTCAGCTCTTACTAACGTAAATAATATTATATAGATAGTATTTTTAATAAAGTAGTATATCTAATTTTAGTTCTCTTTAGCTTCAAACTGCTTGCCAAAGCAATGCAACTTATTAACAAATTAAACGGGAAAATTCTCTCTTGGGTTGTCTGAGCAGTTAATACAATTATCAAAAATTATACATGCCATAGGTACTAGTATATGGTATAATTTTTAATTATAGAGTGGCAACTATCAAAACTGACAGCAGTTAAAAATAAAATTTGTGTTTTGCATATTTTTCCTCAATGTCTCACTTGAATGTAGTTTATTTTTGCACTTTACTGGACTGTAAAAATTATTAAATTGTAAAACAAATGTTTTTCTGTATTGCCAATATCAAGCATTGCACAATTTATTTCCCCAGTCTTTAAGACCCGTGGTATGCCGTAATGGTAATAACATCTACGTTTAGTATCCTGCTTTCCAGTAGAGTATGACTTACAAAGAATTAGTACCACCGTTCAGGTTTTACAGCTGGAGCAACTGTGGCAAAAGAGGTTGCCCCGGATGGCAGGCCCCTTGTCTGTGCTTAGTTACAGCTGCATCCTTGTCTGTCCTTTGGAGTAAACATAATCATAATGCTGGGAACTCAATACTGAAAATAATGTTTTATAACTTGTAGTTGGTGGCTTGGAAACAGCTTATAAAGTAATAACTGTTCTTCTGGCAAACATTCCATGGCAGAGAAAATAGCAGTTCTCGCAAGTGTAACTTTATTTTGTGTGAATACCGTCCAAGTCTTCATACTTCAGTCTGAATACTTTTAACACAAATCAGTGAATCCAGCTCTTGTTAATCAACTTTAAGATTGATGTGTAAAGCAGGAGAAGAAGAAATTTGGTTTTAAATACTTTCTCTTCTGGCATTTATGTACATGTTGTAATAAAAGAGACCTTGAAGGGACCTGTCCGAGTTAGAAACACGGTTACTGGAAAATGAATGATAAAGCCTCATAAAATATTGTTGCTAAATATGATAATAAAGATTAGCAAGTATGGACTGAGAACAGACTGGCTGTATCAGTTCAGACTAAAAATTTTATTGATATTATGTAAGGATATGTTGGTTTTGTGACTGGTAAATGGGAACATAATAAAATCCTGAGAAACGGAGGGGAAGGAATGTTAGACCTAGGTGTAATTTGGCTAAAGAAAGATAGATCCTTCTCTCCCTTGTGTCATTATGTTACTTTGTCTTATTTTTTCTTCTTATTTCTCTTCTTTCTTCTGTTTTTCTAGCTGAGGTACGTTGGTTTTCCTTTTGCAACAGTATTATGAATGTCTTGCCTGGAAAACAGTTTCAGGTTATGACAGTGTTTCAGCATAAGGAAGTAGGCATCACCAGCACACACAAAAGTTTTTCTAGATATGTGGTGGTTTCTTTGCTTTTTTTTTTTTTCCTCTCTGTGATTAAAATGAAGTAAACTCAGATATTAATAGTTCTACTTCATCCTAGTTAATTTTCTGTTTCCTTAGAAAGCACACTTTTAATCATCTTTAATACCAAAAAGTGAAATGACACCTTTTGAAGACAGGAGGAGTAAGTACACTATGCAAAAATTCTCCCCAATAGCAGGCTAATGGAATATCGGAATATCTTGGTGAAGTACACTACTCTTTTAAATACTTCAACCATTTTCCATTCCTTTTTATTTTTCTGAAAAAAAAAACCAAACCACACTTTTTCTGAAAAGACTTAATTCTTGTCTATTTATTCCTTCTACATGCTCCTTCATTTATTCTTTCATGTTATGTTGCTTCCCCCTCCCCCTCTGCAGTGCTCTTCTGTCACTGCTGTCTTCTGCTGAAATACTTGTCAATTGGCAGCTCTGCTTGTATTAGCAGTTAGGAGACTGCTGCTTCTCCACTTTAGCTAACTATGAAATTGTCCTGCCTTTTCAATGAAGAGATTAGCTTGTTGGGATATCTGCAAAAGCAGCTAAGAACAAGGTGGTATCATTACTGTGTGAGATGCAGCCTCTCTGCACATCAGCAATTTGCCAGCCACTTGGAAAAAATACTGTTTTGTAGTATTTTATACAGTAAGAGGTTGAAACTATCGTATTGCTCTTCCAGAAGGTTTGCTTGCACTTCTTGATGTAAAACTGCTTGAGTTAGAAATCGTCACAGTCTTTACAGTTCATCAGACCTCTCAATTTAGCTTTACTTATTGTTATAATTGCACGTATCTTTATCGGCTGATCCTTAGGCTCTTTGCTGCTTTTAGACCTTGCTAAAAGATTAATGATCCTGTCTTTCAAAAAAAAAAAATTAAAAAAAAATTCAAGATGTTTTCCTGTATGAGTCCTAAACTTCTAAAAAATGAAGTTACTTTCTTGTTATTGACCTTTCATGTCAACCTTTATAGCTCTTGTTGCACTCTTTCCACTCTTTGACAGTCTGATAGACTTTATGAGGGGTGTCACTCCTCATGTGTTAATGGTTCCTGTTTGCACCTGAATGATTCTGTGTAAATGTGCAAAGGGTAGAAGGCTTCAACTTCTTCCCAGAACTCAGGCCTTTTTCCATAAATTAAGGGACTTCACCAAGAAATCTGACCCCTTAGACTGCTGCCAGAGTGGTTCTCAAAAGGTATCTGAGCTAGATGGTAAAACTTAAAGGAGGAAGCCATTTGTAACTGCCAAGTGTTTTCTGTTCCCTGCTCCACCATCTGCTAGAACATAGCTTTGGCTTGCTAGCCTTGTACATTTCCCTTTTTCTTCCAGGAAATATTTGGAGAATCTGGTCAGGGAACCATATGAAAAGGGGAAAATATTGGAGTTGTGTGTAGTCAGTAGATGATTATTATAAAGTGACTCATGGTGAGATAGAAGAAACTGCCATTTCCCCTGTAAATAGTATGATGACTTAATCTTAGTTAACAAGAATGAGCATGTATTTAAACAAAAAAGTTATTGAAATAACTTATTCTAGTTTGTCTGTATAATCTGAAACAAATACTGTCTTTCAGATTACTTGATTTCATGTGGCCGTTTCCTGGGGAAAGGAGCCCTGCAGCCTTTAGGGAAGAAAGCTGATAGAGCTGAGATAGTTTGCTGCCTACTCTTCCTTCTCACTTTCAGTTAAGAAACATGGTTAGCAGATTCCTTTGTCAACTAAGTATTATGTCACCACTCTGCAACAAAGATGGAAGAGGGAAAAGGACAAGGCAATTAAAGTGATCAGGGGTGTTAGCCACACAGCCTTCTGCACTGCTCCGGTCTAGGATTGCGTTCTGTGAGACTATTAGTCAGCTGAATCAGCGGTGAAATGATGACTGGCGTGGTGACTGTGGGCAAGCATGAGGCAGTTTCACTGAAAGGTAAGTGGTGATAATGTGTGTTTTTATGTGATGTTCTTCATGCAGAGATTCCTATTGTGTTTTCAGAGACTGCACTTTAGAGAGTTCACTACAATGTCATACAGACAATTTAAAATGTAATTAAGAAGATGAACTACTGGAAAAGAAAATAGTTAACAAGGAAAAGCACTATGAGGAAAAGAGTGTTTCTGGTAAATAGATACAGGGAGGGTAAGGGAGCGAATGTTTCATCAGAGAAATAGTAAAAGCATTCTTAAAAGTCAATTATTGAGACAACTAATATAGGAAAAAGGAAGAGTGAGCAACAGTAACTGGGGGAAAAGGAAAAAAATAAAACTAGTACAAATGATGTGGAGGGAGTGTGGGATTCTTTCCTTACTCTGGGTGATGATTTTTTTTTTTTTTTGATTAATTAATCTTGTATATATTGGGTACACAAGAAACTTTCCCAACACAGCTTAGAGATGCCATTTCATACCAAGTCCTTTTCTGCCTGGATGCCTGTCACTCAAACTCCTGATTTTCCATTTGGGGATGATTCCTAACAATCTTTCAGGCTTTTTGAAGTCTATGGTTTTGAAAGGCCATTGAAAATTGCTTTCAATTTCTGCTATGCTCTCCTTATATAGATGTCAAAATCATTGTGGAGAAAATATGGTAGTGAAATGATCGTAAATGGTCTCACTTAGGAAGAGTACCCTGGAGAAGAAAGAGAAATTCTGATGAGCTGTGCCAGGGGGGTTTGTACTAAATACAGACACTGAGCTGCCAGAAAGAACGTCTCAAATCAGAGATCTCAACTCTATGAGTTGGAGAGGAGAATGTACAGAGTAGAAACAAACAATGTGGGTCCTCTCAGGATCCCCTGATTTGATCTGCAGATGGCACACACAGTACCTGTCAGAGTAGGGGTTTCCCCAGCATGCAGGGGACACACTGTTCCCCTGTGCCAGATGACTGTGTGGGAGCACAGAACAGTCATGTTGCAGGAGGGTCATGAGGTCTCCCTGTGTGATGTTGACTTTATGTCTAGTGTCCACTGTCTAGAAACCATACCCAAATGAGCTAGGACATCATTCTTTGTAAACTTTGGAACTTCGGTTTTAAAAGTAAGTTTATTTAAATAAAACTAAATTTAAATTCAGTTCTTCCAGTTAAGGGCTCTGTGATGGGCAACACCATCTATATTAGCTGCTCCCCATCATTTCAGGCATTACCAGTGCTTCTGTTAGGCATTTTTAATGTATTCATATATGTATTCGGTTGAAAAATTCATAAGCTTTAAGACCTAAAACATACGTGATGCTTTCACCTTCAGAGTACATGGTATGCTTCTTCAATAGGATTAGATGTGTGAATTTTCATGGGTATACATCCATGACCTTAAGAAGACAGGAGGACTGTTAGAAGAAAAAAAATAAGGCCTGCGCTAGGAAAAGAGAAAATAAAGGGAAATGCAGAGATATTTTGTAGTAGATGAGTCACTATCAGTGACTGGGCAATAAAGTAGGAAGAATTAATTCTGGATACAATGCAAGGGAGAAACTTAAGAGGAAAATAATTTTACTCACTAAATCCCGAGAAAGGCTATAAAGAGCAATTGAAAATTTTAGTGTAATTTGAACAGAAAAAAGAAGCCAAGCCTTTCTAGCCAGAGCTGGTGAGAAGTGTTCTGTGTCTAGTGTGCGAGAGCTATTTAACACATACTATAAAGTTTATATAACTACGGCGCTAGGGCCATGGTGTTGTATTCCCTGCTGATGTACAATGTAACCTTGAATGATTCTTGTTCCCTTCAGTGTCCTAATTTCTTAGTATAAAGCAAATGGGAATTAGATTATTTGTCTTCCTAAAGCAGTATCATGAGGCTTGGTTCATAAACATTTGAGAATTGCAGTTGCAAGAAGCAACTGGTGCAACATACAATGCATAAACTGTGCTGTTTGAGAAAGATTTCTTAGGAGTATAGTAAGATCAATTAGACTTAACTACACCTATGAAAGGTGGTGTTGAGACCTCACACACCTGTGGAGAGACTAAATTTTCTCTAATAAATTTCATGAGAGTGTGCTCTTAGAGGGTGGAAGATCTTTAGGCAGTAATGGAAGTGTGAGAGAAATTTTAGGATGCTGTTTTTCAAAAACCAGATATGCTGGAGCAATCTGAAACCTTTGCCTACTTGGATTGGTGAAAAAGGAGTTACGCTGAGGGGAAAGAGCAAGAATTGTCTTGAGAGAAATTATGGACAGGGATATATCAGGGACAAGCACTGGTTTGAGAGGGAACCGTATCGAGGTTGCTGCTTTCAGAAGTTTCCCAAAGGAAGTTGGGTTGATTTGTTCCAGAGACCAACTTGCTAGGCCTCACTGGCCCTTGGTTCAGGGCAGCAACCCGAAGTTCTGTATCTTAACCTGGTGGGAAAAGCCAGTGGCAAATAGTCTCTGTTGCTCTGATTTTTTAGGAATTTTTCCTAGCTGGGTACTGAAGTTTCTGCTTCCAGATTTTCAGGTGAGTGTATTGATGTGGAAGGAATAAGGCAGGCTTTCACCTTGCAGATTTGGCTGCTGACTGTGCATTTGGATTTCTGTGTATTTAAGTTGAGCAGAAAATTAATTCCCACTGTTGGGATTGTTATCTGTGGGGTGCTGGTATGTACTTCTGTGCCTGCTAAGAACGCTACTGTGGTGTGAGTCCTTGATGGCTTAACACTGCAGGTATTGCTGTTCAGTTCCCTACCACTGTACTCAGAAATCAAGTCTGTCAGCGAAAAGGAGCAGCACGGAGTTGCTCAGTATATTAAATCTGGCAAAGAACTGTTTGGGATTCTTTAAGTCTCAAATCATACTGTGTATTCCGGGGTTGCAGAGGTGATTTTCTTGCTGTCTCCACATTCTACCACCCACATTGCTCCTGAGGAAGGGGAATTATGTTCACAAACTGTAACATGTTCTGGAGGTGCTTGTTCACCTCTAGCTGTTGTACTTCCAATGTGTGGTATAGATAGAGGCAGGAGACAGGAGTTCATGTTTAGGGGCTAAGCAAGCTTGTAGGGAGGTACAGCTTCTACCAAAATACCCACCTATTATCCAACTAGATGGCATCTTCCTCCTCTGTTTAAGATAAACAACTTCCTCTTCAATCCCCAATACTGCAGTATGTGGGTGTCAGCTGATTTGCTCACCAGCACCAGACCTTCCCCTCCCACCTTTTTTTTTTTTTAGAGATGAAAAGAATTTGGCTTGTGCGGAGATTAGAAAATCTGTGTAGAGATTAGAAAATTGTATGATGTTTTCTGCTCTGTTTCCATACTGCAAATAATTATGATTTGTCATATCCCAACCCTTAAGAATTTCTTTTTTGTAAATGCACTTGGAATTTCTTCCAGCATCTTTTGATGAACGTAGGGATTTGGTAAGAGTTAACTATGTTCTGAAATGTTCTGACATAGTTCCTTCCATAAAGGCGTTTCCCCTCAGAACAACTGCTTTGCAGAACTGACTCTGTCTGCTGCTTGTTTCTTCTCGGTTTGGAAAATACTTGAATTCACATATTTTTTAAGTTTGAATTTAGTACGAAAAAAGCTTCAACCTGTTGAGTTTTTTTAGTTCATTAGTACTAATTAGAGTTCATTGTGCATTGTTATTGCATGTTTATGTTGCCATAAAAATCATTAAATCTCTACAGAAATTCTCAGCTGTACCCTAATACAAAAGCTCAGCAGCGGTGCATATAAAATTCATATATTGCCAGTCAGCTAGGAGTGGAACTGGGAGGTAAATGTTTTATTTTACTTTTTACTAGTTTTGAGCCTAAAGCTACTAAAACAAAACTTATTCATAAGTTAAGTAGAGATTTACTCTTAGGCCTTACGCAGTTAAGCACTCCTTTTCTGTACAAAGTAGACCTGTACCATCTGTGCTCTTGTTCAATGTATTTTTTTGTCTTCAAATAACCGAGCCTTTGCACTTGTGCTGTAGGGTCATGTTTCTTCAAACTCCATGCATGTAACTTAATTTAAACATGTAGTGTGTGTTCATGAATGATCTTGTAAAATATATGACATATGAAGAGGATCAGGGTTCTAGTAGTGTTTGTTATGGGTGGTTTGGGTCTTGATTAGTATTTCTTGTTCAAACTAGTCAAATCAGTCTCAATTAAAATAATCGTTATGTTAGTAGCCAGAGTTAACATGTCCCCTTATGCTCAGTTATTTCTGCTAAACTTAGGATTGTTAATTCTGCAGACACTTATTCGTTTTAATCAGAAAGGATATGCTGAAACATTTATTGTGATAGTCAATAGTAGGATTGAAAATAAATCTTCTAGTTTTGTAACACCGATCTGTAACACACATACTTCCTGCTACAGGAAAAACATTATAATTTTGACCTGTATAGCATTAAGTAGTTACTTTTTAGAATGACTTCCTCTAGTGATTCTGTGAAGGGCTTAGTGTTTTGTGTATGAATTAGGGCAGACAGGAAAACTCTGGTTGTGTAATTAACTTCAGCCAAGAAGCATCTAAAGCTTTCTGATTCCTTCCTTCTTTTAGTACTTCTGTTTATTTTTCTGTTCAGAGGCACAGATGTACAATTTGGTAAGAACTGCCATAAATAATATATCGGTCAGAGAAATGCTATGTAGGGTTTTATGAGATAGGTCTTTGTTTTTTTGGTTTTTTTTTTTACTTGGAAATTTTATTTGGATAGGGGAAAAAATATTTTGATGTCACGGATTTGGAGAGTGGTTTGCCGAAATCCTGGTCAAAAAGTCATATTCTTTCTGGGATGAACTCTATGCAGTATGCTGAATGATTTTGAAGTATTCTGGTTCTGCTACTTAACTTCCATAGCATACATCTGTGAGAAGTGCCTGTGCATAATGCTTCTGCAAAGGCAGTCAGATCATCTTAGAGGGTAATTCCTTTTGCAGTGAAGATACACTGAAATCTTTCCTCTTAGATGTGGTTTGTGATTATTCTGAAATACATTTTGTCCAAACATCTGATACTGTGTATTTGTTCAAAGCCATGACACTTGAAATGGGGTTGTATTGTTCCAGTTTCTATGACCTTTTGGGCACTCTTACTTTTTTCATTTTTGAAGGTGTCACAAGGCAAGGGAATGAGTATTTACCTAACATTCTAAGAGCTTTTTTTCCATATTGAGAAATGACAACAGTTGTCAGCTAATATGAAAATAAATAGTTTATAAAGGCCAGACTTGCAAAGTATTGAAAGGTTATTAAGTGTAACTTTTGTTTCTTCCTGATGGTTTATGTATTTCCTCACAACCCCCCACCTTGTTAAAACACTGTCAAAGGATTGGAACTTTGTAGGGCTTCTTTTCTTTCTGTGAGAGGGTGTGTGTTTCTTCTCCAACTGTTAATTTTGCATACTCATTTATTGAAGCCAACATTAAGAAACCCAAGTAGAAGTCTTAATATCATAAAAGTATCTTTTAAAATTTATGTTTGTACAGAAAAGTGACATAAGATGGGGTTTTCACTTCTATCTCCCAAGAGCTCAACAAATATATTTTATTTTTTTTTTAAAGGTGATACTTCTTTCTATTGCCAGTCATCTGAATCTAAAATTCGGAAATTAAGCTGAATCCTTCTCATTTCCGCCAGTGTAACCGCCAGTAAAGGTGCTGCGAGTAGGGAAATAGACTTTCTTTGCAGGGAATTCAGCTTGTGTTCCTGGGTATGTTAATTCCTGCTGTGGTTTAACCTCAGCCTGCAAATAAGCCCCACACAGCTTTTCACTCACTAGTCCCCAGTGGAATGCGGGGAGAATTGGAAAGGTATAAGTGAGAAAACTTGTGGATTGAGAACAAGACAGTTAACTAAGTAAAGCAAAAGCCACGTGAATAAGCAAAGCAGAACAAGGAATTCATTTTCAACTTCCCATTGGCAGGCAGGAGTTCAACCATCTCCAGGAAATCTGGGCTCCATTTTATGTGAGGTTACTTGGGAAGACAAACACCATCACTTCCCCCACTTCCTCCAGCTTCATATGCTGAGCATGACTTCATAGCCTCATACCAGTTACTAGGAAGAAACATCCCAGCTGAAACCAGGACAGTTCTGCACTATGTGAAGTAGGAAAACACAGCAGAAATCTATTGTTGTCCATTAAGGAAGCTTTTTGCTGCACTTAAAATTACGCTTGAAGAAGACCTTTTGAATAGAAAGCTGCTGTTTTAATCTGACTTCTTTTTTTCAGTAGACTTGTTCTTTAAACAGACGATGAAATTATGTTCCAGCATTGTTGAAAATGCACTAGAGTATGTTACAAGATTTTGGTATGTATGTGGGAAATAAGCATAGTAAATGAAATATATTATGCATATCTTAAGGAAAGTTCAGGAGCAGAAGTTACAGAATTCACTTTATAAAAGTGAGATATTGCAGTTGCTTTTTCTGGGACACTGTAGCTTACAGAATGGCATGGCTTCTAATCAGCTTTTGTATATTATGAAATTATAATCCTTTGTACATAAAAATTATTCTACTGAAAGCTAAGAAAATGGGGGAACTAGAATCTCTTTAAAAGGTTAGTAGCGTAGAAATTGATTGTACTGTTCAGTTCTGACCTGCAGGTTCAGCTGCATGTTTCCTGGTTACTAAAACCTGAGAAGAGGTAATTCTTTTCAAATCCAAATATTCAAAGCAAAAAAAAAAAAAAAAAAGAAACCAGTATTTCAGACAGAGGTTTGGCAGAGAGGAGGATGAAAGAGAAAGAACAGTAGACTTACCACTCCTTTCCTACTCAAGGTGGAATTCCCTTCATGCCTGTTAGGTTCATTTGTTAGCAGCGAGGTAATCCTGCATTGCTGGAAAGGGTGCTTGGAGATGATGCTCAAATGCATGGTGCTCACAAGTACGTTCCCCATCTCCATTTCTGTTCTTTTCCCCTTCTGTGCCTCCAACCTAGTGGGAGAGGTTCTGGTCTCATGGTCTCAGTGAGGACATACGTTAAATGTGAAGTGAGTATGTACAGAAGTTGCCTCACCAAGTCATTTACTTTGTACCTTATGTCACCCAGGGGCAGTTAACATGCTGACTGATCTGGGGGTGACGGATGTGGGCCTCAAGTAATAGGTAATGAACATCTTGAATTATGCTTTAATAAGCATCAAATTTCAATGTATATATAATATAAATGTCTTGGAGTAGGGTTTGTTGAGTCTTGAGCTGGAGATGTAATTCCATGGATGCAGACCCAGGGAACCGTGCTGCCTGGGTGGAGAAACTTCACTCTGACTTGCCATGGCATGACCTCACTGCTCTCAGGAGACCTAATACTGTGTATTTTTTTACTACTTGTCTTATATGAATTTAAATTACCTGTTCTTCAATGAATGCTCAGTTGACGCAGTCTGTGGATTTAACATCTTTTTTATAGTGTTACACAGTAGGCTACTGGCTACTTTTCAGGTGTATCAAGGATATATTTCTGCTTGTTGGTACTCTGTGGAATACGGAAAGAAAACAGGCTGCGAGCCCTCATCTCTGTGAATATCCCTTTTTTTGCTTGGTCTTTGTAGTGGATTAACAGTTCCACATCAAAGTAATTCAGATTTCAGTATAAATCAAGATGTGGTGGAACAGAGCATTTTGCTTCTGATGATAGAACTGGTACATTTTGCTAGTGCTGGGCATTCCCTTCAGGCATATTCTCTGGAATGGTTTTACTGAGGTAGGATGCAGGTCCACAAAGGTTGAAAGCAGGCTGGAAAACTCCACAGGGAAATGAGGTACCAACCCAAAGAATGCAAGGTTGAGAAGAAGTATGGAAGCCTCATATATTTGTTTCCTGAGTGTTGGAGGGCAGGTGCCCTGTTCCGTATTGCTACCAGTGAATGGCAGAGTCTGTCGGTGGTATCTGTGGAATACACTTTGTCTGTGAACAAATGCTGAAAGGAACCCTGCCTGGGCAGCAGTGTTTATATAGGCAAAGGTGTTTGATGTTGTATGAGAATCCAAACTTCAGCAACCATCGGAGAGGAAAAGCTGCTTCTCTTCTCCGGTGTTCTTGAGACTGTGTGTTCAGTAAGGAGCCCTGAGATGCAGAAATGTTACACTCATTTGCCAACAGTAAAAACATTAAAAATCTTAGAAAATAATTTTGAAGTAATAGCTTTTAATTCTTAGAGGCTTTGTAAAGCTTTCATGTTTTTTGATTAAGAGTAGTCCAAATCTTGTCTAACACAGTAGCATTTTCTATTTGTGTGACTTTTGGGCTGTGGGGAGAGGAGAAGATCTTAATGTATTGCTCTGTGTTTGCTTAGCACTCGTCCCTTAGGCAGCATATGGATTTGGTTTTGTTTCTAGCTTGTGTGCTTTTTTTTTTTCCCTTCCCCTTTTCTTTGGATGATCCTGTGATGCTGGAATCCTCAGCAGCCCTGGCTCTGTGCCTTATTTCTGCTATCTGGGACACACTGGATGATTTTTCTGGTTTGTGTTTTTTTTTTTCCCCTCCCAATGTGCAAAAATAGTAAGTTGATATTTTTATCTGTTTTTACATCAATAAGGTGCAGTGCCTGGTCCCTAAGTTTGGCTTGGCAAAATCCCCACACTTTTGGAGTTACAGCCTAATTTGAGCCAGATCAATGAAGAGATTAGTAAATAACTGAGCTCTTCCGTTTGAGAAACTTTGCCTCTGAGGCACTTCTTACTTTCACCTCTGACTTTGGCAACACTAAGACAATCAATATTCACTCAAAAAATACGGGCAGTGAGAAAATATTTCTCTTCTGGGGTATATATAAAAACCACTGGCTCAAAGAAAATGAGGCAGCAAAGACTTAGTGTTCTGACAATTATTCAACGATGGATATAAAACCAGGGATATCTACTTAAGTAAGAGTAAAGCAGAAAACATAATTTTTGGGCACACACCTTCTGTCCCTATTTCTGTTCCTCTGTCCAGGCTGCTAACTGTTTGTGAAGTACAAACTGTCCAGAATGAGCATGGTTTTTTTCCCTGCAGTGCAGACTCAGAAAATCCTGTAGACTCACTGCTTGCATTGGTAAAGCACCTCCTGTTTGCTGATGAAATATCTTTTAGCTGAAATCCTCATTCTGAAGTTTTCAAAGGATTCTTCCATGTACTCAAAGTCAAAACAAAAGTAGGAAGAGAAAAATTTTAATGAAAAAAAAGCATTGTTTTTCAGTTTCGTGTTGGATAGAGGCTTTTTTGCAAGTGTCTGCAATGATTCCACATCTGTGGTCTGGGGTGTATTTTCAAGATAGGGCTGAATGACCTGTGCCTTTAAATTCTGTTCGCCGTTAAAAGAAACGGGAGGGCTTAATGAGTCTAGCAGGTAATTTGGACATAAAGTTGGATATTGAACTTTTGAATATTGGAAGCATTTCACCTTTGAGAGCAAGGATTTGAAATTACTGCTGTTCAGAGCATATGGTAGGGGGGAGGAGTGAGAATGTTAGGGAAACACAAGTTGTCCCCATTAGTACAATGCAGTACACACACAGCAATTTCCTTTATACAAGGGCCATTGCAGTTGTGGCAAACACTTTACTTCACTGTGGTCTCGATCTGGCCCTTAAGTATGATTTTGGCTTAGGAGTAGATGGTACTACTTTTCAACAACAATGCAGTATTTACTTAAAAACATTGCAAGGCTGTGGCTTTGGAGTTCCTCAGTAAGTACAGGTCTTTTTTTTTGTCAAATGCTTGGGGGAATGAATGGCTTAACTAACTGCATCAGTTACACCAGCCATGCTGTTCTTATTCAGAAATATGTTGCATTGTATGTGCCAGAACAGCACTAGTGCCAGGTTTGGGGTTTTTTTTTGCAAACAGCCATTTGTGCATAAATAGTGCATAAATAGGCTTAACTAGCCACTCTGAGCTTGCAACTGGTCATGAAAATTGACATGAATGACAGGTCAGGTCAAATCAACTTCTTGAACTTCAAATAGCCAGAAAGATAACAAACGTGTTCACTTTGAACGTACGCCACAAATAGTGAAATAATTTCCACAGAATATTATACATCTCTGCAGATCTAATAATGTGAGAAGCTTAGTGGAAGGAATTTTTTTTTAATGCAGTATTATCATTGGAAGAGTATCAGAAAATTATCAAGGGATAGTAATAAATATCCTTTTACCTCTGTAGTTTCTCTAGAGCTTGGCATTTTTCTTTATGAGTGAAAGAACTTACATATTTCTGCTTCCAGGGCACAAGGTATCATTAATATTGAACTTTCTGAAAGTATTCTGTTCACCTTAGCCTGTTGAAAGTTAATACTAGTGGTAGTGGTGCTTAGCAGTTTTGATACCTCCTCCTTTCTCCCTTCCTTTACGTTACCTAATATACTTACGTCTCCTCTGTGAGTTAGTGGCAAATATTTTCTTCTTGCTTTTTGTGAATGGTCATGAAGTTGCTGAGAACCTTCATACCTATGCTACTGCAAGCCAAGAAGCTCCCGTTTTTTACCATCTCCAGGAAACCTTGAAATGGAACTTAGTGATTTAAAAAAAACAACACATCAGTCCTAATGATTGTAGCTATTTAAATGATGTTGTTTTGTTCTTGTATTAATAATGTCCATTAGCTATAATTTTCCTATGCAGATAAATAATGTCCAGTAAAGAGATTTTAACTGTCTTTAGCACTATCTCTTAGTTGTATTTAGAAAATGTGTGGTGTATGCCTCTCTCTTAGTATGATTCTGATTTTAACGCTTAATACATTTCTTATGAAATGAGGACAGCTTGCTGTAGCTAAATAAGATATTCTGTAAGCTGGTGTTTAATTCCTTGACTTGAGACCTGCTATATAGAAGAGCAGTGAAACTTAACTATTGGGTTCAAGCTGTTGAGAACTGGAGGGTCTGCAACCTACTACTGTTTGCAGTTATATAAGTTCTGACGAGCTGTGTTTGCTTATGTATAAAACTTTTCACATCTCTTTTTCTAGCAGAGCTATATAGAGATCTGTAGTGTGACAGAATCTCCTTTCTCAATAACAATAAATATTCAGTAAGGAGCCACTCTTTATGTGTTCACATTAACTGTAAGTGTTCTTTCTAGCACATAGCAATAAAAAGAACAGCCTGGCTTCCCACTTGCTAAAGGGCACTGAGAGGAAAGGAAGCAAAAAACACACTTCTAAATGAAAACCAGTTAGCTGTAACAATCTTGTTGATGGTTTGACTATTAGTCCTCACGTCAGCTGCCGAATGCACTGTGTGCCCTGAGCTTCCTTGCAGGCCTGGTTAACCTTTAGTTGCTGTGCATCAGACACTTCAGGAAAATCACTGGAAAAACAGCTTGTGAATTACTTGCGCCTTGGAATGTTATAGCAGTGTTTGTACCAAAATTCCATAGGATTCCCACTACTTGTGGTATATTATGGTAGCATTTTAACAACAGCAGTTGTTGACAGTAGTTTCAGAATTTGTATGTGTGTTTTTGGTTTGGGTTTTTTGGTCTCCTCAGTTGTTACTCATGTAAGAAGCAGGCTCGGTTTTGCCACTCTTCAAATTCTCTTTTAATTTTTTGATTGATAAAAAAACCCAACATGTATTAGTTCTTTCTCTTGCTTCAAAGTTTTCTAGGGAGTGAAAAAAGATTTGTGCTTTGGTGTGTTGTGAATGGGCTGATGTGAGCTTAGGGGATTAGCATCTGAGTTGCTGGGCTCACCATCTGGGAGAATAATTTAATTTATTTTCTTTTTGAAGTAAGGACTGCAGAAGACCTTGAGGTCAGTGCAGCTTGAGAGAAGTATTCACAGGGAGTCTAACTGAAAGAACCTCTGTTTTTCTAGTTTTATTTGCAGGTTGTATTTCAACCCAAATTTAATGTCCGGATCCTCAGTGCATATATATCTTCTGATAGAATTAACAGCATTAAAAATCTCCACATCAAACTGTCCCAGTGAAGTACATTTTCTCACCTCCCAGAGCTCCATGTGCTGGCTTGTAGGCAGTAGGAGGCTCGAGAGAGAGAGGCCCTTCTGTCTCTCTCCCTTCTTGCTTCTGAGTTTGTTTAAAGTAGTGAGGCCAGCTGTCCTGTCAAAAAGAATCCAAACTCAGGTTCATCTGTCTTCCTGCAGTTAGACTCCAGGGAGAGGAAGTCTTTGGTACTCATCCGGAGTTTTGTTTTCTGAAATCCATGAAAACTGGTTCATGACTGGATCGCAATTTAGGATAAATCCATACATGATCTAGAAGTTAGTACAGTTCCCTGTGTAACTTGAAATGCTTTTACAGAGGTAGATCGAAGCAATCTGGCTCTTACAGCCCAAAAGCTCTTCATGTAATCCCAAAGGGACTACATAGCTTTATTAAAAAACTGTCATGACTATTCTGTCAGAAATGAACTCTGGCTCAACAAATGCTAATACAGAAAATACTGTTGCTTCTTCTCATATCTAATTTATGAATCTTTATAATTATATTTGATTAGATTGCTGTAGTAATTAATCACTAAGTTACATGACTAGTTCAGAATTCTCTCCAACAAATATTCTTCTGTATTCCCTAAAAATCCTATCTTGAATGTTAAGGATTCTCCATCTCCAAAGAAAGCAAATCATATATGTAACCTGAAGTGATGCTGAGTTTGTCTGAGCTCTTTGATGCTCTGGTCACCCTGGTGGGAACTTAGGCTTTGGTAGAAAATGTGAGTTTGGGAATAGTGCTGCAGATGCTGTAGAAGAGAACTCAAACATCTCACTGTCAACTCAGTGGCACTATCTGTCCTGAGAAAGGCCCTCTGCTCTAAGATGTCTGGGTACTAGTTCTCCACAGGAATCTTGCCTTAAACAAAGCCTGTAGATAAGCTCTTTAGTTTACTCACATGTAGATGAGATGCACGTAGTCCAACCTGAAACAAGTACAAAAGGAGAGCAAAATAAACAAAAATCTCAGATGAAGTAACTAGTTAGGCTGCAAATGAGTTAAATACAGCTGTTGTCTTTTTAATAGCCTGCTACACTAGAATGGGGCAGGATGGTGACCACTCTTGTCAACAAATCTGAATTATTTTTTTTTGCTGTTGGTTTTGAAGTATCTCTTGCCTATTGTGAGTAGAGGATATTTCTGAAGATCTGTAAAGTTTTGGGAAAACTTGGGTCAGTGAACTAGAACAGGGAAAAAGAGATTGACATACAACAAGTGCCTAGGAGATGGCTATTAGGTTTTTGTTCCAAGACTTGTAAATGTTGAATATGGTATGAACAGAAAAGACAAGGTGATGCCCCAGTTCTTTAGAGCATGGAAGGTCCGTGTATGGTCTTGAATTCTTGCTTCCCAGTTCTGTCACTGGTGCACTCTGCCTCTAGTAGGAGGTAGAAGACTGTCTTCTGAAACATGTGTGTGTGTGTCTGTGTGGATGAACAAACATACAGTCTGTTGCAGGGAGGAGGAGGAAAGGAAAAAAATAAATAAATCTGACAATTGCTTGTGTAGCCATTCTGCTCAACTTCTAAAGCCAAGATCTGTGACTGGGAATTCAGCTTTGTGCTTCAGAAATCCATGGGAGATCTGGAATAAACACTCTCACTCTGTGAGATTGTTGCTCACTGTTGAAATAATTACCTAGAGTAGCTGGAAGGTGGTAGGGAGGAGGGCAGTGATCCCAACCCATTGTTTCTTAACCCCAGCCAGCACCGAAGCACTACACAGCCACTTGCTCACTCCCCCCTGGTGGAATGGGGGAAGAGAATCAGAAGAGTAAATGTGAGAAAGCTCGTGAGTTGAGATCAAGACAGTTAACTAAGTAACACAAAAGCCATGTGCATAAGCAATGCAGAAGGAGGAATTCATTTACCTCTTCCCATCGGCGGGCAGGAGTTCAGCCACCTCAAGGAAAGCCGGGCTCCATCTTGTGTAGTGGTTACCTGGGGAGACAAACGGCAGCACGCTGCATGTCCTACCCCCT
>WUAM01000323.1:32748287-32813672 GCA_024336885.1 Actenoides hombroni
GTCATTAATAATATATTCTTAATTAAAAAAAAAAATAAATTCCTGTTCAAATTCCAGGATATTGTGTAAATTGGAAGAGAAAATATTTTTATAACCTCTGCTATGTACGAAGCTTTCCCTGAGAGACGACAGTTACACGAACTATCCTGTCTGCGTTTTTTTTCTTGCTGAAAACCATCCCTGGCTTTCGTCATATCAGAAGGTTTCTTGTGAGCACTACAGTTTCCACAAGTGCCACAGAAATATTTCTCCCTATTTTAATGCCTCTGATATAGTCATGATATTGGAGAAATGTAGCAAGTTACTAATAGGATTGGATTCCAAAGCGTTGCAAAGTCTTTGGCTTTTAACTGGTGCTTCTAAAGACTGGCAAAACTTATTGAAAGATTTAGTAGCTTGGTTATTTTTTATCTTGCCCCCTAGTATCTTTCTGCTGTTTTTCTCAGCTCTGCAGCACTTTTTATCCATGCTTGGAGCTATCCTAGGAGACTGAAGAGCCCTACCTTTGAGTTGATAATGAATCTGTAGTGACTCTTACTTTGTTGTACTTGGGATGGGTGGGTTGGTGATGCAGTCCTGCTGCAGTAGGACATGGCACTGGATGCACTAGATCCCTTTCAAGCTGCTGAGCCAAACCTGTGCCCCGTGGGTGTGTGCTGAAACGTGGTGCTATGATGAAATAAGTAGTATTTGTAGCTGTAGTTTATGTGCTTGTAGATAAATGACAATTTTGGTCATACTGCAGTTGCAAATGCAAGACAGCTTGAGTCTATATCTGCATCAGTTTTGCTGTCTCCTGCTTAATGAGTGTCTTCTTTCTAAAAGCAGGCTTTTTTGTCTACTGATAACAATGCAGTGCATTCACTGCATGCATGAATTTTTTGTCTGCCTATTATCTACCTACACCAAAAACATATATTCTGTAAACTTTTCTAAATGTTAATTTTTTTCCACTTTTTCCTCTTTCGAAATGTTATGCATTTAGAGAAATGCATGTGCTGAAAACCATCTATTGAACCATCTGTGAACAAGTACAGTATGACCCACTTCTGCTGAATATCCACTCAGCTAATTATCTACAAAAATCCATCTAAGTAGCCTGCTGTCCAGACTGCTACCATGCACCAGAAGTAATTCACTGTAGAAAGAAGGAAATGGTTTTGTAAACATTATTAGAGAATCAGACGCTGAAAGATCTTCACATTCTTGATTCTTAGCTGAAGCAAAGTATTACCTCAAACAAGGAAATAAGTGTCCATACAAGTGACATGTGGAAGAGCATAAAAAAGCCAGGAGCACACGGGGGTGAGAAAACAGAGAAAAGTGTTTATTTTTTTGGTTTATTTATTGAAATTAGAAAAGTAGACATAAGCTGAAAGGCCATGTCTGAGTATGGAGTTGGCTATTGCTCTCTGAAGATGATTATCATCACGTAAGATAGCAGATTTCTATTAGCTTGGTTCTAATACATAAAATTTTAAACGCTTGGATAAGTTTAACACATATTTGAGTTGCACTGGGCTCAAAATTTTGTGAAATCTTGACTGTGAAAACCAGTCAACTGAGTCTGTCTCAACTCATTTTTGAATATACTTCCTTGGCAATATTTTGGTACTTTTGCTAATGTCAGAGCCCAGGAAAAAGTGGTGTATAAAAACGTGTTATGATTAAAAAATTAGAATTATTCTGAGGAATGGTTGGGAAGAGTCTTAGCATTATGCTCAGTAGGACTTATGTATTTCATTGGAATTCTTTTTCTAACTTCCAATCTGGTAGAATTTAGGCAAAAGTGAGATAGGAGTGATTATTTCTTAGATATTTAAATGTCTGTCAAGTGTTTTCATAACCCCTTGATTCTCAAGTTCTTATATCTCTCTCAATGGTCATAATTTTGCACAAAAAGTATATGCAATGTGAAACTTCAGTTAATGACCCCAAACTTGTATACAGTTGAAATTCACAGACAAGAAGAGTACTGAATTATGCTCATACAATGAGCAAGCCTAAAGTAAGATTCCATAACTTCCTTCTTCTCCCCTTCCCTTTTGTGTAGGGGAACAGCAGCAATAACACTGTTTCTTTCCCTTTTTAAAATCAAGAACATTTTAAGAGGAAACCATTATCTTTTTTTGCAGGCTAACACTTGCAGAAAGGTGAGAAACTAAACTGTACCTAATTAGTGGTCTGTTGCATATAATTTGCTCTACCAAGGGAGGGGCTCAATTTTTTTTCTTGTTCACCATACATGAAAGCCTACAACAAGACATTGGGTTCATAATTTTCTACTTTGTTGTGCATTTTCTTTTGGAAACTCTTGCATTTTGTCTGCAGTTTCCCTTATGTGTATGAAATCCTACATTTGCTCATGAAACATATTGATCTAACCCCCTAGACAGTGGCAACCCAGAATTACAGCGGAATTGCTCAGCGTGCCCTTCCAATGGCTTTAAGACAGGAAGTTACAGTGTTCTTGCAATATTTGTGTTAATAGCAGACATTTCTCTCTGAATTTAATATGTATAGTCCTATCCAGCCCTCACAAAGAGCTTCCTAGAGCTTTTCTCCTACTCCTGTTAGTACAATCTTCCTAAGTCCAGATGCTGGGACACACTTTTGTTTCATCTTCTTTCCAGTTTTGACTGTTTGCTTGGCATCTCAGAGCATGGCAGTACTATTTCTTCCTCTGATTGCAGTCAGCAAGGAAGTGAAAGGAAAAATCTGCTCATCACTGAGGTTCTCTGGCTGGGAACTGAAGCGGTATCACCCTGCTTTGTAAGAATAGGTGACATGGCCAGGTCTGTTCCTGGAGCACTGTGGCAGTAGAAAGCTCTACTTCGTTTGTGTTCCCTAGGCTGTCAAGGAAGTACTGTGCCATCCACAGAGCTGCAAAATCGTATATAATGTGATATACTTGGCTCAAATTTCTTCTAAATTAATTGGGAGTTTCATCTCAGTCATAAATCTAATTGTACTTTTAATACCACAGTTCTAACTAAATGCAATAACATCTACAAGTGCTCAGTGCCACTGAAGCAATCTGTACAATTTTTACCAATTCCCTTGTTACTAAGAGAAGGCAAAGCAGAACTAGGAATCGCAGAAACATGGCTTCATGCTTGATTCTCAGTGAAATGCTTGCATCTCCCAGATCCCTGATAAAGGTCGAGCGAGGCTTTGTATCTTACACTAAAATTTCTTTTCTGTGGGTTAGCGGAAAGTCTGTCTTAAGGTATAGTCTGCCCTTTTGAATAACAGGTGAACGCTGCTGAGAATGCCAAATAAATTAAAGGTAAATAAATCTAGTTTTCGCAAAGCTGAATCAGTTTTGGCCATGCATTTAGCTATCTTAGTAAGTGTCTCTGTAAGAAGAGCATGCACTTTGTGCAGATTCAATTTGTGGGTTCGTTTCTTACACTAACTATAAATAGAACATAGACTGAATTATGTTTTTAAAGTTCATTTCAGGTTAATTAAAAGTAATTCCAGGTTTTCTCCATAGAAGGCATCATTCCTTATCTACAATGAATATTGTTTTTTAAAACTGAAAGGATGAAAGTTGAAGTTTGACTGACACCTTAATGCGATAGTTTCTTGGAACACTAATAGAGAACTTTCCCACTGTGAATGTAGTTTTGTTGAAACTGGAACATCTAGCTCAAGCTGTAAACTGTGATTATTTTCTTCTGAATGAGGGGGAAAAGCTATTTAGAATTATCTAATATGAAAATGTATATTAATATATGTACATGGTTAAAATTATTAGGGCTGAATGTTTAGTGAGTCACATGAAAATCCATCAAAACTGTACAGAATATAATGGTATATTCCCTTTAAAAAATAATCTTTATATGAAGATTTCAGGAAGTTCTATCATTCTCATTTAAAAGCACATGACTATGCTGATTTCAAACACATAACCAAAGTTGTGTCTGAAATGAAAATGCAGTTTCCAGCTCATTCGTGTTTACATCAGAAAGCGTAAGTAGGAGGATTGGATCACAGAATTTCTTGGTACCCTAATAATCTAATTCCAGACTTCTTAAATTTAGCTTTTTGATACCATTGTCACAGGCAGAAAGTTGCTTGCCATTTTGACATGAGAATGTGCTGGCTCACTGGGTTCTGTGCGTGCTGCCAAGAACAGCTAAACGTTCAGCTCCACCTGCTTCAGTTGCATAGGGGCAGCTACCAGGTCAGTCCTGAGTCAGGTACAGGCACAACAGAACGTGTTGGGCTACTTTGTTGTTCCTCATCTATTGCAGACAGCACGGGGTAGGCAAAATATTATCTGTCTGATTCTGAATAAGCTTGTGTTCTAGATTTTGGGAAGTCTTGACTTGATGTCATATTCTTAGCATAGGATTGGGAAGTCTTGATTTGATGTCCTATTCTTAGCGTGGGATTCCCAGCAATACTCCAGGTGCAATGGGTTATATGAACACAGAGCAGTGGTGCTGAGTTGTGTGTAGAGCGTCCCATTGAGCTGAGGCTTCAAAACTAACGGGAAACATTAAAGAAGAGACTAGAGTATGGATTTTCATCTTGGCTGGCTTGTGTGGAGCATTTAACGAAGAAAATCCCTTGCTAGTAATTCTTATGGTATAAGACAAAATGAAAACGTTGCTAAAACAACAAACCTTTGCAAATCTAGTACTAGAACTGGCAATTTGTGTGATTTTTTTACTGTGAACCTTATGTCATGTTTCTGGTTAATTTTTTGTTTAATTGAAATGAGCAGCAGTTTAATATAAGGTAAATGTGAACATCTTAGATCTTATTAAACACATTTATAGGGGCTTGTGTATGTAGGAAGGAAAAAAAAAGATTGAGAAAAAAATGACCCTAGCTATTAAAAAGTACTGGTCAGAAAAAAGTTTAGATTTTTATCTTATTTTAGGCAGTACTCCAGAGAGTCTCTGTCTTGTAGGACTTCCTCTTTCGGCGAGTTGGCCTTTTGGGATAGTTCTGGTGGATAGAGAGAGAGTAGGGAAAGCTGCCTGTAGAGGAGATGCACCTGGCCAAGGGCTGGGGGATGACACCTGATGTGTGTCAGCTTTGTGACTGCCCCTTGCAGCCAGCGATTCTCTCTGGAGATGGGCAGGTGCTGGGGAATGAGACTGCACTTCCAGGACCTGGGAGGCAGCTTGCTGAGTCTGCAGCTTGTAACAGTTTACGGTGGCATCAGGACCTTCTACATCTAGGTCAAACGAGGTTTCTGCTGCAAATATGCCATCACCATGCCTTTGACAGTCTTTTTCTGAAATTTTAAGACTTGTTGTGCCTGAAACATGTTGGTTTTGGACAGATCTTTAGCAGGATGCACACATTTGACTACACGTGCTTCATTTTATTTCAGAAAGAGCTTATACGTTCCTGTGAAAGTCTGCACATGCATCCTACCAGCCAGTGTTTCACTGACCTCCTGCTTGGTTGTTTTGGATACCTAAATTTAATTGCATTAGGTACTAAGTAACTTTTTGATTTGTAAATCTGCACCCTGTTGCACGCATGGTGAATAGGGGCCTACCCTTCAGTTTCTTGCTTGAGGCTTACAGAGTCGTGTTTGTCCAGAGTTCAGATCTCTTGTGAGCAGATGGTTCTTAGGTGCTTTTATTTCCTTTGATGAAAAAATAGATTATATCCCTTTCAGTTTTACTCTCAAAAAACCAATTTCTTCTCCAATGCTGATCAAATGCGCACTAAAGAATGATAACAAAGAAACAAAACAAAACTTACCATGTAATGCTTTTTGTCTTTGACCTTCCTGTGCATGCACAGACACACAAACAGGCAGTGTCTTCATTTTACCTAATTCAAAGCCCTAAGGCTTTCGTCTGAATCTCACTTGCCTGACAAATTTGTGGTGTTTTTGCATAAGGAAGTAACCATTGGCTCCTCGGCTTGTTTTGTAAATGAAACAATAGGGTTTTTAAAAGAAATTCCTTTTGTGGAAGCAAACATTGTGTGAGGATGGATGCACAGTGACAAAATAGCTGTTTGGGGGCTGCAGCATAGCCATGCCTGTGCACCCTAAAATTGCTCCCCTCTTTGTATGCAGAGGAACAAATCTGCACGGCAGTGCAGTACCAGGGAGGCGATTCACCTACCTGTGAACCCAGAAAAGCTGCAGAAAGCTTTCAGGGAAAGGTGCAGCATTATAAATATTTTAAACCTTACTGCGAGCAGGGAAAAGTGTGACATATGTTTTACATTTCAGTGCCTGCTACAGTACCATTATTTTAGAACCTGTCGCCTTTTGTAGGCTCTGCACTAGCAGACAAATGCCATCGCTTCAAAACCAATAGCTAAGCTGCCGCCTTTCATGCTGTTTCTTTCAGTTCCAACTGACAGTTAAAAATGTTTGTTGTTCCCTCCTCCACACGCACACCTTCTTCTAACTGATCTGACCTAAAAAGACTGTAGTGTACAACTGAACTTAAAATACAAACATTCCCTTTGAAAGTTGTATTGTTCTCGCTTGTCTGGGGCTGCAAGAAAGGAAAAAAGAATCTCGGTGTTTGAGTGATGCAATTCATAGATAAAGCCATTATCTCAGAAAAGGGAGAGATGTGTTTAGGTCTTTTTGAGTGGCAGCTAGAAAAAATTTGATATTGAAGGCAATACAACTTCTGATTTATTTATTTTTTTTCTTTTCCTCTCTGGAAAGCTCTGCTTTCAGAGCCATTACTGTCACGACCGGGGAAATGAGGCACATCTGAGGACCTGCCACGGGCCAATAATGGCACAAGGACTCAAACCCAGGCCTTCTAAAATCTAGATCAGCTTTCCCTCCACTAAGTGTTATCTACTTTCTGGGATTAAATTATGTGTAAAATAACATGAAGCATGTTGGGGAAAAACTTGAGTAACTCACAATATAAGAGAACAGCTTTGGAAATAACTGGGAATGTTTTGCAGAGTGTGTTTTCAGTATCATGGAATGATTTCAAAGAATTCAGTGTGGAATGGTGGAGTTCAGATCCTGATGGCTTTGAACTGCCTTATGAAAAAACCAGGGCTGTTTGTCCAGTCACTTACTAAGTTTTAGATGATAGTTAATTTTAAGTTGCAAAAATAAATAACATTGTGCAAAATGGGGGCAAAAATTGCACCGTTTGGTCCAGCCTAACCTCAGTCTCTGATAAGAAATGTAATCAATTAAATATTTTAAAGATATCTGAATAATTAAAATGAAAAGATTTAGCTCCCAAGCTCTTAACATGTTCAGTTAAGGACATGTTCTTTTTGGATCCATAGTGAAGGAATGAGTTTGGATGCCATTGATACAGGTTGTTTTCAGCTGTTGATTCAGAGCCCATCTGTATGTTTCCTCAAATAAGGAGTGGAGATTGTGGAAGTACAATCCCACAGGGAATTGAAGATCCAGGTAGACAAATAAGCATAAGCCCAGAGCTGCTGAGGTAAAAGTAAATGCTGCCTTGGGGGTATTGGAATGCACTACATGTTCTGAGGTCTTCAACAGCTCTGTTTTGATTTTGTGGTTTGGGTTGATTTTTATTTTTTTTTTTTTCCCTTTAGCATGTGTTACTCAATTCTTTAAAGCTTGACTGTCTTTCTGAAAGAAATGTTATTCTGTTTTAAGTTGAGTGTGATGTAGAAGCTACTGGGTGAAATTTATAGCTTGTATGATGTGAGAGGGTAGAGTAGCCAACTGAAGCCTCCAGAAGTAGTGTCGCACTAGCTGAAATTCATAGTGGCTCTTGTAGAGCTTTGTGCACACCCACGCTCTTGCAAGGTGAAAATAAAAAATAGGGAATCCCCTACTCCTACCACCTTTCTTTTTTTTCCTGCTTACACTAGTCCTAAGTTGTGGGACTGGCTGACAAGCCTTGAGTGGCTGCGCGCAGGGGGATTCATCTGTATCCTCATTCATCAGGCCCTCTGTTACAAGCGCCTCATACCTGTTGTGTGTGGGCAACTGGGAAGATTGGGGGGATTGGGAGGGGACTCGCCTGCCTCTCCTGCCTGGCTGGAGAGGGACCTGTTGCCATTCCTCCCCTTCTCCTATATCTCATTGTCTCTCCAGGTGACAAGAGGGCATGGGATCACCTGCTTTTTGTGCCACCAAGACCTGCTGCCCCTTGCTCATGGATGAGCGTGCCTGACTCTTCATCAGGGCAGGCAGAGCCCGGCACCACCAGTCAATCTCCCTTTCAGCCTCCCTGATATTCCTGAGTCTTTCAACTTCATCCTGTCATTTTTTAACCTCTGCTTGCAGCTGTGCTGCCTGGCTGAGCAGAAAACGTACCTGCTCACACCTTACACAGTCCCCTGCTACAAGAGAGAGGCAGAGCCGTTCTCTGCAGCTTGCAGGTTGTGCCATGGCTGCTTCTGTGGGCACCCTGCCTGGGTTCCCACCTCCATTTTGGCTGGCATCGAAAGCATGTTCTTCTCTGTCAGGTGGAGACCATTATCCTTTGACACTTCTCCCTCAGCTTTTGTTGTTGGTTTGTTTGGTTTGGTTTGGTTTGGTTGTTGTTCGGGTTTTTTTCCCCCATGGTGCGCTGCTGGCTGTGTTCTGCAGAGCAGCTCTCTGCCTGGAACGGAGCATCCCCCTTGTCTGTGCAGTCTGACACACAGGAGCGGGTCACTCTGGCTAGTGACCTGACCTGGTGACCCAGCAGAGACCGGCACACTGCCTAGCGGGCTGCAAGCTGCGGCAGCACCACTCGGGCACACGCCAGCACTGCTCTCTCGCCCTGGGCTGTGTGGGCTGGGACTAGTCCCGGCAGCTTCTTGTAGCCTGATGAACAGTGGGTGATGCTGGCTCCTCCTAGGATCTCCTCAGCAGCCCGCCCACCAGCTGACTGACCCCCAGCACAGGCTAGAGGCTTTTCTTGTCTTCGGAAAGCCCCCGAAAGAGCTTTTCGTCGGGCTTTTAGCTGTAGCTCCCTTCTCCAGTGCAGACTTACCTGCCCCGAAGCTGGTCAAATGCCAAAGCTGCTTGTTTTCCTTGACTCTCAATGAAATTGGAACTTCAAAGCGTTGTCTGCCTCTGAGCATGAAGGTAACAGTCAGATAAATGTTATCCCAAATTGAAGTATACCTCTAGCGTTTCTTTTACTATGCGTATGGAAATATCATAGGGGAAAAAAAACACTTGAAAAAATTGTTTTTCAAAATGGAATTGACTGTTACTAATAAGATGCGTAACAAACCATGTAACTGTAGTTAGTGTTCTACGAGTCCACACAGATCTATTTTCTTCACACTTTTTGCAGTCTTTCTTCCTGCTTTTGTCACATTTAGACTGACACAGGTAGGTTCCCAGGCCTGATTTAAAGGCAGGTTGGCCCAAAGGTGTAAAGGATATACTGTTGCTCCAACTGTACTGTGGTAGAAGAGTAAGGAGACAGTGCAACCAATCCATTATTCAGTGGAATCATTTAAGAAGATTAATTTTTTTTTTTTATGATATTCTTCTTGCAATATAGTTAGGTTAATAGTTGACAATTGCATGTTAACATTAACAATACTTAATTTTATGATCTTGGAAGACCTATGCACAGTGTGGATGGCAAAGTTTATATTTAACTGTTGCTATTGACTTTTAGAAAGGTCCTAAAGTTCTGTGTGCTGTTCAACAGGCTAATTAGAAACAGGTAATGGACAAGTGTAGGGGATTCTCAGGAACCTGTAAGCATTTACTGATAAAACTTTAAAAAACTTCCTAAAGGTGCTGTATTGAAATACTGTCCTGTAGCAGCTTTTTCCCTGTCTGCAAGCTATAGACTTGCACGTTTTAGACACTGATATATTGACAAAACAAATAAAGATTGAAAAGGAGATGTACTTCTAGGTCTGATAGAAATCTCAACAAGATCCTTCTTCCTCTTCCTCTTCTTTTCTCCCTTGTCTACCCATTGATTAACAATGATACTTGTTCATAATTACTTCCACTTTGTGGAGACATTTGGTGAACTGAAGTGACGTAGCTTTAAACTATTATTTTCAGAGGCCATAACAGGGTTGAAGAATCAGCCTGAAATTGCAAAATCTCCAAGGGTGAGTTGCAGAAAGAATGAATTGTGTCCAGATCAGGGACATCCTCTGGGATCTTGCAGAGAAACCTGTCTAGGCTGTGTGCATTCTTCATTTAAATGAACCTGTGTTCAACTCTGACTTCAGGGTGTTTATAGATTTTGCTTGAACATATGTAGGAAAAATGTAGAACCATGAATTCTCATCTGATTCATTTTATAATGCCAGTGTTTTGCTTCAGCAATTTCTGTAAATTCACTTAAAATTTGATGTATTACCAGAGTGGTGAAGTGTGTCATTGGTTTGTTTTTTTAAAAAGTCAGAGGGATAAGTTGTTTATAATGTACACTAGTATGGGAAGAACAGATGATATTTTTTGAAACGCTGGAGTGATCTGTGTGTCTTTCTCCTCTGTTCCTAACTTAGAGGATCTGGGTATACTCCTTTTGAAGTTAGTAATCCTAACTCCTGAACTGGCAGATAGCACAATTCAGTGAAACTCAGTGATATCCCTGTTCCACTCCTGTTAAAAGTCCTGATGTTGATTTTAGGCTTTCACTTGTAGTGAGAAACACCTCATATGTGGGCTAGATTTCTTAGTAGTTTAAACAAAATAAGTTCAGAGATCCATTCTGAAATCATGAGAGATGCTTCCAAGGTCAGTCACAGCTGCCTATATATCAACATGAAAATCTTTTCCAGAAGAGTAAATAGTGAGAACTTAGACTGCTATTTAAATCTTCACTGAAAATCAACATGCTTTTTCTTATCTTTTGCTAAAGGAACAAATCAGTGTTTTGTTTAAACACTGAACTTTGCACATGAGTGTAATGGTCTAAGTGGAGTCCAGGTGCAGGGCTGAAGCTTCCACGTAAACATACAGCTCACTGCTGTGTAAACTGGGAGGGGAGGAGAGGGGAGAGCTTCACCATCATCCCTGCCTGTATCTCAAATCCATGCAGAAATGCCAAAATGAAAAGGTTTTTTTTTGTTTTGTTGTTTCCTTAAACTTCTCCGCCCCCCACCCCCCTGTGGCAGCATGCAGCTGAGATTCAGAGAACCTTTTTGCTTGGCAAAAATCCTGACTTTTATTGTGAAATCTTCCCTTAGGTAAAACACACCACCAGTATTTACCATTGCCACCAAAGATATCTCAGAGTTTCTTTTGCACCTGGTAGGTATAAAGTAAAACCAGAGATTTGAGATGCATGTTGAGCCCTCTAGAATTATCACACAAAAGATGTTTAACTGGAAACTCATAAACAGTGACGGAAGAATAATGAACAAGGTTATCTGCAGTATGTAGGTTGATCATTGTTGAAGTTATCCTGTGTCCAACAGTGCTCATTAAAGCCATCAGCTTTACTTAAATTGCAGGGATTTAGGGAATCAGTTGGACTACTGTTCCTGCCCTAGCTACTGTCTGAGTCTTATATACCAATGTCTTTCATCTGTGTGGAGGATAGCTGTGAAATAAAATACATAACTGCTTTGGTGTTTCTTGCTCTAGCCTATTACCACTGCCCTCTTGGAGGTAAGAGTATGTTCCAAATTGCATCAGTCTTATCCAGGATGCATGTATCCATAGGACAGAGCATTCAGGAAAATTTCAATTCTAGGTGGACAGTGAATGAAATTTAAAAAAAAATATAAAATTGTTTTGACTAGGAACCAAATCTACAAGAAAGGCTGTGGATGTAGGAGTGTGTTTATAAAGTCTAATTCTGTCTTCTAAGCTGCATCCCCAGGGTTTACAGTACCATCTCAGAGATGGTATAGAAGATAAAAGCTAATGATATTTTTCGTGTTCATGCGTGGATACCACAGTTCTGTGAAGGCTGAAACACTCCCAGAAGCAGTAGAAACCCATTATACTGTCTGCTGCACCTTTACAGCAGTCATCTTGGAGCAGGCTATGGGTTACTTGGCAACAACTTTGGCACAGCCAAAGGTGCTTCAGCTGCCACTTCACCTCTCCTTCCACAACCTTCTTCCCTAGGTCTAACAAACCTTTTCTGGACCTTCTGAGAGGTGCATGCCAACATGTTCTATGGTCTCTGCACAGGCAACCCAGGCAGCACTGTCCTGGGGCTAGGCAGAGGTGTAAAAGAGAGTTTGGTCTGGTTTTTGAATTTCATTCCCCCATCAGGGTGAAGGAAATTGCCTGTTTTGTGGTGTTGAATGCATGTTAGAAAATTTAAGAAATAATATCATCTTAGAAATTAAAAGCAGAAAAGATTAAACAGTTAGTTGTACTAGTTTTATGTGGCGTTATAGTAGGCACTATGTTAAAATATAGAATCGCAGCAGAAAGATGATCAGACTGCAAGCACTATGTGCAAAATTATGAATGCCCGGATATTCAGGACGGGAAAAATGAGATTGACAGAGATTATGGCACATCTTGTGGAGAGTCAAGTATCAGGAGGCTGTAATTTGAAGGAAAGGCAGACAGTCATGTTTCCATTTACTGTGTTCAGATTGTATCTTGTAGATCTCAGGTCTTTGGTATGTGTTCTCTCAGAGCTCTGCTGTTAAGTACTGTCTGTAAGAGAAATTAAAAGGAAATGTGTATTTTGCAAAGCCATTGTGGCTAAACACACTCCTGCATGCCTGTGAAGAAGAGTTTTTAGATGGAGCTTTGTGTAATCTGCTATAAAGTTTAATATGTTCCCAGGCAATCAAAGTAAGCATCAATAGGATGGACTAGAAATAAAAGTTAAGTAGATCATGATATGGGTCAAATAATTCAAGTGTTTATGAACTATACTGAAAAAAAATTAATCTTCATAACCTTCAGGTAAAACTCAGTTTGGAACTGTGCCACTTAGATGGGATATGGAGTTAATATAAACCACAGTGTATGTAAACTGTGCAAAGGAACAGCACTAGTGACAAGGCATCGGTTTCTTTTTCAAATAACAGAAAAATGTCACTTGAGTCTTTTCAGTAGACAAAGCTTCACATAATCAACACCCATATCTCTACACACTAGCCGTAATTATTTGCCAGTAGATGGAGTAGTTAAATCAAATGTCTGTCATTTGCTGTTGGATTGGTTTCTCATATGACAGTCTCCATAGCTTCTTGACACCGTTAAATCCTTGAATACTTTCTAGTATGATGATTGAAAAGTCATTCCTGTACTTGGTGAAGGCTCTCTGCTTTTCTGTAGTGGCAAATATGATTAGTTACATATCCTTCAAACAAGTCTTATTTAAATTTATCTTTTTTTTCCCCACTTGGACATCAGACTTGCCTGACAGAATTTTCAATAACATCTCTTGCATCTCTTTCTAAGAACTTGTTTTCCTTTCCTGTGGCTTCCTGTCATAAAAAAAGAGATACTTGAAAAATGTAGAAATAAAGTATTCACAATGCTAACAGCAGACTGCTAATCAAGAGATCTCATTTACCAAGGGCAGACTTCTGCTCTGTGGTTAGGAGACACATGATGACTCTTTGTTCTTTCAAAATATCACGTGAAATAGATAGGGAAGTTGTTTACAAACCAAGCCCCGTTGGTGGACGTATGCAGCAAGTCTGCATTTACTGAAGTTGGAAGTACTAACACTTCAGAGATTACACAGCTGTGAAACCCATTTCATTTCTCTCGACTTGGACTTCCCTGGCTCTCAGCTCAGGGGCAGTCATTTTTACAGCACCCAGGTTTTCTCTCTCTGCATCTGGTCTTTGGGGTGCCACAGTTATTAGTTACTGCATCTGTATTCCTTCTCTTGGGGACGGAATGTCCCATGTCTTGCCTCCTGTAGCAGAAGTGAGATTTCTGCAAAATCATTTGCACTTAGTGAAAGAGTTGAGAGGAAAGGCTGTAGAGCCTGTCAGTGGGTTTTTTGGAAAAGTTGGTGTAAACAATCCAAGCACATTTTAGCATCAAGTCTGTTGCAGGCTTGCTAAAATTAGCCTGGGATAGTCTTACAAAGGTGGTAGCTGTAGTTTCTAGTCTTAAAGCAAGCCAGATGTAGTCTGCTAAGAGTAATTGTTTGAAAAATTAGTAAAAAAAAAAAAAGAAGTAATCTTGGGAAGTCATGGATTGGCAGTAGTTTATGAATTAGCTTTATAGTTTTGTAACATTGTGGTATTTCTGTTGCTGAATGGTAATAAATGATTTGGTCTAGAAAAATAGTTTTTAAACTATTTGAACTATATAAAATGAGTTTCTGTTTTATATGTAAATAATAAATATGTTATATAAAAAAGAAAGTTATATATCACAAAAGAGTTTTCCTGCTTAAATAGAAATAGGAAAAAAACCCCAAACCTGAATGTAAAAAATAAAGAACCCACAATAATTTTAAGTTTCTTTTTTTCCTCCCCAGAATCTGAAGCATTCAGTTGACTTCTAATTTTCCAGTTGTTCTAAAACTTTACAAAATCAAATTTATCTGTTTTCACCTTTCTCCCTTCCCTGAGTACATTTAAGGAAAGGGAAATGCCCTAATGTGAAAATTCATCAGGGAGGCTTTAGTTCTGATGTATCCCCTAGTGTAAAAAGTGGAATATAGTATTCTAAATACAGTGAAAGTTATGGCAGATTTTTTTGTGTTTAGTTCTGTAACTAATGATTCCCCAACAAGCCATGGATATAGGGACTAGAGAATCTAATTAAGCATGTAGATTAATGAATAAACCATGTCCCAAGTATTTAGGAACACTGGATATTCAGGCCTAATTCTATACAATTTCAGTTATTTGTGCATTGGTTTCAGTGGCAATATATCAGGGATAATATGTCCTGTAAGGATTTGTTAATGGTTCTGAAGCAAATTTACAATACCACTATTAGCTGAACTGTGACGTATTCCAAAAAAAGGGGGGTGGGGGGGAACAGCGGAGGATATGTGAGGCTTGGGTAGTCTGCATACCACTGAACACAGACAAGAGCTGGTGCTTTGTGCCAAAAAAAATCCTCCAAACCCTATTCAGACAATAATAAAAAATGGTTCAATCTAGGGGCATGTGTCAGCTACTCAGTGAAAGAAAGGTGACGGTGAACTATATACTAGCAAAATGAGTGTTCTTAGAAACTCCGTGAAGAACAGGTAAAAATAAAAGTGCAGGATCAAAGCTTCAGAGCCTTGCTGACAACTGAAATATGAACATCAGATGTTTTCAAACGCCCTTCGAATAGATTCCAACATTAGGACCTCATGCTTATTGCACATACCCTGAAGTTTTGTTTGAAGATACAACTTTCAAGTTCAAATCCATACCTTATTTGCTGCATCAAGTAACTTCTAAACAGTTTCTTGCTGCCACCTTTATACAGCTTGTCTGACCTAACTCTGTCCTCTTTGTGGCTTAACCAGAAATGTATGTTAGCTACCTACTTATTTAATTGTCCTTCTGTGGCTCGTGCTTCTTGCTTAGTTGCTTTGAAATATCAAAAATGCGATCCATTCTCTCTCTTCTATTCTGATATCTCCCAGGAAAATCTGTATCCACTTTGTTGCTGAGCTGTCCCTAACTACAAGCACTGTAATTGTTTTTTATATTCAAGGGCTGCTTTGCAGGTTTCCCAGGAAGAAGGTATGCCACGCTATACTATATTTGGATGTAAGAAGGCAGTAAAAAGCACACTATTTTTATACAACACTGTTGGCTTTGATAATACCAGCAAAATTCAAGATTATTAAAACTGCTGATTTTGGTATAACACAGAAGTGAGTAAAAAGCCTTTTTTCTATTTAAGGTTATAATGTCATACTTAGAAAAAATAATGTTTTTTGTTTATGATGCATTACTGCCTTCTTCTTGCATATTCTTCATCATGCACAACCTGGGTTCTCTGATAGAGTAATAAGCTCTCGCTCTACTCCAGTGGAATCTCAAAACTCTGTGCTAGCTTAAAAAATCTGAAGCGAAAGGGTTTTGCATGATTGAAATGCAATTAGGGGAATACAGATATGTGAGCTGTTTGTTTCAATGTGAGTTAAGCAGGTCATTGCTGAAATGGCCATCTTTCTGATCTTTTAGCACAGCACGCTGGTGAGGCATGCAAGGTTTTTCCTAGCTCAAACAGTATTTAGTGCAGGCTCTCTGCAGACAGCCCTGCAGAAGTGTCAGAGGTAGAGGGGAGACGTTTTTTCTTCCTTTCAGTAAGTGTGAAGCACAGATTACTTTTATTTCACACCGTAAATATCTCAGTCTGTTAATGTTGCCACTGCCCTGTCTTAGATTTTATATCAAGTTGATTGCTCTCTTTACTGAAAGAAGAATTATGTCTTGATATAAAAAGTATAAAGCCTCGAGGAGTTTGTCTACACCAGACTTTTTTTTAAATTTTATTTCAAGTTAATTGCCAAGTAATGTCAGGTACTCAACATGTTCATAAAAACTAGTATGACACTCTGCATGGATTTGCTCAGGGCTGTGCATTTTTAATGATATTGTAATTCTCTGTAACAGTAGCCCAAAATTAGCCATTTGCAGTAGCTCTTGGAAGCACTTTGGACAATTAACATATAATGTTGTAGTATTCTGGTCCTCACTTTTGCCTTAACAACCCATATGTTGCTTCCCTATCTTTTACTCTCAAGGACTGGACCTTCTCTGTTGTTAATCATTGGGCCACCTCTGCCCCAAGCCTGATTTCTGTTGAGTGGCAACAAATTCACAAATGAGTTTTCTGCATCAGGCCTGCAAGTTACCACCTGATGTTATGAAGGTGGAAAGCCCACACACCCCTCCCCATTCAACCTTGATGAATGGAGCTCCTCAGGAAAATCCCATGTTAACATCTACAAATGCTGACAGCTGAGTATCACCTATAGCATGGACTTCTCTTTGCTGAATGCAGGGGACTCAATATGCACCCAGTTCCTGGGTTTATGGCATCAGAATGGTCAGTCCTTGCATTTGTCCATGTGGAGACAATTTTTTTTCCTTCTTGTTGTCCGAAGGTCTTTTTCTCAGGACTCTTATTCCCCTGTGGCCCAGAGAAAAATTGCTTACTTTGGACCACGCCGATGATTTGCATCTGGGCCAAATGATAGTAATAAAAGGACTTCTCTTCTGATAACCAGCAGGCTACAGTAGTATCATCCAGATCTCCTCTTTCTCCAGAGTTGCCTCAGGAAATTGGCTGAAACAGGTTCATGGACATCAGGCCTAACAACTGAGTATGAGGGTGTGACTATGTTCTTCCTCTGCTTCTCACACTTTCTTCCATTGCCTGCAGTACCTACTCCTTTTGCCTTGGGGTAGTTAATTGCTGGGTTAATGACTTACAGAAGCTCACAGGGGCATCTCAGGTGCATTGGAGCAGGTAGAATTGATGCAGTGAGAATGTGCACCTGGAAGAGTTTGTTGCCCACTTTGGCACTGGTGTGCTGTTAATCTGGTCCACTAAATCACATGCTTATGTTTTCCAAAAGGAAGTAAACAAATTTCCTTCAGGTTTCCTTCAGAAATAAGAGGTAGTGCTAGTGGGTGTAGTATACCTTGCTCCTGTATCCTGTGTGCTCCCTGTATTTAGTTATTCTCTTGTTTGGTTTATATTTTTCTTCTGCTAGAAGTGATTGTTTACATTTGATTTAAATATTTCTCCAAGTATTCTATTGAGGTGGGTGCTGCCTTAAACATTGTGAAAATCAGAATCCTGAAGTCTGATAAGAACTGCAGAAAGGTCAGGGACCTGGATTTGATTAAGGCTTAAGCTTAAGGAGTGAAAACTGAAGTTTAAGGAATGCTAAGAAAAAAAAAAGGAAATTCTGAAGTTTAAGGAATGAAAATCTCAGCACTACTTCTCTGAATGCTTTTTTCTTACAATGCAGCCTACTTGCTTCCAAGGCACTGTCCACTTCCCAAATAAAACCTCATGTGGAACTTTGAAAGGCAAAAAGCAGTTTAAATTCGATTACTTTTATCCTTTTTTTTTTTTTTCTTTCCCCCTCAGCACAGCAAATCTAGTAAGAGGGCCTTCCTTGGAACAGTTCCTCCATGTGCTGTCAGCAGTCAGTTACCGTGGCTCTGCCACCCAAAGGGCTGTTTGTTCAGCTAGTGCGTGTAGCACATTCTCGAGTACTAATTCACTAAGGAGCTGAGTGACCAGCTACAGAATAGCCAAATCCATCCCAAGTTTTCGTACTCATTACTATGCAAACTCTATCAAGACCGCAAGCTAGCAGAGAATATTGACAGTATAAAACCTTGAGGAGCATGCCAGCGTTTTGGCAAATTAGATTTACTATCTCATCCTATCTAATAGACCATTTAGAGGTTTGCCCCTGAGAAACATCTCTTTAGCTGAGCACCTACCATTTTCATGTAATGGTTCTATCTTCAGTCTGAACAAACACAGCTTTATGAATATGCTTCTTTGTACTTTAATTTTCTTGTTGTCAGGAAAAAATCATTCTGTATGGCCTATACTATAGTTACTACGGTTGCTAAGAAAAGGCAAACAAGGAACTGCATTAAAATGTACTCCTGGAAAAATCCATCAGTTTCTGTATTTTTATATATATATATGCACACACTTTTAATATAAACACTTATGTTTATACACACACACATAAAAATACACTCTCCCAAATGGGCTGACGCGTGTACAGCACTGCAAAATAGATCTGCCATCATCCCTGACAGGCTGCTGGAAATGGAGTTGATTGAATATGACTCAGACCCTCAGTCTCATTGTCCAATTCATCAGTGAATGCACTGTAGGCTCATTGATTATATGTAAGACCAGCAGGAATGCTTGGCTTGCTTCATGGGGCTGCCTGTATTGAGCTATTATAAACACCCTCTTCTCTGCTGTGTGCATGTAAATAAGTTCAGGTCTGAATTGACAACTTAGCTGCATTTTTTATGAATAAAAAAAAAAAAAAGAGAAAGAAATGCAGGCACAGTTCTTTCCATGAAGAAGTTGGTTTCAGCCGCATGCGAGACGGCAGACTGTAAATAATCAGCTAGGTTTTAGATGTTAATTAGTATTTTCTAATACATTGCTGACTAGTAGGTATTCATGATGGAGCAGCTAATTTGTCTGTTTTTATGTAAGAGTGAAAGTGAGTCTGTCTGTATACGGGGTGTAATGTAGACTAAAATTTGAAATTAAGTCAAATATAGTCAATGGAAATGGTTTTCCATGAGGAAGCATGATGGAATATCATATGAACAGTTCTGAAAAGCTTTTTCTTCTAATAATAATGCACATGGAATGGATATAAGTAAACAGTTTACCCAATAGTGAACTGAAATGTTACCACACTATGCCTGTTTATGTATCTATTCGCAGGAAAACAAATCACTTTTAACTAGAAACAGTAGATGTCATTGCACCTTACATACCCGTGTCCTTGTGTCCCTATAGAACTTGATATGAATGGTGGAACGGGCTCAGTTGTGTCCCTTTCTTGGGGAAGGACAACAGAAGCCCTTTCCTGGCCACTGTCAGGCCCACAGGCTCTGTTGATTACTTCGTTGTGTCATATGGCCCACTGGCAAAATATGCAGGAAAAAAAATATTACTGTTTTACAGTGTGATCTTACTGCTTCCAGATGGGCACCCCTAGGAAAAGAGCACAACTGAAGTTTGTAAAAAATTTCAGTTGTACAAAAAATGACAGCACCCTCTGTTTGGATTTGGGGGGTGTGTGGGTGGGGGGTGTGTGTGTGTGTGTGTGGTTTTGTTTTTTAATATGAGACCAAGACCTGTTCTAGAGTGATATGCTATTCCTTCTGTAGTCAGGCTGAGTTCTTAGCAACTTTTCTGGTCTTCGTAAAGTATTCTGTAAAATTTTTGTCAGCTGGGACAAGAGAGGATGTAATGAAACATTATCAGCCAGAACCCTCATTGGCATCCCGGTTTGGGGAAAAGAAGTAGGAATGTGAAGAAACACAATCTTTTTCACATGCACAAATATATGTCATAATATTTACTTGCTAAGGATTGAAGGCTTTGCAGAATGCTCTTGCAATCACGTAACATGACAGACAGCTTTTTATGTTGAGATTTTTTAACTTGGAGGATTTATGGAGGAGTTTTCTGTAACCAAAGTATTCCATCTACTGCTGCTTAGGAGCCAGAAGCCCCAGTGAGGAGTAGGAGGCCGGAGATGTTACAAGGGCAGCCTGAATTTACAAAGCAGGTTACAAGCTGCTTGTAACACAGTGTGTGGTTGCTGTTTGCACTGACCTCATTAGTTTGCTCACATATCCCGATTTTGCTCTCTCCCGGACCAACTCCCTGTACCTTATGTTTCCTGAGCGTTCCTATCAGTGCTGCTCACGGGGAGAGAACAAACAGTGCAGTCAGCCAGTGGAGTTTGCACAACAGGCTGTGCATGCGGAACTCTCCTGCTGCCAGGAGTCAGGCTCTAGAAAAGTGAACTGCCTTTCCTCTTCTGTTTGTTTTTAAATGGCAGGTCATTAGTCCTGGGATACCCAGCCTTTTGCCTATCTCTGCTGCTGCAGGACTGTTTGTTTTTTCATGACTTTTGAAAGGAGCGTTCATGCTGACTGACATGCTGTCTTGTTAATTCAGTAGCTGAAATATCATGTTTAGGTCCAGAATCTTTTAGTTGTTGACCTACGTTTCTAAATGAAAGTCTGTGTTCTGAGTTCAACTGGTCTGCAAACATGGAAGTTCTTAAAAAATACCACCCCCTTGTCCACTTAAAGGTTGAAAATGGGAAAGTCAAACATCTATTATGCTAAATATTCAATGGGTTAGACAAAAGCTGCTTTTAGAAGAAACAAATTAGATCTCTGTTCATGATGATGCATGTGTACTAACATATTCTAAACTTCTTACCCTGTCACTACTCTGGATTTGTACTTGGGTCATCCTTTCAGAAAGGATGCCAAAACCACGTGTTGGGAAAGACTGTGGGTTACATTTGCATGTTGTATATCCAAGATTTTCTTGTCATCTGTTAATATTCAGTGTTCTGTACTGGTGTTGTAGTATGAAGTACTGAAACTGAAATTAGCACCTGTGGCAATAGCTAAGCTTCCTGCTTATCAGCTTTTGACATCTGTCTTTGTTTTGTTTTTTAAGCTGTTGTTTACCTGCGTTTTGTGGATTATCGTGTTTCTATTTAAATCTGATTAAATGTCTAGAATTTGAACTGGTTGAAAACTGACAAAACAGAAGAATTTAAATAATAGACACTTCTGCAGTCTTCACGTCCCAGAATTTAAGTTGTCTTGCCCAAATTGGAAACATGGATGAATCTTTTAGAAGCTTTTGCAAATTTCAAAGGAACTTCTGGACATTCATGCATTTAGCTGAGTTGAACTCAAATTTCAGACATTTTGAGATTCCCTTGTTAAATGAATGACATTAAAGGCAGTGCCCCATAGAGACGAGGAGCTGCGTTATTGAGTGCATTGAACTGGTTGGCCTGGGCAGCGGGGACGCTTCCAGAGTGGCCCAGAGCAGAGTCTTCAGGAAGCAAGCTGTTGTCATGGCTTCAGATTCCTCCCTCATGTTCAGTTCACAATAGCAGAAGGATTAAGTGTTTTGAGGAAGGGCTTGAAACCGAGTTTGTGGTGAGATGGAGAAAAAGGGGGTTCAGAACAATCTGTGCTGGCTGCTTTCCAGCAGGGGATATACATAATGGCAAATGATGTAACGTAGTGGAGAAGACAGAAACATTCTTTAAACGGTAAAAATAAAAAGGAGTTGCTGAAAACCAGAAAGAGACAGGTCTTGTGAAAAGGTGCTGTATATGCTTGTGTGTGTGTGTATGCACATGCATGCATGTTAATAATATATTTCTGGCTTCCTGCTTTTCAGCAAAGTGGTAAAAGGCTAAACACAAGCAGTGACTGTGGCAGCAGTATGGAGCGGGCAGGAATGGATGAAATGTGTTTAGCCTCTGCTTCCTTCAAGCTTTCGATTAGAGATTACTGCAGTAGATTACCGCAACAAAAATGTGATTCGGTTAAAAAAACTGGCATTAAACAAAGCCAGATGTACTCAAGTAGCAAAATATCAAGGAGAAATGACTTAACATACAAGCTATGTGTGGATTAATGTAACTCCCTGATCCTTCCCCTACCCAATATCTCTCTCCTCCCTTCAAAGAAACCCCAAATCAAAACAAAGCAGAGGAGGAGAAAAAAAAAACATCCCAAACCATAAAACCTAAGAATCTGAGACTTGCAGCCAAGCCAATCACTGTAAAGCAATTTGCTAATGGTTTTGGCAGAAACGATCCTGTTCAGCTTGTCTTTCTGCCATGCTAGCAAGCTAACATTTATCCATATGTGAAATGTTTTATTTCCTCTAACAATATTTGAATATGTTTTCCTTTTTCTCTGAAATATGAGGAATGATCTTAATTTCACTGTTGTAACGGAGAAAAAAGTTACTTGAGAGGCAATGCACTGTTTATAGTTGCTTTAAAGAAAGCTATTGTTATCTCAAGTCTTAAGAGTACAACTTGGAAGCAATCTGGATCCTTTCCAAGTTCTGAGAACATATTTCACATATCAGATCATATGTTTTTACTATGAAACTATACAAAACGTGGTCAGAAAAATGTAATCAGAACAGTAACTATGAAGATGTCACTGATCCTAACAATAAGGAGAACCCCGCACATCGCCGCTCTAATTCTTCCTGCTGTAGAAAAGAGAAATAGCAAAATTTACTGTAATTTTTACTGTCAGAAGTGTTTATACACAGGTATGTCACTATTCTTGTTGCAAGGAATTGTTCAAATTACGTTTGGGCAATGGAGTATGTGACCTCCGTTGTAACTCATTAGACCTGCAGAGAACTTCATGTACATTTAATATCCGGAGCTTGACTTGATGGCTCCCATATGCTCAGAAGAGAAAGCCCCTCAGATGATGATAGGAAGAAAGAATCGAACACAAAAAATAAGTTTAGTTTTGCATTTACTTTAATTTGTTAAGATTTGAAACCTGTAATTTATTTCAGTTAATTTAATTACATGTCAAGAAAAACTGTTTCAGGTACCAAAAGCCTCCCAAGGGCTCAAAAGGGGAAAAAAAAGTAGTAATTGGGCTCTTCTTCTGGGGATGTTTTTTGTGTAGGTTTTTTATTCCTCCTCTGCCATGAGAGCCTACAGCTTGCTTTCCTATTCTGTGTACTCATGTGATAGGCATATACTTACCCCTGGAAGATGATGTCTCTCTTAACGCATATAAAATGACTTAGTACAGTAACTCAGAGGTCATATTTTATTAAACTTCTTACAAGAGGTACCAGCTGTGTAGAAGAAAGAAGAGAGTAATATGGGGAAACTGCTTTAATGCTGCATTAGAGGGGAGGAAAGGACTGCACTGGTGCAGAAAATTACGGAAACAAGTACAGTTGTACTCTTTGGTTAATCTATACTTACTCGTTTCTTCTATGTCCTCCACTCAGACTGCATTTCTCTCAGTGTCCTTGCTCTTCGTGTACTCATTCACTTGAGGAAAGTAAAACTTGATTAAGGAGAGCTGATGGTGCTAGACTCCTGTTGGCAAAAATAGATAAATAAGCAACTCAGAGCTGTGTTCCACCTGAACGCTCTTGAGGACTCTGGTGTTAGCAGCTGGCTTGTTGCTAGTATAACTTTCTTCCATAAATTCATTTAAATATACCAATTAAGAAGATAAAATTATGACATGGCTGTGTGTGCACAAGGCAAAGGGAAGAAGACTGCAAATATCAGAATGCATTATTGAAGTGAAATAACCAGGGAAGTAGGGACCGATTTTAATGTTGTGATCCCTACTGTGTCTCATTTCCTAAAACCAGGATATTCCGTCTGATGTAACATCTGTTTTTTATATTTTCTTTGCTCTATACAGAGATCCTGTAGCTGCTTTTGGTTTCTGTCAGGTATTGCCAGGTATTTTTTAAATTTTCACTCTAGTTACTGTATGGAGTCAGCAGTGTTATTATTTTGGTACCCACTTAAAATGAGGAGTGTCTCCACTGCATTTGTCTTTCAAGTCTAGTATGATGAAGGAGCTCAGCTTCAAAGGGTTTCATGGATTTTATGACTTTCTAGTTAGCATTGGAAAAAGAATAGTAAAGGTAGTCAGAAGCTTGAGTTTGGGAATTTTTATTTTATTTTTCTTCTATGACAAAGGAGAGGCAAAAGCTTCTGTTCCGTTTCATTAAGCACCAAAATGTGATGTACTTTCATTCCTATAACTTCTGTTTTTTATCTGGAAGGTGCTGCTACTGAGCTACAGTGCAAATATCAGATATGTGTGGATAAGACAGGAGAAGTTTATCTTGTAGATCCCTCTGAAAGATCTGTAAACATCTCTCAGAAAGAAAAAGGAATTTTGGAGCAAGTTTCCGTAAGCAGGACTCTGTGGAGCTCTACTTTTATTCCCTTTTAGTATCTGCTAGTTCCCATTCACAGGTCTTGTCCCTTGTCTTTAGCAGCAGAATCCCTCTTTCTTCTCTTCCAGTTTTTGAGCATTCACGCTCACAGCTCACTTGTACAAGGGATGGTATAAAAGAGCAGTGTGGAAGTGGGAAGGAAGGTTATATCAGGCTAATATCTTGCTTGTCAGCCCAATGCTGTGTCTTCATGTTTTCTGTCCTGCATGATCTCGGAATGTGGTTTGTTTGAGTAGTTGCATGCACAGAAGACTTGCTTTGTATCAGTGAGCTATCTGAGGGGTGGATCCTATCACTGAAAATAGAGAACCTTTCCTGTGTGAAAACACTGCGGTAAATTTCAAGGCAGAGTGGAAAATGGTAGAAACAAACCATATTTTCTTTTGTTTGCTCTTGCTAGTGAAATTCTATTGTGTGCTGCGGTCATGCTCTGTTACAAGAGCATAAGACAATAGGTATCTCTTCTGATACCAGTGTCACTATGGGTTTTGCAGAAGTATTATTTGATGGATGCATAGGGCCAGATTTCTGTTACATCCTCTGACACTTCTTGATCATTCTCCAGGTAGGACCTGGCCTTTTAAAATTTAGTTCCTATTTGGTTCAAGTGATAAAAGCTAAAAACACTTGTTTAAATGCAAGTAAAGTTAGAAGAAGATCAGAAACTTGAAGAAATAACATCTTGAAGACAAAGGCATCTTGTTTTCTTTTCACATTAAACCAGAGTTACAAAAATTAAGGATTAAATCAGTCTCTCAATCTTTTGAGCCTGATGTTTTCCACATTATCCTATGGAACTTATAGCTGCTTTTACCTGTAATTAACAAACTACAAAATACTGTTGCTGTGATGAAGCAATCTTATGTTGTGGTCCTTTGCCATTTCCTAAATAAATGAGATGAAAGGCAAAAAAGAAATTTTTTATTCTAGTTGTCATTTACCTATTTTTTTCCCGTGGGATTGAGATTGTTTGTGCTGGTCTGTCCTTGGTACTGTTCAGTTATCAGCATGTTGCAAGTTTAAAATGACAGCTATTGTAGTTGCAAGGTATCTTAAGACTGGTTTCTCACCTGGAGTCAAACAGAAAAGCTAGCTTCACTGCTGCCTGAGCGCAGAATAACAGATGATGATACGTGATTACCTGAGTTCTCTGTGGTTTTTGTCACTGAGCCTTTGCAGATGATTATTCTGTAATATGATGATGATGATAGAAGAAATAATAAACTTACAAGAATAATAAATAATTTTCATATAGTGATAAGCAATGTATATGCAAGAATGAATTGTAGTCCCAGCTTCTTAAGTTAGTCTGTTTACTTGAGTGTGTTTGAAATGAGGACAGAATTTGACTCTTTGCTAGCAACAAGCACAATTTCAATGACAGTGGTACTTGAAGGAATTTCTAGAATCTTGAAGAATTGAATCTTGGCCTATCTTGAACAATTGGCCAAAGACCAACTAGAACTTCATCTGGTTACTGCAATAAAAGACCAAAACAAAATGTTTCTCTAAATACATGAACAACAAAATGAGGACTAAAGAGAATCTTCATCTGCTATTAGATCCGATGGGAAATATAGTGACCAAGGATGAGGACAAGGCTGAGGTCCTGTCTTTTTTGCCTCAGTCTTTAATAGTAAGACCAGTTGTCCTCTGAGTACCCAGCCCCCTGAGCTGGATGACAGGTATGAGGAGCAGAAGGAAGCCCCTGTAATCCAAGAAATGGTCAGTAACCTATTACAGCACTTAGAAACACACAAGTGAGATGGGATCCACCCAAGGGTACTGAGGGAACAGGCAGAAGTGCTCGCCATGCCACTTTCCATCATTTATCAGCAGTCCTGGGTAACCAGGGAGGTCCCAGTTGACTAGAGGTTAGCAAATGTCATGCCCATCTACAAGAAGAGCCGTAAGGAGGATCTAGGGAACCATAGGCCTGTCACTCTGACATTGGTGCCGGGGAAGGTTATGGAGCCGATCATATTGAGTGCCGTCACACAGCACACACAGGACAACCAGGCCATCAGGTGCAGTCAGCATGGGTTTAGGAAAGGCAGGTCCTGCTTGACTAGCCTGATGTCCTTCTTTGACAAGGTGACCTTCTTAGTGGATGAGGCAAAGGTTGTGGAGATTTATCTGGACTTTAATAAAGATTTTGACACTGTTTCCCACAGCATTCTTCTGGAGAAACTGGATGCTCATGGCTTAGATGGGCATGTACTTTGATGGGTAAAAAATTGGCTGGATGACGAGGTCCAAAGAGTGGTGGTGAATGGAGTTAAGTCCAGTTGGTGACCAATCACAAGTGGTGTTCCTCAGGGCTCTGTATTGGTGCCTGTTCTCTTTAATATCTTTATCAATGATCTGGTTGAGGTGATCAAGGGCACCTCATCAATAACCCTTCACTGAAAGGGTTATCAAACACTGGAACAGGCTGGCCAGGGAAGTAGTGAAGTCACCATCCCTGGAGGTATTTAAAAGACATGTAGATGTGGTACGTGGGGAGATGGCTTAGTGGTGACCTGGCAGTGCTGGCTTAATGGTTAGACTTGATGATCTTAAAGGTCTTTTCCAACCTAAATGATTCTATGATTCGAATTAACAGAGGCAAGTGGTTATAAAAAAAACAATGAACATGACAAACCATTTCGCTTTTCCTACTCTATTTTAAGCAAATTCTCTGGGCCGTATTTTTTTATTCATTGTCTGTGAACCAGTGTGATACAAACTAAAGCTTTCCAGTAATGGTTCATGATGAAATGTCTGAGATCTCAGTGATGATTTAAGATTACAAATTCCTATCCTATCTAATCTAAAATTATACTTGCTCGAGGGACCTGAAACATAGAGGTCTGTGTCAAAAGAAGAGAAGAGATGGCTACCTTTTTTCTTCCCTTCCCCCCCCCACCCCCCTACAACTTTTCTGTGTTTTCTGTATTATTACTGCTAGCAGTAAACTACTATTTACTAGCCAGGGAGTAGATGCCTCAGTCTTTTAAGCTGTTTACCAATGTTCAGGACAAAACCCATAACATTTTGGTCTCAGAAGACTGCCTCCAGGACTCAGGTAGATGGGCCAAAACATGTGTTGATGAGAAAATGGGCAATGTGCAAACAAATGAAGCACTGTCAGTGGCACTGCTTGCCTCGAGTGCTACAGCATGCAGGACAAGATATGTTAGTCATGAAATAGAAAAAATCTTTCTGGAGATAGATAGTTTACCTCTTTTTGTGTTGTGAGAGACAGAAAGGACTGATCTTCCAAAAACACTTCTTTGTTGTCACACAGATGATTCTGTTCAGAATGGGTCTCAAAGGCTTATCTTGCCTGGAACTGTGGCATATTTGCACTCCTATTTCTTTTCCTGTACATGCAAAGGGGTTTTTTATTGTGACTGTCATCTTTGAGGAGTGGATTTTGCAATGAGTGACAGATGTAACTTGATCTAGCTATCTGGCAGATTAAAGCAACAAAAATGAAATACTTCTATACAGTTTAAAATAAACAACAAATATTATATCAATTTGCATGATTAGAAAATGACCTGGATGGACAGCATGAGATGACGTATTAGAAATTTGTTAGAAGTCACATTCAAAATCAATATGTTAAAATTCTTAGCATCAAACCAGATAATCTACCTCAGGTTGGATCAAGTTCATTAAGAGGAAGAGGTAAAGTTAATTGGCTTTTCAAGTCAGAATTTTCTTCTTCTGTGTAAGTGTTGGAGAGTGTTTGGTGCTGACTAAAATTTTTTTGTAGTATTGCTGTTCTTCTATTTACAGCCTGAAAGGGGCCTCTCTCTTTTCTGCACTTTTAAGGTAAAAGAACATGTTCCTGTCACTGTATTTTCTAATCTGTGTGATTTTTGTGTTTTTAACACACTAAAATCCACTGACAAAGATCTGTAGCTGTCTTTTCTTTATGGCAGTGGTAACGTAGCTTGCTTTTCAATTCTCAGTCATTCTGGATTTTGGGTATTTGTTTATTCTTGTAAAGGGATCTGTAGAAGCAGTAGATATGTTTGAGAGGTTTCTTAACAAGCTTTGTGGATTTATTTTTTTTTTCTTTCCCCTCTCTGGGGCAGAAAAGGAAATGCTTGCTTCTGGCCTTTGAAACTTTGCAGGCCCAGATGGCTGGAACAGACTGGCCTATGGTATCCCCAGCATTCCACCATGGGTAATTTACACTATGTAGTAGGTACAAAAGGTAACATTAGAAATGAGGCCAAGGCCAGCTAAGTGCTTTTCACCGGAAGAGTCAAAAAAATAATAAGGAATATAAGTTTGAACATAAATGATTTATAAGAGGGAAAAGCTTTCCTGAAATTAGTAGGTGGTGATGATGCAGCCCTGTAACTCCACGTATTCATTCAGAAAAGTAATAATGCAGCCCACAAATAATTACCCCAGCCAATAGAAGAAATCTACATTATTCTGAATATCCTGTATTTAAAATCTCCTAACATAAAATTTCAGGAGACTCTGGGAGGAGCTACTGCTGCAGTGTGGGACTGGAGAGAGAGGTTGTAGAGGCCTCTGTTACCTGTTGCATTGGCCTCACTGTAGTAGGTAATGGCCCAGCAACAAGCTGCGGGGATGAAGAGAAAGCTCCTGAAGACTTGCATGAAATATTTATATCTTAAGCTTGAATCCAAATCCTGAGCAACACTGAAGGTTGCCATTATGTCTTTTTTTGCCATGTAGCACTAACAAACAAGATACTAGTCCAGAAGTAACTGAGGGGAGTAGTGAAGGGAAAACATTTGAAGGGAAGTGTTATTCAGGTATGTGGTGGTAGAATTGTGCATCTTATGTCATTAATACCTTTTAAAAATTATATGTAGCTTTATAAAACTTTTTTTTTTTCCTCTCTGTTAGAGTAGCTTTACAGGATGACAGCAAAACCTAGTATTTTAACGAGGTATGTTGGAGGATGTTGTAGGTGAGATCCCGAACGAATGCAGCCAAATGTATTTTTGGGACAGAAGGAAACATATACGTTTTATTCCTGAGGCAGATCACTCTACCTAGAAGCTCTGTAATAAATGTCTTTTTTTTTCTTTGTTATTCTATTGTGTTAGAGAGCACAGGTCGAAGTTGTAGTAGATCCCAGACCACAGACGTAAAGGGAAGCATGAATGCACTTGGAAGTACGTGTTTTGCTATTTAGTCAACTGTCATTTTCAGGGGACTTTATCTTCACTCATATAATATGCAGGTTAGGTTGGTGAGCCCTGAAGGAACATAAAGACAGAATTTCATGTGAAACAAGAATTTTTTTTACATATAGCTTTTAATTTATCACTTTCTTATTCGTAAAACAGCAAACACTTCGTTTCAGATTACAGATGAAGTAAATAAATAAATAAATAAAGATAAAAGACATTTTAAAATTATTTCAAGGAAGAAGTACATGCAGAACTAAAATATAAACAGCATGCACTTCAGCCTTTTAAAACTGCTGATATTTTGCAGTTGATAGTAGCATCACAACCAGGCCTACACGCTTTCTCTCTGCCTTGTCGCTGACAGCTGTGATAAGATACCCTCAGGTTTACTCCCAAAGACTGAATTCAGAGGACAGGAGCCCTGTTTACCTCTTTTTATATCACAGTTTCTTGCTTCATAAGGCCAGAAAGAATTAAGTGAGTTAGATCTTTCTCTTGTTTCAGGATGGATTTGAACTCTCAGAAGGTAACAATATCCCTTCAGTTTAATAGACTTCCTTTAATATCTCTAAACCTTCCACACTATGTCACAGATAAAGAATTCAGGAATTAAATTTTGCCTAGTGTAGGAATGCAAACATATACTTGCAATGACATTCAGATGTGTTGAGGTCTTCTATATTTCATTTTAACCTTCTTACTTTATTGTGGTCTTACTCTCCTATTGTATTAGAAATCAGTTAATCCTGGGTCAAAGTGGATTATCTGATCATAAAAATGTTTATCATATGTTGTCTGTTTTAAATAAAATAATAAACATAAAACATTTTGCACTTGCAAAATCTCTCTTACAAAAAAAAAATGCGGAATTAAAACTTGGAGTGGATTGTCAAGACCAGCACTACAGGCTGAGCACAGCTTCCAGAGGGAGGAGGAAATGGCAAATAGCTGACCAGGCAGGACCAGCATGGTGTGCCTGGAAAATAACCACATCTAATTTCTACTGCTCCTTGCTTCGTTAGGCTCTGAAAGTTTGACAGTCTTTTTGTTGAGCAAGTATCGCATTACCATGTTTGTTCCTCTCCTCCTTCTTTTTCCCATATACCAGAGACACAAACATCAAGACTTAGTTCTGTGAAAAGGAATTACTACTTTTAGATTGTCTCTGTCTGAAATGGAAAAAACGTGTTAGGAGAAATGAGAAGGGGGAACAGCACAGGGTTGATTGAGCATAGTAGCAGAAAGTTTAATTTATTCCAGTATCTGGACCTAAGTGCTGTGACAGATAACGTGTTCCTGAGGAATGTGGCTCTCAAGAAGCAGGTTAATAAGTTCTTGTGCTTTTCTTAAAGAGAAAACAAAACCAAACAAAACCCCCCACTTTCTTCTCTTGAGATGTGTCCCTGTCAATTTATCCGATGTTTGAACCTTATTTTGTATTACAATATTTTCACTTTAAGTGAAGCTGTAACTTAGCATGAAAATATTCTCACTATGTATAAGAAGAAATCTTTGAGATCTTCCAGTGCTGTAAAGCATATATTATCTAGTCCAAAAATCTTATCATACTTCAGCAAGGGCTGTAGGGTTCCTGTTCACTGTAACTGAAAATCTGAGTTAGGTGTTCAGTTTCAAACAAAGTTAAATCCATCGTTAAGTGCATCCCCGTGGAATAACAGGGAGGAATGTTCACTCACCTGTAGATTTGCTTTTGCAGTTTTACAGCTTGTGCATAGAAGCCAGGCAATTTGCTCAATTCCAAGTTTGAATTGAATTATTTTCAGTAAATATGAATTTGCCACAAATAAGAGCACTTTTTTTTTTAAGGGTTACAGTGATGGGGAAGAACACAGCATGTAGTTTTTGAAATGTTCTTAGATATGCATAGAGAAGTAGCCTGTGAAAATTTCTACTTTCAAATATATGTTCTTACTCTTGTAAAACAGATTTGGGTTGGGTAGAGGCTATAGATTTATTTATTTATTTATTTATTTCTTAACCATGAGTGACCTGGAGCTCTAAGGAATTGGTTGGAAGGGGTCAAAATATTTTGAGTTTTCAGAAAATACGCACAGTATTTACAAGCAGATGAACACTGGGAAGCACCTATCTACAGTGCCCTGGAATATAATCTGTTTTGCACTTGCTACCCAGTCACAAGTCACTACTTCAAGTGAGAATTTTGTTTTTGTGGCTGATAACTTCTAAAGAGCTAAGAAAGCTTAATTACACTTTTCACATAAACTCAAATCTAACTGTTTTCCTAATCTAGGGAATCTAGAGGGTTTTTTTTCTTTTCAGGCTCCATACTTAGTTGCAGGTATATTATAATGTCTTTTATATCTCTGTGGCACTTTAGAATCTGTCATACTAGGATCAAAGCTCAAAACATGTGAGACCTTCCAGTATAATTTTACGTTTTGTTCTTCATAAGTTTTATCTGAGTTTGGGCTTCACATAACCTTGATTTGCTGACAGTGGCACAAATGCATAAATTAGTACCAGGACTTTATAATCTTTATATGACTACCTGTAGTCTTTGCTTTATACATGTCTTCCTTCAGCCTTCTGTATGGGAATGATTTCTGTTTGTTTAATATGTGGATACCATAGTTATCTCTGTATGGTATGAAAACTCTGATATGGAAGATGATGTTATTTGCTATTCATTTTATATTGAATAAACCAGTCCTTCAGAACAGTTATTCATACCAAATAACTCAGAAGTGAGGTGGATAAAGTCATCTTGGGACAGATTTTCTCTGCACCTGAACCTAGACATTTATTTCTCGGACACTTACCAAACAGTACAGATCAGGTCCCATGAAGCTTGGTAAAACCAACACACAACTGAGGCACCCGATAAGCTAACCCCTCTAAATCCTGACTGTTCAGAGAAGTTGCTTAAGCAAATAAATGCACCCTGTTTGGTGAATACCTATTACTTGCATCTACTTCAACATGAAAGAGAGGATTCTTTGATCAAATGCACAGGATTGCCAGCTTGCCATCTGGAGGGCAGTCAGATTTGTATTTGCTTTAATGCTAACAGATATAAATCCATGAACTTTGATGCAGTTGTGGTTTTTCACACCAAAGCATGGTGGGAAGGCACCTTAATCTCATGAACTGGAGTAATATTAATGTTCTGTGAAGAATGCAGGGCAGACAAGGTAGGAATAAGTCCCTAAATGGAGTTTATGCTGTGGGGAGTATTTAACAAGGTCACAGTGAAAGAAAATAATTAAATTAACATTAAATAATTAAATTAAATAATTCTCTATGCATTGAATGTAATCTTTCAGTTTAGGGGTTTTGAAAAAAAAACCCAACTTCTAACTACCTATGCAAAACATTTTCTCAATTTTTGGTGTTCAGATAAACAGAACTTGCAAAAACAGCTGCTTGAAAACCTCTGGGTTCAGTGAAGTCCTAATAACACTGAAATTTTAAACAAAACCAGGATGCTGAAATGTAATGGGTTTCTTCTTGAAAATAATGTTTAGCTGTTCAACCAGTTCAGCTTGTTAAAATATATCAATTTTTTCAACTCTTCACTCTAGGCAATATATCTTATGATGGCAGGAAAAATAAGGCAGAAAGACAGTAAAACTGTAATACTATTAAATGGGTAAAATTTTAAGGGAAAGGGAAAAAATATGGGGTGTGTAAGGAACCCTGATTGGAGAGAGAAGAGGAAAAAAAGATGAAAATATATGGAGGGTGAGTGGAAAGAGAGGGGAGAGAAAGGAAAGTGGTAGTGGTGTATGATGGGAATATGTGCTGGAGGAGACCATCCATCCTTCGATGGCTGCAAGCTGTTCAGAAGGGAAAGGAGGGGAAGAAGGGGTGGGGGTGTCGCCCTTTATGTTAAGAAATGGCTAGAGTGTGAAGAGATGTCCCAAAGAATAGCCAGGAGCAAGTCAAAAGCTCATGGGTAGGAACTGGAGCTCAAGGCAACAAGGGGAACCATGTGATTGGAGTCTACTACAGGCTGCCCGATCAAGGGGAGCCTACTGCTGAAGGATTCTTACTCCCGCTACAGGAGGCATCACCCTCACAGGCTCTCATCCTGCTGGGGAACTTCAACCACCCCAACATTTGCTGGAAAAGCAGAACAGCAAGCTGGAGGCAACCCCTCCAGGAGGCTCCTATAGTGCCTTGGGGATAAATTCTTAGAACAAGAAATAGACACCTCTACCCAAGGGGATGCAATACTTGATCTGTTAGTCACCAGTACAGGTGAGCTCATCAGAGATGTGGAGACTGGAGGCAGCCTGGGCTGCAGTGATCACACACCAGTGGAATTGACAGTACTAAAGGACATGAGTCAGACAAGAAGCATAGTCAGGGCCCTGAATTTCAGGAAAGCAAGTTTCCAGCTCCTCAAGGAGTTAGTCAATGGGACACCCTAGGAAACCATCCTCAGGGACAAGGGAGCAGAACAGAGCTGGCAAATCTTTAAGGACACTTTCCATTAAGTGCAGGAGCTCTTGATCCGCAGGTGTAAGAAATCAAGCAAGGAAGGGAGGAGACCAGCATGGCTGAGTCAAGACCTACTGGTCAAACTAAAAGGAGAGAAGGAACTGCACAGGCAGTGGAAGCAGGGACAGGTATCCTGGGAAGAGTATAGAGATGCTGCCCGATTGTGTAGGGGTGAGGTCAGGAAGGCGAGGGCACAATTGGAGCTGAGCTTGGCAAGGGATGCTAAGAATAATGAGAAGGGCTTCTACAGGTATGTCAATGAGAAAAGGAAGGTTAAAGAAAATGTACCACCCTTGATGAGCAAGAATGGCAAGGTAGTATCAACAGATGAATAGAAGGCTTAGGTTCTCAACAACTTTTTTTTTCACTGGCAACCTCTCTCCTCACACCTCCCAAGTTAAAAGGTCACAAGGTGGGGACCAGGGGGACAAAGTCCCTCCCACTGTAAGTGAAGATCAGGTTTGTGACCTCCTGAGGAACCTGAACATACACAAGTCTATGGGACCAGGTGAGATGCATCCGAGTCCTGAGGGAACTGGCTGATGTAATTGCCAAGCCACTCTCCACTCTCCATCACTGTAAGTGAAGATCAGGTTTGTGACCTCCTGAGGAACCTGAACATACACAAGTCTATGGGACCAAGTGAGATGCATCCGAGTCCTGAGGGAACTGGCTGATGTAATTGCCAAGCCACTCTCCATGATATTTGAAAAGTCCTGGCAGTGAGGTGAAGACCCTGGTGACTGGAAGAAGGGACACATGACACCCATTTTTCAGAAGGGTAGAAAGGAGAACTCTGGGAACTACTGACCTGTCAGCCTCACTTCTGTGCCTGGGAAGATCATGGAGCAAATTCTTCTGGAAACTCTGATAAGGCACAGGGACGTGACCAGAGGCAGGCAGCATGGCTTCACTAAGAGCAAGTCCTGCCTGATCAACCTAGTGGCTTTCTACAATGGAGTGACTACATCAGTGGACAAAGGAAGTACTATGTGTGTCATCTATCTAGACTTCTGCAAGGCCTTTGACACGGTCCCCCACAACATCCTCCTCACCAAGTTGGACAGATATGGATTTGATGTATGGACTCTTTGGTAAATAAGGAATTGGCTGGATGGTCACATCCAGAGGGTAGTTGTCAATAGCTTGAAGTCCAGATGGAGATTGGTGACAAGTCGTGTCCCTCAGGGATCTGTACTGGGACCAGTACTGTTTAGTATTTTCATCAATGACATAGAGAGCTTGAGTGCACCATCAGCAAGTCTGCAGATGACACCAAGCTGAGTGGTGCGGTAAATATACCAGAGGGACTTGGACAGGCTGGAAAGGAGGGCCCAGGTGAATCTCAAGAGATTCAACAAGACCAAGTGCAGGGTCCTGCACTTCAGTCAGAACAATCCTCATTATCAATACAGGCAGGGGGATAAGGTGATAGAAAGCAGCCCTGTGAAAAGGGCTTGGGGGCTCTGATGGATGAGACCTCGCCTGGAGTACTGTGTCCAATTCCAGAGCCCTCAATACAGGAAGGATGACCTGATGGAGCGGGTCCAGAGGAAGGCAATGAATATGATCAGAGGGCTAGAACACCTCTCCTATGAGGACAGGCTAAGGGAGCTGGGGTTGTTCAGCCTGGAGAAGAGAAGGCTCTGGGGAGACCTTATAGCAGCATTCCAGTACCTGAAAAGTGCCTACAGGAAGGCTGGAGAAGGACTGTTTACAAGGACATGTAGTGATAGGATGAGGGGCAATGGTTTTAAACTAGAGAAGGGTAGATTTTGATTGGACATTAGGAAGAAGCTCTCTACAATGATGGTAGTGGAACACTGGAACAGGTTACCTAGGGAGGTGGTGGAGGCCCCATCCCTGGAGACATTCAAGGTCAGGCGTGATGAGGCTCTGAGCACCCTGATCGAGCTGAGGATGCCCCTGCTTACTGCAGGGGGGCTGGACTAGATGACCTTTAGAGGTCTCTTCCAACCCAAGGCATTCTGTGATTCTATGATTCCATCACAGATAAAGCTCTGTCTGAAGAGATAGGAAACATATCTTCCTATTTTGAACAGATCACTTTCTTTGTGACTTCCTTTTCATGAGACCATATTTATTCCTCGATAATTTAGTAAATGGAAAAATAATGTAATTCTGCATCTCCTGATCATTTGCTATAAGATTCTTCTTTCTTCTAACTTTTGCACAGTATATGTGAGCTGCTCTTGGATCTAGCCCAACTCTTTTTTTCTTGGGTTCCCTACTTCCTTTTATCTTTGTGAATTATTTTAAATAGTATTTTTTTTCTTGTGATTTATGCAGTTTCATGTAACAGTGGGATAAAAGCATAAAAAAAAAAAGTCAATTATATTAAAAGCAAGGAAAAGGGAGGAGAAGGACTATAGGCAGATGCTTCCAAGGTAAAAAGGGAATTTTTCTTTTTTTTTTCCTAAGATTTCCAGCAGGCCTTCACATAAAATGGGTTCATCTGTGTCACTGCTGAACATGGGTGAACACGCAAAGACACCCACCCACCACTTGCCTGCCTACTGTTACATAGGCATGTGATAAGAAAAGTTATAGATGTGAGGGGAAGTAATTAACTTTCCCTACCTCTATGGGCTTCTGCATGTTGTATTTTGGAAAGGGTGTTTATCCATGATTGTGCTGGTCATCAAAATATATATATTTGAAGAAAGGGGAGAAATATATTTTTATCTTTGGTTTAAAAATTAGCATAAAGTTTTTCTGAAGAATAGGAAAATCCATCCCTTTGCATCTGATGCTGGAAATGGAGAAATTATAAACTTTTTTGTCCCATGTTTTTGAACAGGACTGACATCTTTCTGGGGAAGCTGAAAATTCTTCATCTCTCCTGACCTTCTAGCTCCTTATACTTAACTAAAAAGTGTCTTCACTCTGACATGGAAAACATTGCCATGGTTCCACTTACTTTGATGTTATCATGTACATTTGTATGTGTATATGTGATATTCTCCTGATCCCTTGGGTTTGTGGTTTCTGGGGGGGGTTTAATCCTTTTTCTTAAAGTTCTTGAAAGATAGCCTTTACCATTCAGGCCTGGGAACCAGAAAACCAAAAAAACCCCCAGTGTTTCTGCAGTTTTTTGAGAGGCAAATATGTGTTTACCCTTCCAGGTAACTGTATAAGAGCAGCACCGAGACTGAGCTAATGCAGTCTGCCTCCCAGCAGTCGTACTATCTCCAGATCCAAGATGTTTTCTGAGCAGCTATCTTAATGTGGAATCTGTGAATGGTGACTGTGATTGTTTGACCACAAGTCCTCCCTTAGCTTGAGAATTGTTTTGTGACACTGTCCTGTATGTGAAAGTGGGCAGTTGGAGCAGAGTAAAAGATGATATTTCAAGCACTTCCCTCACTCCGTTGCCAAAACAGCTGTCCAGGTACATATAGGACATTTGGATTAGTCAAGGGAAAACAGTAAATTATTACTTTCCAAAAGCAAAGTGGTGTTTAATTTGTAGTTCTTTCTCTGTGCATAAAGCCAGGTAGCTCAGGGGCTTCAGTTCAGAAGTCTGGCAGGAATTTAGCCCTGTTTTATGTGAGTAGTCTTCTCTAATATTCTTCAGATAAGATTGCTAATAAGGATAATTGTGTTAAATACTCTTTCTCTGACATCAGTATAGATCTACCAGCCAGCTAAGCTAAAACAGAAACATAGTGTGCTGCATCATTTCAAGTCAGTGCTTGCTTTCTGCAAGCAGCTTTGTTGGATCTCTTCTTCTATGAGTGTTGTCCTGTGCAACATTAGATATTGTGTCACGCTGTTTGCCTAAACATCTATATTAGTTTAAGAAGCCAAGAGATCACCAAACACTTTGTACATTGATATCCCCTAGTCCTTCCTGCCTCTTCATCTGACAGTAAACTCTGCATGTGGATACAGTCATATTTCTCTCTACTAGTATAATTCCTGCAAGAAATTCATGAGTGACTGGATAGTAAGCATGATGTGGCTAGTGCTTTCCACTATAAGCAGTGTTGTCTCACTTTTCATTTCTGCTGTCTCCTATACTTGCATGGTTGGTTTTTTTCCTGTCATATTTGGCTAATTTCTGGAAGTGTCTGTCTTTCAATACCTTGATTGCAGAATCATAGAATGGTTTGGATTGGAAGGGACATTAAAGGTCATCTAGTTCCAACCCCCCTGCCATGTGCAGGGGCACCTTCCAATAGACCAGGTTGCTCAAAGCCCAATCCAACTTGGCCTTGAACATTTCCAGGAATGGGACATCCCCAGCTGCTGTAGGCAACCTGTTCCAGGGTATCACCACCCTCACAGGAAAGAACTCCTTCCTTATATCTAATCTAAATCTACCCTCTTTCAGTTTACAAACATTATCTCTCATTCATTCACTACCCTCCTGATGAAGAGTCCCTCCCCATCTTTCCTTTCAGACATTAAATAAATGTCTGAAAAACTGTTCAAGACCTCTTAACTTCCAAAGTGGAACTAATACTTTTAGAAATTACAGCTGATGACAAATACACAATTATTTTTAAACTTCTTTCTTTTTTTTTAATCAATATCTTCTCCTTTATTGATATTTTAATAGAAACCTGACTATACATAAAATGACTGTGTCCTTATAGCTGATTTAAAATAATAACCTGTTTTTCTTGGTATTACTTTGCTTTTCTTAAGAGCTATACAATATGTTCATAACTGGTAAAATGATGCTGTTAATTAGACCCAGGCTGGTGTCATGACTGTGATAAGGGTACTTTGGGCAAGAAAGATCTTTCATTTAAATGAAGTAGTAAATGGTTATTTATAGCCAAGTTTCTGGCAGCACATATTTTCAGTATTCTAGTTAAAAGAAGCACCCTTGAACTGCTCAGTCAGGTATCACTTGAGACTTAGGTTTGATGAAAATGCAAGCTTTCTCTAGACATGAAAATTCTGTTGCATTAAGCGCGTAATTGATGCTGGAGTTCTCCAAGTTAGGCTTATGCTACTAAGCTGAGGCATTTTGATCAGAGTTGCTGTGGTTGTAATAGTTACGCTGAAGTTCAAATGATTCTCATGCAGAAAGTTCATTGAAGAGCTGTTCAGAAATGTAGCGTATGATTTGGAAATGTGACGGTCACAATCATTACACCTCTTTTTAAATCTACAGGGGTAATATTGGAGAGAAACAGAACTGTGGAAATGGCACTATGACCAATGAGTGTGTTGAGCTTAGGCCCATTGACTCCTGTCCCTTTGGCAAACGTGGCAGAAGAAATGCAGCAACGTTTCTCACTCACAATGAAATGCTCCAGGTGATGGAATCCTGTATGGTGAAAAACAGCAAATATGAAAATTAGTCTTGAAAGAACTCAGCAGAAGGTAAGATTTTTCTCTGTATGTTCTCTTCTATGGCCAGTTTTGTTTCAGCGAACACAGTATGATACCCTGTTAATGTTCTTGCTAATTGCCAGTCTGAGCAGGACCTCTTTTTACAAAACAAGAGGAAAGAAAAAAAGCAAAGACGAAATAGGTTTTCTTTAAAAATTGTGTAATCTCTTGTGGCACAGGATCTCATCTGAGTCCTTCAGGAGGCTAACATAGAGGTGGTAGCATTACTAGAAATGGCAGAATCCTTTTTATGTTTACTTTTTCCTCTTTCTTTTTGACCACTATTCTTTCAAATACATTTTCTGTTAGAGTTGACATTTCTCTTCTGCATGGTTTCAGTTCCTGGTAGTTTACTCTGTGTTTTCATAGGTACAGATGAATAAGCCTTAAAAACATTACATTGCCTTTAACTTCTGATTATATCTTTCAAAACTTCCATTAAGTTCTAATTTAGAAGAAGAAAAACATACAGGGGAGGAGGAATAAGCAGAAGTCTTTATAAAAGCACTGTTGGAGGTTGCAGAAGGCAGCTGAGAAAGCTCCTAACTTGTATTGCTAGCATGTAGTGTACAATTTTGCAGAAAACATAAATAATCAGGTATTGTGTGTAAGGTTCTGTGAACTGTAGAGAACACGATATTCTACCATGCATTGCAGGCTGTGGAGCGTGCAGAGTCCTGTGTGGATGGAGACTGGGCAGATATATTTGGTGTGTCTCACTCTGCTGATGAGGAGGCAGAGTAACTTGCTAGAGATTTTCCATTGCTTTTTGTGGGCAACAGCTGGCTCACAATGCCAGTAGGTATTAATGATATTTAATAAGATCAATAATGGTGCTTTTTCTCCCTAAAACATTGATAAGTGGCATTCCCTTAAAATACTGTCTTGAAGCATTCTGCTGTTGTCACTTGCAGTGCTAGTGGATATTAAGCAGAACACCAATGTCTGAATTCAAGCAGGCTGAATTAAAATTAACGGTGTTTTGGAGAGTTATTTTTAACCTGTGTAACTGTACTAATTGAATTTGCCACATGGCCCCAAAGCAGTTGTACCTGTAGGAATAGGAGTCAGTGACCAAAGTGATGGGGTAACTTGGGAAGCAGGAGAGCTTTTTAAACTAGGTTAATATACTATGAAAATTTACAGATTCATTGCTTATAAAAGTAGCCCTATTCATCTACTTAGTCTTACTGATGCTGGCGGTGGAAATGAGTGTTTCCAGTGTTTCATTTTTATGTCTTTTCTAATGTCAGGTGCCACTCTTCTTATAGACCCTCATCAGGAAAAGTCCTGCCAGTTGGCTCTAATATAACATTTCTGGTTTAACTTGACACTTTTTATGCCAGGAAGATTAAGTATGAAATTTCCTGAGAATGAAGAGCGATTTTCCTGCTTCCCACCAGTTATTCCCTCTGAAATCATGGAGGGAGGCTACCTATTTTCATCACATCTCTTGATCACAGGGGGAATCACCAATGGCAGAGATAGTTCACAGATTTTGGAAACATGACTGACAAATCCAGCTAAGACAAGAATTTATCATGTTTTGTCTTATTCTTAATGCTATTCTGTGCTTCTGAAGTAGTAAGCTATGGTACTGTTAATGCTTGGTGCCTCACAGAAGCAGGCTTTGACTTCCATCTTCACAGATTTTTACTGATGTACAAAACACTTCTAAGCCTTTGTTGCAGTTCTTGATGAAACAATAACTGTGTATATCTGTTTTCAATGTATTTTAAATTTATATCACAAAACAGTACAGAAGACGAAAGCATGAATCTTTATTCTAAAAGATAAGCTATGGAAATGGGAACTGGAGATGGAAATTGTTTCTGACTGTGCCATGGATCTCTTGTGTAATCCTGGGCAAATCGCCTAGCTCTCTACATAAAATAGAGATTTAAATTTATAGGTAAATAGTTTTCTAAATCTAGTAAATAATCCCTTTATGCCTCTCTTTGCCTTGTTGTGAAATGGAAATAATAGTATTCCAGAATAGTATTCCTTTTGCTCATTGGATATTTGGAATACTCTTGTGATAGGCTGTATGGGAGTGTCTACATGTGCTCCTTAAAATGAAGAGTACTCCATTTGGAAATACAGAAGAATTGCAAAATGAGTGTCTCTATCCACCTCAAGTTTTACACCAGATCCCTTCCCCAGCCCCCCCTCCTTTTCTTTTCTCCCTGCCTGCTTTTAGGGGCTCACTGCTGCAGTGAATGGTGCTTTCTAGGGAATGCAGCTGTTCAGTCCTGGAATTAAAATGTAAATGCTCTTATTGAAGCAGGGGAGCAAGATGGAACATTGCTGTATTTTCTCTAATCAACATACTCCCTTTTTCATCTGGAACTACAACAAAGCTGACTGTCAACTACACAAATAATAGAATATTTATTTTTGCAGAAATAAACACATCCAGTATCATACTTTTCTTGAAAGCTTTTAGTGACCAACCCAAACAATATTTTAGTTCAATGGAAAAAAAAAATAAATCTATTTAGAACTATTCATACACAAATTTCTCATGCTTTTTCAGTAAAACAACTAACTAAGTATGCTGACAGAATACTAACTTCAGCTGCAGAAGTATAGTACAGGACTGCAAATGTAACTACCACTGGATTTTTTCAAAATGCAAATTCAGGTATTCCAACCGTCCTTATTGTAAAAGTCCAGTACTGCCCTCAGATTCACAGGGAGCGGTCTTGGTCTCCCAGATTCAGCTCAAGTCTGATTTGTGTGCCTGATCCAGCACAGGACAAAGTGAGTAAAAATGTAATAATAGGAATAATGAGGTGTTATCGTTTGCTCAGCACAAATGTAATTCAGCAAAGTGTGAGATGGTAGAAAATCGGACCTGCTGTCTTTAAATCACCCATATAAATAGAAAGCATTTCAGGACTCCAGATATCAAAGGTTACCAAATGAGCTATGCAGAGAAGATTGGTGATTCCCTACAGAGTTTTAGTAGAGTAGAGGAAATGGCACAAGTTGTTATTTTGAAGATTGCTTTTGATATGGCATAATACGCACTTAGATTGAAAAACAAATTCTGAAACTAGTGTGTGACAGACCTTGTATATGCCTTTTTTCTGATGCTTAATTTAGTTTCTTCCCTCTTAGGCTAGCAGACACATTTTTACATTTGGCTGCAATTTCTCTGGACGTTTTGAGGCAACAGTAAAATAAAACCTGAGCAAAGAGCACAGGATGGGGTTAAAGCTAAAAGCAAGATCATAAAGTTAAAACCAAGAACTTGAAGTCAATAAAGGAAGCTATTGGAAAACAATGTAAGGACTGAGGCTGGAATTGCAGGGTGGGCTGACCTAAGCCAACTTAATCGACAGCTTGGCTGCTGAGTTGGGAATAAATAGAACTATTTGTACGTGAAGAAGAAAAACGTGACAATGGAACTTTTAACTTCTAAGATATATCTAAGCTGTGTAACATTTGTGTTGACGTAGTATGTTAACAGTGCAAAGTGGCCAAGTCCTAAATGGCTGAACGCATTAGTCAGTGTGATCTAGAAGCTGTATTTTGAATGTATTAGAAAATTGAAGGACAAAAAAGACCTGTAACAGTCAAGACACCCTTCAGTTGGAGAGATAAAAATGCCCGCTATTACCAATGAGCATGCTGTGTATGGCATGAGTCAAATTACATGAGAGGTAGCAGACAAATTTTATTAGACTAAAAATTCCTGTCTTTGATCATCTCCTTTTAGAAGTCTTTTTAGTTAAAAACTTTAAGTAGTGATGACACATTAAGCTATACCTTCTTTCTCCTCGTAGAAGTGTTGTAAACATAAATGGATGAGGCACAATGAAGAAAGGTGAAAAAAAAATAAATCAAAGATGCCTGAAAAGTAGTAGGATAGTAAGGTAAAATGCAAAGAAACTTCTTGAACTGCCTTCCTTGTATGAAGATTTTAACATTTTCACTTCACTTTTCCCCCCTAATTTTAACAAAAGTCAAGGAGGCCTTGATACACTTTTGTAATCTATAAGCCACCCCTACAAGATGTGGCACTTGTGGCTATTGCTGTCAGGTTTGAGGGATATTCAGTCACATTAAGGTTGTTGTTAAATATGTGTTGAGAAGTTAGCCTATAGTTTGTTGGCAGATGAATTACATTCCTCTGTGAATCCACAGGATTCTGGCTTTTTTACACCCCCTGCAAAGTACTGTTTGTAGTCTGATACTGATCACTGGAATAAAGTAAACACAAGAAGTGGATAATACTGTTATGTCTTAGAGAGCTGAGAGCTCTTTAAAAGAACCTAGATGTTTAATTTGTGTGACTGGCTCAAAGTAGAATTTTCTTGACAAGCAGACTCAACCATGAGTATGAAATCTCCCCACACATTCAGTGTTTAGAGTTCATTTTCTTTTACTAGGCACTAAATCAAACAACTTTGTAAAACCTCAGTTATCTGCAAAACCATTAGCCAATCAAGATCTTTCTCCAAACAGTTCCCACCAGGTTGTCTCCGTTGCAATCTCTAATTTGTCTTCAGAAATTATAAAACTGACTTTTTTTTTTTTTTTTTAAATTGGATGGATTTTATGTATTTATCAGGCTGGATGTAAGTCTTTAACTTACATGAAAATGGGTGACAGTGAGGGTGGTGTTAAGGCTTCACTGGTTAAATCTCTCATGACACAGGCATGCCACTTGTAATACTATTTAATGTTTTAGATGATGGGTGGTGGAGTTCTTGGGAGAAATCTCTCTCTCAGGGTCTTGTGTCACTCCCCTGCCTGTCTCAGCCAGACAGTTCTCTGTGCAGATAGCAGCAGCAGTCAGCACCCAAACTGCCTTCCCTCATATAGTAACTCAGGGGGAGTTGGGGTCCCCATGAATACAAAACAAGTGACAGTGACCTGTTATTTTTGTGAGAAGAAAGGGGTTGTGTGTGGCATATTGGGAGAGAAAAAGAAGGACCAGCAGTCAGGAGGACAAGACTGTGTCCAGGCCTTTCCTCTCCTCTACCATTGCTGGAGTGAAGATCTTGTGCATTCTGTGTAGGATAGGGCTGGGCCAAGCTGTTTTGTGTGGTATTGAGTCCAGCCATTAACTCTTACCTGGGCAGCTTGTTCTAATGCTTGACAACCCTTTCTGTGAAGAAATTCTTCCTGCTGTCCGACCTAAACATCCCTTGGCACAACTTGAGGCCATTTCCACTTGTCCTATCACTTGTTACTTGGGAGAAGAGACTGACACCCACCTCTCTGCAACCTCCTTTCGGGTAGTTGTAGGGTATGATAAGGTCTCCCCTCAGCCTCCTTTTCTTCAGGCTAAATAGCCCTAGTTGCCTCAGCTGCTCATGATGGTTTAAGGTGTTTTATGATGGTTCAAGGTGTTAGTCATCTGTTGAAGAAGGCAGTACTGGGATGAATTCTGCACTAAGCTTTACCTAATTTCTATTAACCTCAATGAAAATTTCAACTTTCAACATGATGGTAAAATGGGCTCAGAATGTGGGTTTTGTTTTGTTTTTAAAGCATGCTAAACTTGCTTCCTCAACACTTTCCTTGTTTCCCCTCCTTCCAAATCATTGCTTTTCAAATATTTTACTAATATATATGATTTTAGTTTGTGTGATATTTGGCCAACATATTCAGTATTTAATTCATTGCTGAAATCATTCAGAAATGCAGGATTGCTGTATACGGTGTGTTGAGACAGATGGTCTATCCTGGAGACAGAACTCTTCCATACTGGTTACTTCTACAGCTTGAAATCCTTGACATATCAGCAATAGGTTGTTAGTACCCTCTTGGAGTATCTGGAACAGATGGTAGTAAATAAGTGCCAAATTAATTTTTCACCAAAACCTCATACTGATTTTAGAATCTTCAGCAATCTTAACAGGGAATGCAATTTGTCTTTGCTAAGTTCTGCGTGCTTAATAAGCTTGTCAACCTCTTTTGTACCCTGGGTTCACTCTAAATAAATAGCAGAATACTGGAATACCATCAGATTCTTATCTTTGGCACAGCTTCCTTACCTCTAGCTTTTGTATTATCTTTGATATGACCATAGAAATCCTCTGTTTACTCACAGATGAGGAGATTCAGTCAAGCATCTGAATTTATGGATTCATGAGGCTCTGAATAAATCTTCATCACTGAAAAGAACTGTCAAAATCTTCTCATCAGGCAGCTGTAGTTCTTGCCACTATGTATTTCTTTTTCCTTACATCTTTCATTGTAATACCTTGGTGACGTATATATTGAGGTGAATCGGTCTTGTCAACAACTGTATCATATGGTGAGGGTTTCTCATCTGTGCTTGATAGGTACAGAACTGGAGGGAAGTTTGTCTTCCTGTTTTGCCACCCAAAGTTTTCAAGAGCAAAACTGCACACTTCTAACTCAAAACCAGAGATTTGATTATTAGAAATATAGAAAGCATATTACTGTGGGCTACAGAAGTAACAATCTAATAACGATGGATTTCTTCCTATGAGTTGGGCTTAGTGCTATTCTCTGAAGGAATTCAAGCTTATCATATCCACTGGGAGAGGGGGTAGCATTTGTCTGTCCCTTGTAGACATATGTTAGACACCATGGTGGTTTTCAACTGTACAAAGTGTTTTATGGTGGGTATCAGCTTACAGTATCAACCTTTCCCTACATTGAGCATCCTTTCCCAAATCCCATTTGCAGATTCTAGATGCCTCTTGTTATTTGTCCTACCTACTTCCCATAGTGGTTTGTCCAGAGTTTTATACAGAAATGTTCTGGGATAGCTTTTTGTATAAACATGCATATGTATGTGTGTGTGTACATAAATATCAGTACACATAAACAATATATATATGCTTGCATGTGTTGGTTAGTGATGACTGAATGATACCTTGCTTGGTGTTTGTTCATTGCCTGTATTATTCTTGGAGAAGTGGAATCCCTGTGAAAAGAGTTTGTCCTGAGAAACTCTCTAAATGGAAGTCAAATACCTTCTCAAGGTATGCATACAGAAATATAAAAAGCAGCACCTACTTACTGGAACATTTTTATATGCTGAAAAGCAAAAACGACCTTTCAGTTCTGTGCAAAACTTGTATTTAAAAGGAAAATATTCAACCCTCTTCTTTATAGTACAAGGACTATATAGGCACTAATGAGTCTGTTGGGAAACTATTCTGGCTCACAATTGTTACAGAACTGTGTAACTGCACAGTAAGTTGGTGGGGTGCAGCAGAAGCGATTAGACTGGAAATGGTGCTGTGCAGAAAGAAGTTAATATGAATGCTGAATTAGGTCCAAACAAAAAACATTTAAGCTTGTTTTCAAGAACCTCTTGAGCTCTGATCCTCTGGGAAATGAAATGATCTTTCATGGCAGAAACTCAGATATAGCAGTACTCAGAAAGCCAGCTGACACCAGTGGAAATTGCACTGATGAGATGTTGTCACTCATCTGCATTAAACCCTCAGAGACTCTGTAAAGAAAACTAAGGATGGAGCTTCTTGGGAAGACTCGCTGCAAGCTGAATCCTTTCTGTCCTTCGCCCCTCTCAAGTTCCCACCCGTAATAAACTAGGTGGGATAGCTTTCAATTCTCTAACCACCGCCAACCAAATCAGTTTGTGGTTAAAATATTTATGCCAAGAGTTGAATGTGATGTCGCATGTGTAATGTGTTCTCTCTAATAAAATCTGGATTCAGGAATGGGAGAGGAAAAGAACCTTGACTGGTCAAACAGAATTTTTTTGAGTGTGGTCTGTTATAAATTGAGTCTTAGTGGGGGCAAAGGAGGAGGAGGAGGAGTGAAAAATAAAGCATGCTTAAAAGGACATTGAAAGGCCTGTTTTACATATTGTTTGCCAAACCCAGGGCTTCTGGGAGGATGATATGGCACAGACCAATATGATTACATTATCCACATAGAATGAAGTTTAAGGAGTTCTTAGAGATTTTTGAATTTATAGATTAAATGATGCATTATTACTTTTGTCAAAATACTTAAAAAGTATCGAAGGCTATTTATACTTTTTGCTGAGTGGTGTATATTTACTATGTTATCCCTTTCCTTAATGCAGTGTTAAGGTATTTACAGGAACATGCTTAAACAAAATCTAATAAAAATTGAATATAAGCCCCACATCAAAGATCATATTAATTGAGAACTAAGGTTGTTTAATCTGTTTCCTGTTAAAGTAGTCAATAATGAATTAAAATTAACAGGCTAGCAGCTCCATTGGTTTTGCTTGAAATATTTTGTCATACTGGGTAAGTCTTAATGCTGCACCTGCACAGAGGAAGAATTTATTTTTTTTTATCATAGACTACCCAGGTGATCAGAGCTGACATGAATACTGAGAGGAACAGAGCAGTTCATATGGACTTCATAGGAAGACTTGTTTCTCTCCTGTCCTTAGTATCAATGGCTAATATGGTTGAGTTTCCTGTTTCTTTGAGAAGCTTATATTCATACTAATGTACATTAAAATACCCCTTAAAATACATGCAGAACTTTAAAGGAAACCTTAACCAGATAATGCTGTTTTAGTAACCATCTTTCACTTCAGCTGTCAATATAGCACTTTGCCGTTGCCTACAGAAATGAGTTCAGAGTTAAGGTTGTATGTTTGTGGGACATTTAGGTAGGAGGGGGTGCAACCTTTCATTATCTGGAAATGAAAACACTCTTAATACTCCTTTTACACCCCCAGCTGCTAGTTGCAGAAATCCCTCCAAGGCCCATTATTTTTTGCAGCAGCTATAGCCAACAGTCCTGTAGAATCTCTTCTTGAGGGAAGAAGGATTATTTCGTTTTAGTTTAAATTAGTGGTTTAGAAATTGTACAGAAACTTAACTTCAAGTAGTTGTTTAGGTAAAGCATATTAAACACTTCCAGTGGAAACCTAGAAAACATTTTTTTTCAGACTTTTTTTTCCTGTCATTGTCAGAGATACGATTCATTTAAAGATAGTTCTTGAGAGCCCACTTTACAGCTGTGGGCAAATGGAATTAGAGGCTTTTGAGCAGTCTGAAATAAGTTATTTCACTGTAGATTGGGGCTGGACAGTGTGCCTGCCTTTTGCTTCTCTAGCCATGCAAATCACAGCATGAGAAATAGTTTCCATGCTTCTTTTATAATGTGACTTTGTTGCACCTGAAATTACATTGCAGAAATACTGTTCTGAACTCCGGTTTCCTGGTGGAAAGCTTAGGTCGGGCAAACTAGCCTGGAGGGATACATTTGCCTGATTAAATTTGATGTATTCTATGTATCTTTCCTTGCTTCTAGGCTTCTCCTAGTACATTTATTCTACAAGCTTAAAGTCGGTAATCAACTTCGGCACCCACCTATTAGAGTGATTATTATTTTTACAGTATATAACGTCTTACATTTGGACCTCACTGTTCCCTTTATGTAAATAGAAGATGGGAAATGATTAAATTTGTACCTTGAGATAAACTACACCATACATATATAGAAAGACAGCTTTAGACTTGTGTTGCTTTGATAAATTAATGCCTGTTACAAAAGAAAAATCCTGTCACTGAAGCCACAAAATGTACAATTATGAGTCATCAGAGGCAGCCAATTCTTTCATTTCATTCCCTCTAATGAAAAGAACTGTATACTGGAAAAAATCCTTTTGAAAAAAAGGGAAAACAGCAGTTCGGAAGAAAAATCCCAGCTACTCTCTTGGGTATTTTAAAAGTATTTGAAGGTATTTTTGATTGAAAATTAAATTAAAAAATCAGAATTGTCACAGACTAAATACACATCTGTGAGCCAAAAACAGGCTCTCAAGAAAATCTTGTCATTTGATAAAAATTATCTGTTGGTGATGTTTGATCACATTGTTGAAGCCTGGTTTTCGATGTTTTTGCTTTTTGGCAGCCCACCTTGGCTGCCTCAGAGTACCTCTGTCCCCCATACTGCTTTCAAACAGCCACCTTCATCAATACCCTCGAGCCCTCCTTGTCCTCCAGTGGCTGAGCATCAGCCACCTATGTCTGCAGATTAAAATGCATACTGATCATTACAGAACTCACCTGTAGTCTTTCCACATTAGTGGCACCAGTTGCTAGACTGTCTCTCCTGTGTCTCACCTGTGAATTTTCATGGCCCTTACAGGAACTACTTCTTTTTGAGATCTCACCTGTTTATGCAATTTAAACTCAGATAGGGTGGAAATTTGCAAGTGTAGTCAAAAGTTACTGAAGTGATGGACCTACTGGAGCATTGTGACCTACTCTGAATCCTTTTTCCACAGAACGTCAACTTAAAACTAAGCAAGCCAAAATATGTTGTGATTTTCTAGTTAAAAACCAATATGACTATAAATATGTTTCACAGTTAAAACAGATACATTTCAGTCTTGAAAAATTTTAGTCTTGTTGAAATATTTCCTAACCTGAAGATCCTCATTCAGTGAAAAAACATAAACCAAAAATCTGGAGGAACAAATATTTTGCAGTAAAATGAGGTATTTGTCATACTTCTCAAATTTAATTCAGGTTTAACCATTTCTCCATTTAACTGTAGGGAATTGATTTTTTTAATATTTTTTTTTTTCCTTTTTAGTAAGATGAGCAAAATAATCTGATCAAGTTATACATTGAGTGGTTTATAATTTGCCAACATTTTAAAATTCACTCTTTATTTTGTGTTAAACCAAATTAAACTTCATTCACAATCTCATTGAGTCAATGAGCAGATTTTAGCATAGAACAGTCTCTTTGCAGTATCCCCTCGCCCACACTGTCTCTTTACCTATCTAAAGGAAAGGAAAAACAACAATAACATTATAGAAGAAAAAATTATCTGTTTCACTTGTAGGTCTTCTTAACATGGTCTGCAAGAAAAATCAACAGCTTGCTTAATAAGGTACGCTTTTTAAGTGAGGCGACAGAAAGTAACGCACTGGGAACCAACCTCAATAAATGAAAAGTTATCACACAGATGTTCAAAGATGATTAGAAGCCTGAAAATGCAAATAAACATTGGCTACATTTTTTTAAGTGCCTAAGTCAGATGCCTTACTGTCACTAATTTCAGTGGGATTTGGCTGTCTAACCTGCCTAAGTGATTTTGAAAAAAAACACAAGCTGCCTGTCTGCATCACTAGGTGCCTAAACACTTCTGGAAAATTTGTCCCTGAATGTTCTTAATAAAGAAAAATGACACATCAAACTGCGAGAGTGTAGTCTCAGAGTAGGTTCAGAACAATGTTTCAGAAAAATCTAACTTGGTCTTAGAAAAGCTCATGACAGATGTCTCTGCTGATTCCTAAGTTTGTTGTGAGCCACAGCACGCGAAATAATTTTCTGCAAATTCTGTTCAAATGCCCCAAATGAATTTTATGTCTGTCCGATTACTCTTAACGGGCAAGGTCTATGCAAAGGTTGTAGTCAACCAAATACAACTTGAGTACAATCCCAGGTATTTACCCCATTGACACATCGTGTTCCTTTTGCCCTAAGTTTCATCCAGTACTGAAGGTGAAACACTGCAGCGATCTGAGCAATATTCTTTAATGAAGTGCCCTATTTATGAAAAACGTGTTGCATGTTAACTATCCTTGTATTGCAGAGTAGTGGTTATTGAAGTTTAATTAGTGTAAGTAGCGTATCCAGTGGCTCATGCAATTAATTGCAGATTATGTTACCAAAAAAAAACCAAAACCTCCAAGTTTTTATTAGTGGCTTGCACAAGCCTACAGTGGATATTTAAGCATCCATTCATCAGCTGGCTAGATACAGGAGCACTAGAAAAGTCAAGTGTCAGTTAATATGTCAAACATCTATTTCTTTTCTAAGTTCTAGAGAGGAAACATGTACAAGTCAAGTGGGAGTATAAGTGAAATAAAATATAGTTGTTGAAAGAAGTAAGTTTGTGGAAAACATCACATCTATGAGAGTTTCTTGCCGTATCCTTTTCCCTAAGATCATATCCAACATGAAGAAAAGCATATTGATTTTTAAAGAATATGTCTTTAGAACTTGTCTTTTTCTTCATGGTAGTTACCAGTTTATTTATTTAGTTTTAGTATGGTTTAGATCCACTGTTTATAATAACCCAGTCATTCATGTGTTCTTGCTTGTTTATCATGTAATATCTGAGAAAATTGTATTTAATATTGTTCTTGTAGCACCTTAGCTCAGAACAATAAAGTGAGAGGCTTAGTCTTAGGATCAGTTGGTTCACATTTCAGCTTTGTCTCAAAACTGTTATTGTGCAGGCTCAGGCAAGTTATTCTGCCTTGCACTTCAATTTCCATCTGTAGAGTGGGGATAACACACTGCTTTGTCTCACAGGAATATGGTTGTGAATAAACACATTACAGTTTATATTGCAGTCAAATTCTTTACTTCGGAGATACTGTTAAGATAAGTATCTTACGTGGATTTGAGTGTAAAACACACTTCACTCGTAATCGAATGTCATTTTTTTTGTTTGTGTATCCATATGTACAGCAAGATAGTTTTGGTACAGCAGAAAGTAGGATAAGCTAAAAATTAACATGCATTTGGGTGTATAGCAGAGTTTCTGACAATTTCCTGCTATTGATTTGGCATAATGCAATAATGTACTTCAGTGAGACCTTTATAATGCAGATGGTGCTGCTGTGTTCTATGCAGATGGCACTGATTTACTGCTGTGTTCTATAAAGTATGGGAAGTCTCTTATTGTTAGTGTGGATTGGCAGCTTGGAGCGGGAATAACAAGATTCTAGGCTGTCCATCCTTCTAGCTGACTGACTATCTTCAAAGCTGGAAACTGTGGAGAGCCTGAGGTAAATAGTCCAAGCCCATGTTTCCATTGCACAACTGTAATCCTCCTACCAACTCATCATTTTTTTTCTCCTGACGTGTGGTGCTTCTTTGTCAGGAAGTTCTGAATGTCGAGGTGTTCAGTATGTAGGTCTGAAAAAAGATAGTTCTTTCATCATGTTCACAAGAATGTTTAAAGTATGATTTTGCCCATTCACTTGGTCAGTAGCCAGTTGTAAGCTGCATATGTTATATATCGTCTGTAGTTAACTAAGGCACATAAGAAGGCCCTTCTCTGTCAAATGTCAGAAATGCAGCTCAACCTCCACGTGCTTGTTGGCCCTTAAGAAAAAAAGGGGGGGGAGACGGGGGGTGTCAGAATAATAGAACGAAACTGGCTTTTAATATTGCCAAAAAACAATGAGAACTTGGAGTTCTTCCCTATTTTTCTTTTTCCCTTTCAGAACATTCCCTTTTTTCCTACATATTAATATCAACATACCTGACACCTGTCTGGTGGTATCCTCCTTTCTAGCCTTGGGAAGCCTGCCTTTGGGCAGGGACTCCTAATCACATAAGACAATACCTGAATGAGTAGCAGCTGTGGGAGGTGCACAAATGTAAGGAACGATGACCCCACCAAACTGATTTTAACTTGTGACCTAAGCAATGGTTTGACCCCAAGTCTCCCAAGATAAAAAGCTATTGCCCTTCTTTTTCATCTGAAAAGCCATTTGGACTGCATATAGACTGTTTCCCTTGAAAGATGGTGTCAGGTGGATGTACCGAAGTGTGAAATGGGAGGGTGAATGTATATTATGTTCCTGGACTAGTGTATAGAGCTAGTTTACTATGAAACAGATTGCTAGAGAAGTAAACAGGCTACCTCTAATCCCACCTACTGCTTGCTTGCTTGAAGAGGATGTTAGCTCAGCTCCAAATGGGTGTTGATTCTGGTACGTTCTTAGTGACTTTGACATATCAGGAAAGTTTAAATGCTGAAAACTTGTTCTCATTTTTATTATAAATATATTAGAAGAGACAAGATAGAGGAATGAACAGAATGGAAATTGCTTATTGCTTCATTGTCACAATGCTAAGGATTCAGTTATTTAGGGGCTCCTTGTCTAATATGGGTGTACTTGAAATAATCTAGCCATCGTGTTTAATAATCAGGGAGAATTAGTGAGTCTGTTCCAGCCTTCAGTGAGAGCGCAGCCAAACAGCCTATTATTGCACTAAATATTTGTAAGGCAAAGCAGACTCTGAGACATTTTTACTTCATGTTTCTTAACAAATGTATGTAGAGACACTGAGAGGAACCTGAAGTGTTGGGTACCTACCTTTTTCAAATATCTAGACTGCTCAGAAGTGATCAAGAGCAGATGAACTGCATTTCTTTGCTGTACAAAGATTACATTTGATGCTTTGTGGTGAAAGACTTGGCAATGCAATTGAAAGAGATGTTGTTGTTCACCTGGCTTATTACCTGAAATGTGTACTATAGGCAGATTGGAGGTCACTGAGGCATTAAAATACTTAATACTTCTTAGACCCTCCCTATATTAAGGAAATAATGAGAAATAATAACATCCTGAAGATCCTTTTAAATTCTTCTCATTATCTAAGAACTAATATTCAACTTAGCAGAAAAAAAACAAACCACCTTGTAAATTCATAGAATTTTAGGACTTATTACTGTTTTGGAGTTATGACAGCTCTTAATGTGCTCAATATATAATGGTAGTGCCTAAGAATGAAGACAGCTAAGCATGATAAACTTGCAAGCAGTGGCTTTAAAATTGAATTGCTGAGGTCAAGTCAGCAGTATGTCTACAACTACTGCTTTTTCAATGCTTCATATGTTCTTCAGTTGTTATGAGATAGAAGGGGAAATGTATTTAAAAAACAGATATTAGTTATGTAGTAATAGTAAATTTGGGATTATTTCCTGTTTCATTTCTTTTATTGAAATACAAGTATTTTTGTCTACTATAAATCTCAAATAAGCAGATAGTTGTGGAAGGGGGAACAGAAAGAAAAGAATATGTTAAGGAACCCAAACTCAGTGTAATGCCATTACACACTAGTGGCTTGATTATTAATTTTTTTTGGGGGGTGGAGAGGGGGCAGGCAGGAAGGGGGTTTGGTTGTTTGGTTATTTGGTTATTTTATGGCTGAATGTTTTGTTCACCACTGGGGATCAAAAGTGTTCTGCTCTGTAACACTGTGGAACTTGAGATTTTAAAATCACACAGAAAGATAGATTCAGTGATGTCCATAGCCTGAAGCAGTGAAAAAAATCCAGAGAGGGAGAGGAACTGGTGGCTTGCTAGGTTGAGTTTTTAATAATGAAAGGGTATGCCCTTATCAAAGTGAGTTACATCATTTTTTTGTTCTATGTAAAACAGAATCTTATTGAGATAGATTGAGATGTGGAAAGGTGACTTTTCTTGCCCTTAAGTTCCTAATGGAGCTGTATCAGGGTCAGAAATGGAACCTGGCTAGCATGAAAGTGTCTTGCCTACGGTGTTAAATGTGGTTACACTTCCAGGAGGAAAAAGTTTTTTGAGATTTTAAAAGATCTTTGATATAAAATCTAGGCTTGCAAATATTCAAGATTTTATTGGTTTCTGAAAAGCAAATCTTCACACTGTGGTGTTTGGGTTCTTTATCTGAATATTTCAAAGAACTGATGTATTTCATAGAAGACAAACTGAACCAGTGAAGTTCTGTGTTGAACAGTACCCATCAACAGTGACTAGGAAGCAGAAATACCCTGTATTTTCCCATTCTAGCTTTCTAATCAGAAGCTATACTAGAGCAAGGTAGTCAACAGAGATTGTAAAGGGTGAAAATTACAGTGTTCTGGAAGGTTTCTAAATCTTAGAATCATCCCAGGTGCTTTTCCTTTCATTATTGCTTCAACTACTTTATTTATACTTGAAAACACTCTCCTAAAAATTACCTTGCTTTTGTTCCTTCATTGAGTAATTGTTATTGTTTTCTAGTATTTTTATGTCTTTGGATTCTTATAACATCATTGCTCAAATACAACATGTAGATGAAAGCAGTTTGTATTTTGAGTTGATATGTGTTCTGTAGGACAGCTTGTACAGCTGTTCTTCACTAGCAGGACTTTTCTGGAAAGGTAGTGATGCTGTAATGTACTCCTTTATCTTTCTTTAACCGTACTGCAGTAAATATATCCATCAATGTACCCAAGATCCATGTCTGCCTTGGAGTGAATTTATAGTTCTGATGAATTGGAGGTCAGTTCTCTTCCTGTTTTGTTTTCTTATTTAATGTACTAGGAGAAAAGGCGTATTATTTCAGGAGTCATGAGGTTGTAATTTTGCAGGGCTAGGGAGTGGTTGGACCAATACTTTGTGATGTGACTGTGATCAAAACGATTGATGATAAATTTGATTTATTGATGTGAGTGCAGCGCATTCTCTTGGCATGTTTCCTTGATGACCGAATTTGGATGGGGGAGGGAGGGAGGCTGGAAAAGCTGCTTTGTTCAATTATTTTTAATCCTATCTATTAATGTGTTTCCTTAATTTGTTTGTTTTGATAATTTGGCAGTCAGTGTCTTTACAGATTCAATTCAAATGTGTTTGCAGTGAGTGAAATGTTTAGAGTGTGAGATTAGTGTTCAAGGGTTTTTTTGAGGGAGAGGTTTGAGAAGACACTATGTAGGTGTCTTTTAACTCCTAAGTTTATTAAGAGCATTTTCAAAAATTAAAGCTAAACCATCATATATGTATTTCATCTTTATTGTGTCTTTTTTCTATGCATTTTTTGTTTGCTCAAGGTTTAATTCTGAGAGATCCAACCTAACAGTGTTCATGTAAGAAATGCGATAGAAAATTCCACGTTCAGTAGCTGCTTCTTCAAGTCAGAATATGTTATGCCTAAATTGAGTCTAAATTGAGAGAAGCAGCCAACCAGAAAGCTCAGTGAAAACATAAGCAGTTTCTCCTTTACCGCCAGCTACAGCAGTTGGCAAAAAAAGCAAGCTGGGCCAGGTGCAAATCTACTGAAGTAATAGATGAGATGGAACCTTTTCCTCATGTGGTCATATACACGTTCCTGTTTGGCATGATCTGACCCTCTGATAGAAAGCTGCCTGTGGCTCTAAACAGTACCACTTCAAGCAGCAAACAGAGTTTTTAAAATCTATTCTAGTTCCTGTCATTTGGTAGCAGAGCTATTCTGTGCCAGACCAAGTGTTGCTGGGGTCCTGCAGTGACACCCAGCAAGGACTAATCTGTGACCACTAGCTTCCTTTCAGTTCATAAATTATAACTAAACTGACTTCTCTTTTGTTTTAGTGGTCAAAAGAATAAGTGGTTAACACTGTGTAAGTAACTCAGCTCTGCAGTTTTATGAGGTGTGCGAACAAATGTGAATTACAGCTGTGCCCTTTCAAAGAGCAGGCCCTAGAGCGATCTTGACCAGTGTGGTGCAGACATTGTATTACGCACAACCAGGTTACTGCCGAAGATTTCTTCTTGCTCTGCTCATTTATTTTCCATGGTGCAACATCTGCAAGAAATGTTGTCTTAACCTTGAGCTTATTTTCTTTCTGAGAGTTCAGGGATCTAGGAAAGTTGTGGGTAGCAGGTTTTTTTTGTCCTTATGTACTTTGTTCATTACTCAGTGCTGACACCATAGAACTGAAATTCTCTACCAGTGTGCTGATTCATCAGATTTACTGATAAGAAGCCAGGTTAGGAGATATATGGACTAAACTCTCCTGGTTTCTTGTTTTTTGACCAGTTACTTTGCCAGCTAGCTGCCTACTAGCTGATGTGCAACCTGACAGCATTCCTAGCTTTCCAGAGGCCTGTCCTGTAGGTTACTGGGCAGCTCGGCTCCCCAACTGCCAACTTGATTGCTTGCCAGGCTGCCCAAGCTGAGTCTCTGCAGGTGCAAACCCTGCTGTTCCCTCAAGAAAACAACTTGTTTCTATAAGCAATGCATTGTACCCTCAGGCAATTAGTAAGGCACTCGGTTTGGCAACAGGGAGTGGAAATCTGATAATACCGGGAGATTCCTAGGGATTTGTGGTCTAAGTAATTCCTAATAGAAAACCACTTTGGATAACTTGAAACTTGTGTTCTGAGGATAAAAGGAAAAGTTTTACAATACAGAAGAGGCTTTCATTTGGTGAAATGATTATATGGAAAAAGTCCTCTTTAGCTTTGTCTTTAGGTAGGAAAGTTCACTTTGTGACTTTGCTTCAATGATTTTAAAAGATATTTTAAGGAGTTTCTGACGTCTTTATGTTCGTATTTTAGAGAGTCCTCAGCTGTGCAGATATAAGTTTACACCAAAGGTCAGTTCCAAGCCCAGTCATATTTCATGGGTTTTGCATTTCTGTGTTGGAAAGTTAAAACTACGTGGTGCATAGGAACCACGAGAAAAAAAATTGTCATGTTTTCATTCTTTCCCACCTGCCAAGATGTTTCCTTGATGACTGCAGCCAAGAAAACTATTACAGATGAAGATTAGATTAAAAAAAATTGATTTAGATTCCACAGGATGCTGCCTTTGGAGAGATTTCTCTCTATAAAAAAGATTTATATACATTTTTATATGCGTGTGTGTTTTATACACACACACGTCACAGGGTACAACAGAATGCAGAAAGAGATAAATCAAATAGGTCTGGAACTATGTAGGGAGGTCTGGATTTAGAAGAGGGGCTGTAAGAAGGCCTGCATACCTGCAGTGTGTGCAGCTATTCTGTTGATGGGCCTGGCAAGTTCTTCTTTGCATCATTACTATTCTTGATAGATACTGTAAATTGCTGTCAAAGATATTTCAGTCTCTCTATCTTGTACAAGACTCTGCATCAAAGTGCAACACATTTTATTCAGTGAACTCACATGAAAGTCACGGCTTTCCTTCATGGCTCTTACCATGCACTTTGAAGGCACTTTAGAAACATCTCTAATTCAGAGGGACAGCCCAGGATTTTATGGGAGTCTTCAGTCTCTTGCCTTTTCAATTTGGAGCATGAGACTCTAGTTCCATGCTCTTTGATGCCACACCTACTCATCACTGAATTACTCATCGGTACACATCTGAGTTCAGCCTGACAAGTCAGAAGGATTGCATTTCTTCTGAGTTAACCCAGATGCTGGCTAGGTGCTGTATCTGGGTGGAGGGATGAACTGACACTAGAAAGATTCAAAACCTTGAAAATGTGTTAGAACCAGCAGAGCAAGTTTGTATAAGATCAGTGATTAATGCCTGTGTTGGATCAATGCTTAAGTCCTGTTTACCACCTTATGCAGAATTGGCTTCAGTTAATAATCCTATATAGAGCTTTTCATTGAAGGTAAAATGAAGAACTGTTTATACTGATGGACTGCTGAAGTAAGACTTTTTAAAGCAGAAGGGTTATCTGTTATAGATAAGAGTTAATTAACTGTACTTATTTTGTTCCACAAGCCTCTTTGAATTTTACCAGACCGTTCAAACAAATAAAACCATATCCACTGAGATAAAAATAGCATCTGCAAACACATACCAGCAAATGAAGAGTCTGAAATATAGAATAGGAAAGAAAGGTGATAAATACAGAGGCAATGTGAATACAAGGCAAATCTCTTGATACCAGTAAAAGGTGAAAATCAGTATGAAGCTATGAACTGTTGTTACAATCTTTAACCAGCTCCTGTCTCTGCTGCCATTTCCAGAATCACAGTTTCTGCCACTGACTTGTTTGTTGTCTATCATTTAAAACTGTAAAGACTTGCTGTGGTAACAGAGAGGGGGTAAAGAGCAGCTCCTAGTTTTCTCTGCCCCTGATTTAAAAAAAAATAAAAAATTTGCCAGGTTGTATATCCAACTCTCACCTACCTTTTCTTATAACATCTGTTATTAGAAGAAAAAGAAAATATAACAGTGATTTAATTTTTTTTCCCCTCTTCCATTTTTTAAACCAATACAGGAGACAGTAGTGTGGAAACAGAACCTATGGCATTTTTATAAGTATTTCTGCAATTACGGGCACCTGCTCACTCTCCATGTACTATTTTATGCATTGTCTAGTGGACAAAGAGCACAAAAAGGCCTTTTTTTTTTTTGGCCACGGTATTAGCCTTGGTTTCTCTCTATGTAAGCTGATCTGCTAATATCTCTTTGTAAACTGATTTCTCAGTGGCCGTTGAAAAGTGTTGTTTAATTAGTGTATTTTATTATGAAATATATATTTGTGATATCGGTAAAAGGTGACAGAGTGATAATTCCAGAGAATTATGTTATTTTACTAATCTGCAGATCACAAAAGCGCAGACTTTAATTCCTCTGTCAATATACAGGCATCCTGTTGAACTGATTGTCTCAGTTCAGGCTGTGTTTTCATCCAATACTTGGATCTTTGCTGACATTACCTCCTGACATAGGCATCATTCTCTCGGCTGAGGCTGTGAACTCCTTCATGTGGGACACCAAAAAGAAACCAGATAGCACTAGCTTTTTCACAACTTAAAAGAAACGGATTTGAACTAGTGATTTATAGATGAAAGGGTGTATGACTCCATAGCCGTGTCTAGATCATGCATCTTCCTAATGCAATTTTTGGTTTACTGATTCACGTTGAGAAAACACCCTATAACAGGGGCCTCCTGCTTGGCTTGACAACTTTTTTTTCCAAATGAAGCAGAAGTACATCAGGACGTGCTTTGCATACTTGGATAGGGCTGGGTTAAATATTCAGATTGTGTGCATCTTTGTACAGTTTAGAGCGTTGCTGATCTTAGATGTCTTCCGGCATAAAGCAGGTCTAGACACCTGTAAGTGACTGCCCTCTAAATAATGACCTGTAAATAAAGAACAGTTAGAGGCTACTTGAGCTGTGTCTAATAAAAGTTATTTTCAACCTTTCACTGCAGGGTTAGTACAGGAAAGCCATTTCCTGGATTACAGTGCCTAGAAGCAGTTTGTACCAGACAGCCAGACTTCATTCGTATTCTATGGACTTTTAAATGCTATCATTTAGGAAAAATGAGGCATTTATTTTTTTTCCTTTCTAGACAAAGCTTTGAGCTTTCTTGCTTAAATCTTTTCTTTTTCTTTTTTTTTTTTTTTAATTAATCTATCAAGTTACAAAACCAATACTGCTCAAATAAAGCACGCTTTGCCCCCTCCTAAATAACCAGATTACTATTATCCACTGACTCTTCTCATGTAAAATCAGTCAGGTTTATCCTAAAAAAAAAACAACCCAAAAGGCTTTTCTTTTTCCTGGTTTTAACCTATAAGTTGAAGCTTCAGGGTTGGTTTTTTTCCTGCATTTTCTATTGATGTTGAAAATATTACTTACTTTGCATTAGGCATATCGTAAATATGAGGCTATTATTTCGACTATGAAGTTTCTATAAGTTTTTCTTCTCAAAATTCAGTCCCTGTAAGTCAGAAAAGCCTTCTGGACGTTTTGAGGGACAGTTTGGATGAGCATAGTCACTTCGGATATTAAGACTCTCCAACTCCACAGCTGAGCAGAGATAAGCTTAAGATCTGTAATGAATTAAACTCAGACCAGTGTCATTTAGTCCTAACCCCATAGGCTGTCACAAGTGAGTTTCTCCCCTTGTATTAAAGCTTTGCTTTTGTTTGTGTTTGTGCTGCTGTTTCTTTTGTTTTCCTTGGTTATTTTTTTTAACTACCTAGTTAAAGAGCTCCAACATATGTGACAATCTCTAACTGTGGAACATTTTGTCACTGTATTGTATTCTAATCTCATTTAGATAGCAAGAACTTACTTTTTCTTTTCCGGGCAAAATATCTCCCATAGATGACTTTCACAAAATAACAGTAAAGATACAGTGTATGTACCTGGAACATTTCTAACATTTGCCTTTGGGGAGATGAATTTATATTTTGAGCTGTCCTTATAGGTGTCTCTTCTCCAGTCTCTGCTCTGAATTAAGTTTCAAAATACTCTGTTCTTTACGGAAGATTTTTGTTTTTTAAAGATGGCATCTTCCTATAGAATCATACTGTTTCACATGCTTATCTCTTTGTTCTTCTGTGTTAAGTGTCAAAACTCTGGTTTTAATGTTTTTTACCTCTGCTACTGTACTATGGGTGTCAGTGTACTACTGTTATATATCAAGAATATGCTATTTAACCAAACTCCAGTTAGTAACTCTTAGGCATGATCTATCTGTCAAAACAGGGGGCATTATGCGTATCACAACACTATTTTAAGATGTTGCACACAATTGCTTTACCCTGCCTACAGTAAGACACAAATTTCCTGACTTTCTCAGCAGCTTGCAACAACACGAGCAGTAATAAAGAACAGCTGCTGAAATAGCTGTGTTTTGAGGCCCTAATTTGATACTGCAGGACCTTTTATTACTAGCAATGATGTGAGAGCAGGACACATGTGAAACAAAGTACTTGCTTAACTTGCAGATCTCTGGTCATGTTGGTGGCATAGTTACTGGGTGACAGGAGTGTATTCATTTGTACACTGGGCACATTGGCCTGGAATAGACCAGGTGAGATTTACACAGTCGTTTTCAAAGAAGCAGAATTGCACTATGAAGACTATTACAAATTTGGTGTCATAGGGCAAACCTCATCCCGTATAGATCTGTCATCATTTTGCTATGAGAGACCAAATGCTGATGCTAATTACTGCTAGACATTCTGTAGGTTTGGACTGGTGTAACTCAGGGTCACCCCTGGCCTGCAGACTGCCTGGAGATGGGGCAATTGCTATGTTGTCCATCCTTAACATGGAAATGGTAATTACTTGGATAGCATACTTTACAAATGTACGTGAGAGTCAGATATGCCCATTAGCAAATGGGATTGTCCAGTACTCTTTTTGTAGTGTTTTGTGTTCCTGTATTCATGTATCCATTTCTGAATTATGTGCACTAAAGTGATATTTTTCCTGGATATTTTGCTAACTCTGACCATAAGGGCTTACTTCAGTTTTGGCTGAAGTATGTTAACATCTGTTCCTTTTATTTGGCTGTATTAAAGAAAGAAAAAAAGGAGAAGAATTAAAAAAAAAAAAAAATAAATTTAAAAATAAGACCACTGTTGAGAGATCTAATTTTGAGAAGAATTCCACTTTGTCAGGAAGCTATATTTATGAGTTTTGGAGTTTTGAATACTTTCCTGATTGTATAAGACTTCTGTTTGTGTTTCTGTACAAAATAACAAACTCAAGGAGCTTCTTCTGGAGGAGTTTACAGAGAGAGATCAAATAAATCCCTTTGGATGTCTACTGTGATTCAGTTAAAAAGGTTAACTTTTACTTGCATAGTTTTGGTGAAAGTATAGGTCCTGCACCAGGATCTCTCCTTTGTTTGTTCTCCAATACCAATTATGAGTAAATCCCATGTGAAATTACAATAAAGTATGTGGGATTACTTTTTCATTACTAAGCGTTTTTTAAATAGTGAGAAAGTGCTGTCATGTAGGAAAACTTTGACAGCTTGGAATCAAACACCTGGCAAGCTAAGTTTTTGTGGGTTTCTATTTTGTTTGTTTGTTACTTTCTTGTTTAGTGTTTGTTGCTGTGTGTGTGGTTTGTTTGGTTTTATTTCTTTTGGTCTCTGGAGTTTTAAGAGCTCACTTTAAAAGTTTGCTAATGTTCATTTAGAATAGATGTGATCCAGCTTCACTGCACTGCAGGCTGCCTTCAGGAGTTTTGGAGTCAGAAATATTTCTGTGCAGTTCTAAAGCCCTTAGGGTAAGAGGTATGGTCCCGAGGGAGGAAATGGAATGTGCAGTGCTTTTCACATATTGGATACTATATGCAAATTTAATACTTATTTTTTATTTGCATCATTATCTGTATCAAAGTGTAGACTTTTTAGAAAATCTTGTAGTTCCAAGTCTTTCTGTCAGCTGATCTTCTTTTAACTCATTCTTTTGTGCAGATGGACATGAATGGTTACTTGTGTTGAAAGTGAGGTAGGCACTACCACACAGGGGAGGAGATGATAGAAGAAGCAGTACAGGAATGTTAGCCTGCTCACTTCACTTTCTTCTGAAGAGCTTGGGGCAATAGTTCTCCTATCCAGCCACTATAACTGGTATTAAGCTTGCAGCTGCATGTTGTTTTCATTGGCTGAAGGAAGCCACCACTGAAGGTCATGATCTCAGTTCTAAAGAATTGTTTTGCTTTGGAGGCTAGGTAAGCCTCCAGGAACTGCAGATTAATTCAACAGGTGACCTGAGACTTGACCAGAGAATTTTACTGAAAAAACAGGCTGTCTACCACAGTTTGTGCACAAACGTGCAGGTCTGGAGACTCTATGGAGCTTTAGTCCTCCCAGGATACATTTAGGATGTCAGGAATACTGGTTTGCTATAGAGTTTAGTAGATTGTACTTAGCTGTTTTTATAGCTACCTCACATATTCTTTGGGCTGGGAAATTCTGTTGACTCAGAAAAAACATAGGGTATCAAAGTAAAAGATTGACTTGTTTACCAGGAGTAAATGAATGGGAAAGACCATCAACCTCATATCTCAGGACCTAAGAAATATATCTACTTTAAAAATAACTTCTCTATGCTAGAAAACATTGAATGGCAGATAAGTGAGTTGCTGAAATTCCCTCCCAGTATAGTTCTAGAGAAATTAATTTTATTGTGCTTTACCTCTTGAACACAACCAAGTTTGTGCACTCCTAATAATGAAGGTTGATAGGGTGTTGTTAGCTTTGACTCAACAGTTTACTTATTGATACCTAGAACTCCTTGCACCTAATTCTTTCTTACATTGTGATTGTGCATCATATTATATCAGTTTATGCTGAGTTGGCTTATTCAGATTGTCAGAGTGACACTGGAATTGGAACTGTAAGTCTGCACACCTGAAGGACCTTGTTGTAGCTGCACCAGTAACACTGTTGGCAGATGTCCTGTTGTGCAACATGGGACAATGCATGTCTGGCTGGCAAAGCATGTCTACTTAGTGTCCTTAGATGTGTTACAAGCACAGATCATGTGCACAGCAGTCCTGTTAGAGTCCTAAAATTGGACATTAGTTGCATCCTCCGTGTATACTTTTATTCAGTAAGAGGTAAAGAGATAAGAGGAAGAAGATATGTTATTGTGGGACCGTTTTAAGGAAGATTTTCTTGTTTTGTGTTACAGGAAGTCCTGCAAGCCTTTTTCAGAAACAAAGCGAATATTCCCTCTCTTAAAGTGCTATCTGTTTTCCCCCCAAAAGTGTTGAATATGATGTAAAGGCTAGAACATCCCATCTGGGAAATTTTCCATCTTCATCTTGAAAATAAAGCTTTTACAATTAGCTACCCAGAAATCAGCAATTTATGCTATTTACGTTCTTGTCAGAAGCATTTTCAAATAATCTCAGAAGGACAGTTGGAGGCCTGTAGTTAGCAGTGTTCCCAGGTATCAGTACTGGGCCCAGTCTTGTGTGGAATAATGACTGGAGGTGAATTAGAAATTAAAATCATATTAAAGGTACAGCAGTGTTCACACATTAAGGAGAGGTATAATATCAAAGAAGCTCCCAGGGTGGAGTGCAACTGGTGTGCAAAGAATCCATTCCACAGGGGTTCCCTGGATGAAACTGCCTGCAAGTAGCACAGGGGATGGAGTGGAGTGAAGATTCCATGGCCAGGCCCTATGAGATCATGGCAGAGGTGGGAACTTGATGATACTGCAGGACTGACAAGCTGTCTATTTGCAACCCTGTGCCAATAGTCTGTCAGTTTTTGACAAGGTGCTGTCCTTTGTGCTAACTTTGCTCATTATAATGTCATTATAATACCAAAACACACCTCTGTCCCAAAGGCTACCCGCCTTCAAAGCGCAACCACCCCTCACTGAGCTTGTGCTGTGAATTTTCTTCTGCTGTATCTTTAAAAGTGAAGCAAGAGAAATTTACACCAATCATAATCAAGGTATTTTTGACTAGAGTCACTCAAGCTCCATGTTGAAGGTAAAAAATATAAAAATGTTTTAAGTAAGAGGGGATGTCAGGGAAGGCATCATCATGGACAAGTCAGGGTAGATGCTATTGCTGACCATCTCTGACTCCTGGGATCAGTCGACGGGCTGAACCTCGCTTGCCCCCCATAGAGATGCCTTTGGGTAAGATCTGGACTTTCCAAGTATTTCCCCAGGAAACTTAGAAATTTTCCTGAGCTGTTCTTTAACATGTGTTGTATATCTGCACATGCTTTGCAGACAGTGAATTTATCACTGTCAATCCACAAGAACCTGTACTTGTGTTGCTGTCAATAAACTGCACTATTCA
>WUAM01000323.1:32817522-32831750 GCA_024336885.1 Actenoides hombroni
CTGTGAGGGTGACAGAGCACTGGAACAGGCTGCCCAGAGGGGTTGTGGAGTCTCCTTCTCTGGAGACATTTAAAACCTGCCTGGATGTGTTCCTGTGTGACCTAATCTAGGGGATCCTGCTCTGGCAGGGGGATTGGACTAGATGGTCTTTTGAGGTGCCTTCTAACCCCTAATATTCTGTAATTCTGTGGTTTTTAAATGTCCTGTCTGGAAGCTGCTTGAATGTAAAATTTGACTACTAACAATTAAGAAAACAAAATGTTTTTAATTATGGTTCTTTGAACAAAGTTTTAAAAAGGATTACTAAGCATCTTTTTGCTGGTGTGTAGTAAAATTGACAGATGACTGACAAAACCTCTATTGGTTATTATTAGGACAATGTACCAATAAAGCCTCTGGCTTATGAGTTCCCCAAAGTACTGAATTCCAGAAAAAAGGAAATTTGTTTTATGCTTTCTGTTCTTTAAGCAGTTTCATCAAGTTTGTTGTTGTTAGACTTCTATCACTAACAGGATGATCTCTGAGGTGGGTGGTCTCATCCACTATGCAATTATTCTGTTTCCACATTTAGCAGAGATTATAGTATTGTAATCAAAATCTAGAAAAATAAAAAATCAAATAAATCAAGTTATTTGATTTAGAACATTTCTAGAAAGCCAGGGCTAGTTGTCTTACAAAGGACTACTGGAGATCTCCAAAGGAGAATATACTGAAAACCAAATACAACATATTAGGAGAAATAAATCTGCAAGGTATGAAACAAATTGGTGGAGTTTGCTTTGGTTTATCCACTTTATTTTTCAGAAGCCTTGCTGCTTAGCTATTGCATGAGACCCATGCTGAGCTTTGTAGTCAGAAAGCCTTTTTCTGCAGTTCACAGAAGTGTGGTTTATTTGCACAGAGGAGGATGAAGGACTGGAAAAGGGCTGGGGGTTTTGTGGAATAGAATCCAAATTAGACAGGGTGACCTTAAAAAATCTGAGACAGAGAGGTAAAAAAATGGGGATTTAGGAATAATATGTGCAGATTTGTCTGTTCTATTTGTTCTTTCAGAGAACTCACTTCAGGTGAGTTGGTTTTTTTAGCAATATTTTTTGTTATTTTTGTGGCAGAAATTTATTGAGTTCAAATAGATTTTACATCTGCAGAACAGAGTAAACATATTGCTGGATAATGGCAGCTTACATGATGTTAATTGTGGAGCACTGAAAGCTCAAAGTATGTAGCCTTTGAATTCATGCTTTCAAAAAGCATCCAAATCAATGTGAATTTGCCTTTGCTGTTTTCTTTGAACACTTGTTATTTGCTTTTAATAAGTCCCTGAAAATAGAACAAGAAAAACATTAGAAAGCCAGAGAGGTGGAGGTTCTTTTAAATTCCTCTTTGTGCTTGTGTGAGTAAGGGTGGGGATATTTGGTAGATCTTGTTACGTTTGTTGAAACTAAAAGCTAACAAGCAAGAAAACCCATCAAACTCCATAGCTTCCTAGAAACTATTCATATGCTCTGAAGTATATTTTGAATGAGAGCAGAGAAACAGTTTCCTGTGTATCTTTTCCCTTTGTGTGCATGAGAATGGTAATTTAGTGATGTTTTTTATTATGTATTTTAGCAATGGATGTTAGCTGTTTTAGCAGTTCTGCCTGCTTTAGAGGAATATACATTCATTTTCTGTGCTCTCTTATAATACATTCAGTCTCTCTATTAGTGAACTCTGGAAATAAAAGTAAATCGAGATTTTTTTGACAAATGCTATGGGCAAGTTACTGAATTGCACTGTAACAGCAAGTTCCCATGCCAAAGCCCTGTGATGTGTTTTCAGATGATAAGTGGTGATAGGAGAACCCTGTAAATCTCTTCAGCTCCCAGTGAGAAGCTTTTGTATTTACAGAATTACAGAATGGTTGAGGCTGGAAGTTACCTCTGGAGGTCATCCCTCCCACCACTCAAGCAAGGCCATCTAAGCTGGTTGCCCAGGCCCGTGTCTAGATGGCTTTTGCGCATGTCCAAGGATGGACACTGTAACTTCTCTGGGTGACCTGCACCATTGCTCAATCACCTTCATAGTAAAATAGTGTTTCCTTATCTTCAGAGGGAACCCCTTGTGTTTTGGTTTGTGCCCATTGCTTCTTGTCATGTCACTGGGCACCACTGAACAGAGCCTGGATCTGTCGTCTTTTCGTCTTCTCTTCAGATATTTATATACATCTGTGAGATTCCCTGAGCCTTCTCTTCTCCAGGCTGAACAGTTGCAGTTCTCTCAGCCTTTCCTCGTATGTGGTGGGCTCCAGTTCCTTAGTCATCCTCGTGGCCCTTCACTGAACTCTCTCCAGTATGTCCATGTCTCGCTCATACAGAGGAACTCAGCACTGGACACAGCACTCCAGGTGTGGTCTCACCAGTGCTGAGCAGTGGGGAAGGATCACCTCCCATAACCTGCAGACAATGTTCTGCCTGATGCAGTCTGGGCTACCATTAGCCTTCTTGGCTGCAAGGGCACATCGTAGGCTCATGTTCTACTAGGTATCTACCGAGACTCTCAGGTCCTTTTCTGCAAAGCTGCTTTCCAGCTGTGTGGTTCTCCTTTCCAGCAAATACTGGTGCCTAGGGTTATTCCTGCCCAGTTGCAGGATGTTGCACTTGCCCTTCTTGAACATTGTGAAGATCCTGTCAGTCCACGTCTCTAGCCTGTCCAGGTCCCTCTGGATGTCAGCACAACCCTCTAGTGTTACCAGCCACTCCTCCCAGTTTTGTGTTGCCCGCAGACTTGCTGAGAGTACGCTCTTCTCCCATCATCCAGATCACTAATGTGTATGTTGAATAGCATTAGAGCCAGTATTGAGCTCTGGGGTACATTGCTAGTTTACTGGCCTCCAACTAGACTTTGTGCCACCGATTCCCACCCTCTGGGCCCAGCTGTTCAGCCAGTATTCAATTCACCTCACTGCCTGTACTAGATTTTTAAATTGACTATGTTATACTTCCATTAAAATACTACAGCCACAGTGTTTTCTTAAAAAAGGAATTCAGTTCCTGAATAATCCATATTCAGCTGTCTCAAGCAAAACCTTCATTAGACCAAATAAAAGTAAAGGCAAGTATTTTGCTCAGCTTTGGAATTTTTTCAGACAAAGTGTGCAGTGAGCCCTGTGTTCTGGTTATTGTGACCTACACCTTGAGTTAAAATCTGTGTTGTAATTAACTTACCTGGAAGTGTTGTCAGATCATGGAGTAAGCTTGCATCAATTTGGTATGTTCTCTACCTCTTCCTTACTTCTCTTGAGGAAATAAATTTTGGAAATAAACTGATGGAGAGGATAATGTGGAAAAAAACTCCATCTCTAGCATCTCAAAGCACTTCTTAATTTCCATTCACCTGTTACGCAAAACATAATAGTTTCTATTTTCCACATTTTCCTCTCTATGTGTTCACTCTGTCTCCAAACCTGAAGGTAGAGATATCCAGGGAAATATGTTGTACAGAGTAATTTCCTTTCTGGAGAATGATTGGATGTGCCAGGGTGAACCAACAGAAAGAGTCAAGTCTGTAGTACGTAGCCATCCATCACATTCTTGATCAAGTTGTTAGGCTTCGCTGAGCACATAAGGCCTGGATAACAGAGCTGTAGGACGTGACACTTTCTGGGTCATAGTTCAGAATTCAAGTGCTACTTGTTGTTCATAATGCATCATTGCTGACTTGACGGAAGTCAGGGATATCTGTTCAGTTACGTGTGCATTTCTACCAGTTGCACAGATGTCATTCACTCAAACAGTAGACTAATTTGCATTCTCAGCGCAGGCCAAGGACTAAATGAATGTGTGAGACTGAAATCCTCCCTTTCTGCTAAAAATTGTTATTCCAAGTTACGGTTAGACCTACAGCTGAGTCACAAAAGACAGATCTCTCTGGTACTAAGAAGTACATTTAGAAGATGTCTAATTATAATATAAATAAAGATTGTATTCTCATTCTTAAATTAATTCACATTAGCTGTATTTCTTTTATGCAGATAATTATCTGAAATTTCCTCTTCGTTACCTTGTACATCACTTTTTGTGGTGAGTCAAGGATAGAAGGTGGCAGGCAAGAATCAGTGGGAACCCTCAGAGTCTGCCGCAATATGGGTTTGGTGATGGTAATGTGTAGAGTTTTCTGGCGTGAAAAATGAAGTGTATTTTTTTTTTTTTTTCACTGAGCAATGATCTCCTCATTACTTCACAAATGGTAACTGTATCTATGCCTTCACAGTATCTTGGGAATCAATCTTATAAGTCTGTGTGTCCACTAAGCTGAGAACATATTGAGTGTTGATTGAACCTCAGAAGAAGGATTTGCAAAAGCCTCAGCTGGTATACATTGACACTGTTCCCTTCAAGCCAATGAAGTTGCATTAATTTACATCAGTCAGCCATCTGGGCTTGTGTTTTAGGAATTGAATCTGATTTTCAAGGACCTGGAATTCAGTCGGTCTCTGTATTTCTTTTAATTTTATACTGAAGAAATTAAAATGATCCTTTGTTCTCACTTCAAGGTCCCTTCTCAATTTTCTCACTCATGCCCTCCTTTTCTTTCTCATTCCAATGGCTACTTTTTTTTGTTATGCAAGGGTGCTTTCTCTTCTCTTTAATTCTGATAGAAGGATGGTGGTCAGGGATGCTCCACATAAAATTACTTTGCAAATCTGTTGCTTCATCTGTTATCTGTTCCTGTTGCAGCAGCTGCATTTGTGAGAGAATAATTGTTCCTCTTGCACTGTGTTATCTACAGCTGCATATGGGCATGCAGAGTGCATCCTGGTGCACTCTAAAGAAGGAAAATCAACCACTAAAGAATGCCGAACAGTACTCTGTTTTGCACAATTATATTTAGAGGCTTATGGAAGTGGCAACTACCTTCAAGCTAATGAAAATTTATTTAGTTATGTATCTATGTACTGCTTTGTTTTGCAAAGATAAAACATTTCAAGTTTCTAGATCCTGCTTTGTATATATTTATCCCAAAATTCACTGGAAGCTGCATGTATTGAGCAGCAGAGAAAAGGGACAGAAATTACACTCTTTAGAGTTTGGGCAAGGAACTTTTATGTAATTCTATAAAAGAATAGTGATGATTTTGATGTTTTTCCTTTTTCATTGACATTAAGACCTTTGGAAGTTTCTCAAAGTAAAACTTGAGAAAAACAGTTCAAAGGCACTGAGGAGTACACACTTAATAAAGATGGGAGATCTGGGAAACTTAGGTTGATTTCCTTGCTTTCCTTTGCTCATTTAAGGAAGCTGTCTCCCACACCATCACTGAGTGCCCCACTACTACCCTGAGATATCTTTCTCTCATGACTTGTCCAGAAATTCCATCCTGAACTCAAGGAGCCAACCTGACAGTCTTTGGAATGGAAAAGTTACTAATTAATTCCCATTACTACTGATCAAGCTTAAGTTAGCGGAATATTGCATGGAACTGGAGACTACTTGAGACTTTTGATTTCCAGACCAACTTTGTTACCCTTGAGTTTAACGTGAATAGAAAACTTAAATTCTCCAGTGAAACTTGAAGTATTTTTCCTCTTTCCATGTTAAATCTTGAGTTGCTTGAACAAAGAAATGCCCAGAGGACTGGAAATACTAACAGAACTTTCCCAGGTTGTGGAAAAGTTTAATTGGCTTTGGTTTAAAATCTGAGAATAGGTTTTGAGTTAGTTTTAAGTTTCTCCAAATGCACATGCTTTACCTAATTATACTTTAAATGGTTTTCAAAGACCATTTTCTTTGATCCTTCTGATTTCTGAATGGTGTCTTTAAATGCTCATACCCTTACGTGTGGTTAATTTAAAATTGTTCTGCTTATTGCTAGATGTGCTGGTTTTAAAACCTCTTTCACCTGCTTTTCATGGCTAAATATGATCTCAGATTACCTATTTTCTTCCTTTCCCTATCTGCTGTTATTTAGGACAGCAATGGTTGGTTGCTTACTGCTGCTTTCATTTTTAATCCACATTATGTCTCAAAATTATTTTATTTGTAATGCAGCAGCAGGGACACCTGCTCTTGACATGTGAGAACATTCTGGTGACATAACCAGCTACCAATAATAGAAACAGTACTCTAGGCCTTCATTATAAGCCATGTGATGCTTCCACTGCACTGCCAATTGAAACATCATAATTCCACCCACTGAGATATAACTACTGCCCAGAGAGGGAGGAAGTGAGCAAGTGAGAGAGAGGTAGATTCATGTTGGTTTTGAGTACTGAATGACTTCTGAATATCCCTATGTAATACGCTTGGCTTTGGTGTCAGTTGTTTCTTCTGTATGGATGTTGGGATACAAGACTAGTAGGAAGAATTTTAGTGTTGTTCTTCCTCGGTTAAAACAGAGTGGTTTGTGTTTTGAAAGTGTTAGAGTTATAATAATTAAGGGAATTAAAACAAAAATAGTCTCAGCCTGTTAGTTACTGAAATCCTTTCAGCATTACATGATTTTTATCCACCATTTAAGCGCTATTGCAGTGAGACCTTTGACTTACATAGAGACCACCATTGCAATTAATATCCCTGTAGAGGCTTCTGTGTCAAATTGACCCTAGCAGAGCTCACAGTCATTTCACAGGCTGCGTTGTGAGATACCAGGTGTGCAGTGTATTACATTCCTAATAGAAACAATGCTTTACTGTCCTGTACTGAGACACCCTAATGTACTGGTTTGTTATCTCTTGCTAAACTGATGCTGTCAATGGCTGTGTCATCTCTGTACATCTATACTCTGTTTGGAGATAGTCCACGATAAAGCTGTGAAGCACATCTGTGAAATTTTTTTTGTCTCTCCCTTTTTTTTGCTTTGGTGTTATTTTTATACCATTAAGACCGGGCTGATTTCTGAAGATCTTCATTAAGATCAAACATTTAGTTTCTCTCCTTGAATAACAAGAGTTAAAGTAATCTTCCAAACTGCCATTGTGGCTTGTCACAAACCAGTTGTCTGAGTTATATTTGGGTTATGAGATGCATAAATCACAATAGAATTTGCCCTGCTACATATCATATCAGCTCCTGGGCAGATCTGTTTTCTTCATAAAAATATCAGAGTTACTATGTCACTTTATGCAGGAATGATTTTCTCACCTAGCTGTTATAACTTCACAACTAACTGCATTTCCAGTTTTTTTGGAAAGAGTACAACATCCTGCACACTCTTGATTTACATACCAGGTGGCAGATACGGAAAGTTTCTGCGCTCCATGGCAGGGGAGAATGAGAGAAAAGGGTTTTCAAATGCATCAAAATGGAAAGAGAGACCGAGTCGTCTTTCAAAAAATCTCCAAGTTATTTTTCTCCCTTTTGCTATTTAGAAATTTGCTAATTTAAAGTAATTTGTTATTCAGAGTCACTCAGCAATGTTCCAAGTGAGTAAAAGCCTCTGGACCATACATAAATTATATTCTCCCCATGTCTTTGCTATTTGTTGTCGCTATCACTATATGTTACCATGGCAATATTTTTGTGCGATGACTGGTTAAGTACAGCTAACAAAGACGAGGGAGAATATGATCAATTTACTATGCTTTTGACACAGTATGGTGAACTTAGGAATGTGTTGGGATTTTTTGCCCTCTGAAAAGAAATGTGAGAGGCTTATGTAAGTTTTAGGAGTTTTGTGAAGTAGTCTGCTGCTGGCTCCAAAGCCAGGTTTACTTTCCTCGAATAATGAATACTGGTGTGAGCCTCAAACACAAGCCCTTTACCATCACTCAAATCAGATATTGTTCATACGAAGATAATTATATGCAAGGCAAGTAAACAATGAATCCAAAATAATTTTTGGACTCAACATGATTATTCTTGTATGGTCTTGCCACCTTTCATCTAGATGTAAATGTCATTCTCTAAAGTATGCCTTCACTGAGTTGAATCACGTAACTCTGAGAAACATTGGAAGATGGTAAAAAAAGTAGCTGAAGAGGTTCTCACTCTCTTTTTTCTCAGCAAAGAAAACTGCTGATCAAAAGGTCTTTCTGGTCTATGTCTGCCAGTGGATTTCAGCTTGGTACCTTTCTGTTTCCTCTCTATCTTTTGCTCTGTGTTTATTCTGTGTGAAGCAATTCACCTTTTTGGCAAGCTGGTATCTTTCTAAACCCAGTACCAGTAGGAAGCAAAGCTAGCTCCTTCTCAAAAGATATAGTTCATGACGCTGCTACTTCCATATCATAGAGTTACCTGTCACAGGACCCCATTCTGCCAGGCTCCAACAGCAAGCTCTAAGAAATCCAAACTGAATGTAACAATAACATCCCCCAGAGAGACACAGCATCCCTGTGTCATGCATTGTTTCTATAGAGGAATCATAAGAGTTTAAATGATCAGTGCCAAATGATTGGCAATTTCGTACTTCATATAAATGACTTCTTAGAACAGAACTTCAGTTAGTAAAAGACTTTCAGAAACTGAAGGATTTGAAGCCATTTATTAATCCTTATTTTCTTAATGATTACTATTCTTTTGAGGGAAAGAAAAACAATTTCCACTTAGCTTCACATGCTTTCAATGTCTAACATAGTGCTAATTTTGAAAACAGTAATTGTTTTAAGGATATTTCATCTCATTTTAAGAGGGCCAGAGCACACATGCTTCTGATGGAAATTAATGGTAACTATGAATGCTCAGACACATCCATATTCAGAAATAACTAGATTCATTGGCATCTAAATGCTATAGAAGAAATTCTTCTGCCTCAGTGTCAATGGGGTTTTTGTTTTTCAGTGAAATGGGATCAGGACCCTCTTTCCAAAGCTACTAAACAGAAGCTTCAGCAACCTGCATACACCGTGTGTGAATTTGAGCTAAAAGGGAAAGGATGGACAGTCAATTTGGGTTTTTTTCTGCTAGCAATTTTAAAAAAGAGATAAGTAAAATGCAGTGCTAGGCATTGTAGCGTATTGATGCTAAGATTGAGCTTTTTAAGAGCTTTCAGAGCTAGTGGTGTAGCTACAGTAGCAAGTAAAAATTTAGAGAAAACCCCTTGAACCATGACAATGAAATTACCATAGCAGATTTCTGTTGGAAAGCATTTAGCAACTGCAGCACAGTGTTCTTTTTGTACTCTAATCTAGACCTCTTCTGCATTGCATTCTTGACAGATTTTCTTTCCCGAGTTAACATTTTGAATGAGACTAGGCTATTACTGTTTGTCAGGCTAGATCTCAATGACATTTGCATATCAAATCTGAACTAGCTGTACTAAATTCAAAGGATTTTTTTTAAAATATCAGAACTAGCATGTGCACTGCTGTTGCGAAACCAAAAGCTGCATTTTGGTTAGGGATTCTACCTGCCTACCCAGATTTTTATTTCTGAATCATTTGTGTTAAAGATAACAGGTGTATAAAACACCTGCATAAAGGAAGTTATATGAAATTTAGTTGGCTGAAATTATTGGCTGTAAATAGAACCGACTTTTAATTACAGCCAATGCCTTATATAGGGACCCCGCTGGTTTCTAGAGGATTTTTTAGGTTGTCTTTGTTACAAGGGAGTGGAATGTTGAAGTATGGCAGCTAGCCTGGTAAAATATGCAAGAAGTATGCAAAAACATGCGAAGGTCAGAGCAGAAGTCATTAGAAAGCAGGAGCATAGCCAGGGAAGAAAGAGACATTGTTGAGATACAGGTCAAAGAGCTCTGAGGAGAAATGATCTTTGTAAATGAAAGCTTCAGCATGATACAGGGAGCCTGTTCCTGAATGGTCACTTAATACCTCAGAATTACATTATCTCCCCATTGTATCATTAGCTCATTGTTGATGGCTTTTTCTAAGTAGGTAGGTCTTCATATTAAAATAATCCATGGCACAGAACTGTCATATTTTTGCTAATAGATTCATTGGACTCTTGTAGCTTCTTTTTTGTTCTGTTATTATAAGGCCTCAGAAAGTTCTTTGGTAATATGACATACCCTGGTTTGTTTTCTGTTCCCTTTTCATTTCATTAAGACTAAAGTCTGTCTCTCTATGAAACAGAGAGTGCTTTCTCAACTTTCTGTGGGGATGTGTGTGTGGTTTTTTGTAAATTACCTGTTCTGGTTTGAAACTGGCAATTATTTTGAGAGCGAAAATTCATACCAAACAGAGATGTAAATTAAGAGCATTTTGTTAGTGTAATAAAATAAACTGTAATGTCAATAGCCTGTTAGTATAATAAAAATAGGATAGTTGGAATTTGCAGCTAGTTTTCAGAGCTGTACATATGAAATGATTTCCTTGTATTCAGTTTAGTGGACCAGTGGAGGATGTCCTGGGCATAGAAGCATATTCCAGTTATTTAATTCCACAACATCCCTCTCGGTACCACTTCTCTAGTTTCTCATGCATAGAGCTGTACCAAAAAGAAAGGGGCAGACCAGATTTTTCCTGACAGCTGAGCAAGCTTCAGCTGCTGGAACAGACTTTTAAGGGCAGGAACAAGCTAGCCCTGGTAATACTGCCCTTGTGATGCTGTCTGCTCAGCAACTGGATAGGTCAAGGTGGGAAACTGAAGATCCTTCCCTAGTCATTTGATGATCCCAGCTTACTTTAAGTAGAGAAATTAGTATATAACACATTACAGACAGCAATGATGTCTTTCTATTTGCTAGTTATGTTCAGAGGCTGCACTTAACTACATCTGTGGAGTCATTCAATTTGTAATAAATAAGTTCAGCTCCCAATTACCCAGCCCACTCTTTGTTTTTATTTAACTATATCATTTTTCATTGTGCTGCAGAGTATATTTTGCAAATTATGTCACTTCTAGTTACTCTCTTGAGTCTGACTGATGTTGGAGCACTGACCTGAGATGGAAAGTCAAATACGAAAAAGCAAAATAACATTGGTTCGCCACTGTGAGACTCAAAAAAGATATCTGCAACTGTTCCATTAGTCCTGAGCCTAGAAGGATTTGGGGAGATGTGGGATTATGATGAGTATTAGAAAGAATTACAGAAAGCTTAATGAATAATTTTCCTGTTTGGTTGATTTTGTTATAGTTCTGCTAGAATTCTTTGAAAAACTTGAATCTTAACATCATTAAGGATCTCAGATTAATATTAAGAAAAATTGACTTATTTTTCTTTTTTTTCTTTCACTTTTTTCTTTTTCCTGGAGGCATAGTTTTTGCAGATTGCAGGGAAGATGAAATACCTGACTATAGTAAAGCATGCACCTAGCAATGTGTAAGGACTGCAAATGTGCTTGTTACATCAGTGATGATGCAAGAGGAGAGATGTCTTGCTGCTCTTCCCTCCATTCCTTTACTACAAAAGAGCAAGACACTCTGGGGCCTAAATTTTATACCTAGACTGTGAAAAATTGAAAAACATCCTGATCAAAAGCTACACTGTCAGTAGAATTAGTAAAACAACTGTAAGCAGACTTCAGCTGCTGCAGAGATCAGAAAGGAAATTTGGCTTACTGTGTGAATCGTCTGAAGTGTTTGATGTATGAGGAGGTGTTCGGCCACTGCAGGAGGTAAGCTTCTGGACTTGATGGACAAAAGAAAGGACAGTATGACAGCTGCTGTATGTGTACAGTGTAGTGGACTCCTGTGTAAGAAGAATCATCCATTTGTTTACTGGGTAACAGAATAGATTATAAACTCCACAAATCTCTGACTCTTATTAAATTCTTGAAGAAGCAGATGTAGGGTAAGCAGCTAAGTAATAAGGATCACCACCAGTCAGTCAAAACTTTTCAAAGCAGAAGGTCAATGAAGTCACCACATGTGAATGAAGATCACTCCCGAAGAGAGAAGGGTCCTTTTGGTGAACAGTTTTGTCACATCACTGTGTAATAAGAGCAACAGAAAGCTGACAGTGCCATGAGGCATGGCATAAATGCATTGCAGAGAGCGGAGATGGGAAAGTTGTCTGGTTTTAATCTAGGGGGTAAGGGCTATGTGGTTTACAAGGGAATGGGGAGATCAAAGAAAAATATGCCAGGTGGCCCCAGAGGGCCTTTTAAGTTATAGCAGGGACTGGAGTAATTTGTGAGATGCTTTTAATTTCTTGTGCTACTAGTAGAAGAGTTTTTGAGTTTTACTTGCCAGAATTGCTGGGAAAGTAGCTAATAGTTATTTTGTGATAGAGATGTTGGGTGACTAATTTTTAGAGGATTTCTTTGAGCTGATGCATGAAACTATTGAGTTTTGTGAAGATGCATTTCAGATCTGTGTGCAAAGTGCTTCGGGATTCTTTGAGATGAAAGACTATCTATGTAAATGCAAGATATTAATTCTTGCACTTCATGCATTTAATTTCTGAGAATACATATGATTCTTGAGAAATGACTTTGTCACAGTTCATCATGTAACCACTTCTTTGAGATGTTCCCCTCAGACTTCAGAGTGCAGTAGTCAGATTTAATATTTTTTATTGAAGGGTAGATAAAAATAAGATCTGTTTTCATCTTCATTGATAATTTAAACATATATTTAGAAGTTAAAAAAAAAAGGGCATACATATAGAGAAAGCATTTGAAGCTGTCATAATCTATATAATGACTATACTTGCTATAAACTATTAAGACCATTTTTCTTTGAAAATACCAGTAAAAGCAGCATAGATACTCTGCAAAATTTCTGTGCAATTAGTGTGTTAAGGTATTAAGCTAGCTGTTGATGAAGACACTGCCTTCTCCGTGTGTGAATGTTTTAGTTTTATGGTTTTGGGTTTGGTTTTGGGTTTTTTTCAGGTAGTTTATAATTAGTTAAATGAAAATTTAAAATCCAGTTTGGAGAATAGAAAAAGCAATAACTTTTTCCCTCCTCTTCCAATCTGTGTTTAGAAGCTAGATGTGAGAAGGTGAGATGTACTGTTCCTAAGTTCTGGAAGAAAGGAAATAATATATTTAAATTACTAAGTGTGTTACAATATTTAAGTTACCTGAACTGTGTTTGAAATTGAGTTTGCACTGAAAATTAGTTTTTTAATACTTCAGTTTTCTAATCAACAACTTTATTTAACAAATGAAATTTCAAAATTATTGTTTTATCTTAAGCAGATTCAGATTTCCATGCTAATATAATTGATACATATTAACTTTTATAAAATAATTGTTTAATTTTGAAATGTTAACTTATGTATTTTTTTTACATAATAAAACTAAACATTAGGAAGGAAGTAAACATAAAGTAATCATATATAACCACTAAGTTAAATACATATGTATACATTCAATACAGCAGAATAAAACACAAAATTCTGTCATGCAAAAAGAGTCAACAATTCTTTGGAGAAATTGTGAAATTGTACAAATAAAAATCAAATTAAAAATTATTATCTAGATCAAAGCTTTTCCTATTAATGTAATTACAGTTAAAACCAGTGCTTTATGTTGATTCAATTTCAGTCACTGTAAATACAAGTCAAAGACTGGTTCAGTTTCAGTTAGGAAGATTGTCAACATTCTGTATCAAATATGAGTAAATATATAGGGGAAATCATTTAAACTTACCATATTTCAATATAAAATATAGTGATAGAACATCAGATATGGAATTACGGACATGAATTTACTACCTTTAAGAAATTGCGTTTTGAAAGCAAGACCATTAAGAAATCATCTGCAGTCTGGAAATTTACAGCTCATACTGTTTATGTAAATACCATGCATGAAAACCTCTCTATGCCTACCTTGAAGAATAAAAAAATCTATTGCTCTGAAGAGAATAGCTGCTAGGAGAATCGATGCAAATATAGTTTCCATTCTCAGTAGAAAGCTTCTGAACAGGGTTCAGCCTAAGTTCAAAGATTTTGTTGTGTGGAAATACAATATGGTTACACTATGGTATACTCTGAGGTTATAGATTCATCACCTTAGGTGGAAAATGCATAACTACTTGGCTGACAGGCTTGTGAACATGTTGGCTTGACTCCCTTTATCTTGCTTTTCATGATTTTTCTATTTCCTCATTCAGGGTTGCCTGAGCAGTCTTAGTTAACAGCAACTCCACCTTTTTATTTCCCTTTGTCACTGTTTAGGGTCAGGGTGGTCCCTTAGACCTATAACAGACGCTCTCTGTTAACCCCCCTCCCTCCACAAAGGGAAGGAGAAAGGGAATAGGGGAGAGAGACTCAGCTACTAGAAAAGGAAACTAGAACAGTTTTAATGAAAATGAAATTAATAATAATAAAACTGGAATATATACAAATATATACAAGACCAGTATGGAACCCAACCCCCCTGATGGTAATTCCATCACCGT
>WUAM01000323.1:32833408-32874491 GCA_024336885.1 Actenoides hombroni
GGGTGTGTGGGTGGTGGTGGGGGGGGTGGTGTGGGGTTGGGGGGGTGGGTGGGGGGGGGGGGGGTTGGGGGGGGGGGGTTTTCTTGAGGGGGGGGTGTTGGTGGGGGGGGGGGGGTGGGGGGGGGGGGGGAAGGGCAGCAGGACACTTGCTTCACTTTCAAGCTCACTGTTGTAGTATTTCACTACTGAAAATAGTTTTCTCCTGTCCTTTTTGTGGAACTAACTTGTGTTTTTGCTAAGGACTTCAGGCAAATTTGAAAAGCGTAAGACACAGATGTCCAGATTCAAAAATGGATTCACATACCTCACTTGAGGTATTCCACCTGAGATGCAGTTTAGGAATCTAGGACCAAAAGCAATTTGCATATGAATGATGCTTAAGTGCCTGTTAATCTGTAGGCACCTAGTTTTCTTGCCTATAAAATTGCTTCACTACATGTTCCTGTTGCAATGCAATGCTGTGCAGAACCCCAAGTCTGTATGAAGTAATAGTACAAAATCTTGCAGATATACGAGTCTAGAAGCAATCTGCCTGCATTAGCGTGGTCCTGAAAGAAGCTAATGCAGACCCATTTGTTCAAAGCTATGAGTTTAGCTGTTGTGTTTTCATCGAATAGAATGAGATTAGGAGTGGCAAGAAAGGATGGGTATGCAAGTGAAAGATGTCTGGTAGTGACAAATTGTTTCCTAATGCCGCCTCTTCTTTCTCCACTTTCACTTAAATGAGCTGGTGGCCTGGACTAATATACCCCCATATATTTGGCTGGGCTTCTTGTGCTGTGCAGAGTGTCAATCAGCAGAATGCCTTCTCTACAAGAGATCACTTCTGCTTGGCCAAGCATTGACACCTGGCACCACCCTCTAAAACAAGGGAGTTCTCCTAACTGCTGGCATAATTATGAAGTAAGAATGGACCTTTGCATCATCTCTAAGATGCAATCAAATACCAGAGGACAAAGATGCTCAGAAGTAGGCATCTGTCTTACTACTGTAGCTACAGTTAATTCTCTACTAACCATTGCTTGACTTCAACAACAGACGCTGCATAAGTTTTCCAGGAGATTTAATGGCAGAGAGAGATTGAAACAGTAATGTTGAGCTATAGTTTATCAGAGCAGTCCACTGAAACAGCAGAGAAAAATCTGGTTTTCATGATCTTGTGATAAACAACAGGAAACAGAAGAGCAGAAAAGCTACAAAGAAACTGCAACAACAATTAATCCTTATAGTTTTATGTTGTCTTTAGCAAGTTATGGAGATTTTTCAGCCTGAAATCTAAGCCTTCTTGAGGTATGAGTATCTGTAATCTGTAAAAAGAAAGAATTGAGGACAAAGAAATCCATAGTAATAGGCTTGGTTTTTTGTATGGAGCATTTATAATAGTCTCAGTTGTTGCTGGTTTTGATGGCTGAACAAGCATAGGAGCAGTTGGAACTATTTGGCTGATGCAATTTAAATGCTGTCCTAGAGCATCCAACCACTGTTTCCAAAGAAGGAGTGAGTTGGGGAGAAAGATGAACAAAAAATGTAGAAACAGAAAATAATTAGAGCTTGGATAAAATAGAAGTAGTGAATTGAAGCTGTGTCTAAGAATGTTTGCTCCAGAGGGATGGAGAAGAGGATAGGAATGCACGGTATCTTTTGGATAGGTGTAGCTAGACTTACAATTAACTGAGTAAAGTAATAGGCTTGATGCATTAAAAGATGTAATGCAGTTGCCCAGATTATCAAGAATAAGCACAGATGATTCTGCTGTAAAGTGAAAAGGAGGAGACTGTAAAATATTAATGAAGATGATTTTGTTCTGTGTTCATCAATTACAACAACTTTCTACATGCAAAGAGTGTGCTGGTCTTTTTTTTCCTCATTTAGATGTTGGGTTGTTTTAATGTTTCACTGAAGTAAAACTGTCTGGACTTTTGGGTGCTATTCAGCCTGCAGAGATTTTTGCACATGTACTGTATTACAGCTGATACTAATTTTCAGGAGGAAAATTTATAGGCTTTGTGGGATGCTTGTAAACCTCTACCACATCTGCAGGTGTGGCCATTATATCTATTAGCTCAATTCTGTTTTCAAGTTTCTCTGGGGATGAGTGATCCACAAACTGCAATAACATATAACGTTGTATTGAAAGTAATGGTTTCTATATTGTAGTGATTCTCATTTTCTAGTCCCCAAGCTCTGATTCTTCTGCAAGCAAAATCTTTCACAGGTACAAGCATGAGTTCATTGACAAACTTAAGAATGTGCTTAATTTTAAACATGTGAATAGTTCCCTAGATATGTCATAAACACGGTACCAATAATGGAACCTCACATTTCATACACTATTTAGCAAATACAGGGAAAGGATGCAGGTGTACTGGAAGTCAGAGGTTTTTTCTGAAGCGTCATTTCTAGTTCATGGTGTTACTAAAAACAGCAGTGTAAGAATGAAAGCACCTACACAATGGGAACAGGATTAGCCTTAAAGTTTATAGCATTTATAAGGAAACGAGAGTCTCAAGGGCATTTTAGAGGACTGTCTCACTCTTTTGTACATGACTATACTTCATCACTTGATTATCATAGGTATATGTAAAGATAGCTAATGCAGTAGCTGGAAAAATAGTTGTGGCAATGAAAAAGACAGTCACTGAAGTATCTGCATTTATACACTAACTGCATCCAATGACATGATTTGTAAACGATGTAGAATTAAGGCATTTACAAGCCAAATTTGATAAATCAGAGGTGAAACTGAAATTCTTCTGTCTGTATCAAATACTGAAATACACCAATGAAAGGACATTGGCAAAATCAAATGTGTGTTTAAAAAAATCAAGGTACAGTATGTTTCCTAACTTTAGATTATCTGAATGAAAGAAGTCCTAAAATACCTGCAAAAATTTTTACTACTGTTATTTTTATTAGCATTATAATAATAAAATTACAACCATCAGTTATCCTGACCTTGTTGACCTAAATAGCACTTTCTTGTGATTCTACTTTTGCCACTGGGAGAAATTTTCAGATGATTGGCCAGATCTTTATTTGGTAGCAAATTTGTGTTCAGTAGAACTCCACTGACATGATTTTGAAGTTCTGTTTCCCCTTCTGTTTGTACACTGAGCTCCTGGTTGCTAGCAACATCTATTTTTTGTAACTCTTAGCTCACATAAGACAAAAATATTCATCTGTTAGCAGTCTTACAGAGAACTGTGTTTTCTACCCAAGTAATATAAGCATACAGACGTGAAAAGTTCCTTTCCTGTGTTCTTATCTACCATTATGAGCAGGGAATTAGCACAACAAATTTCATAGAAAAGCTAAAACTGTTTCTAGCTCATGTCACAAATATTTTGTTTATCAGATTGAATATAACCAACAAACACATTCCTTTGAATCCTACATAACTCAGACCTTTGAACTTTACACCAAATAGGATATAATCATAAAAATTCATAGCATAATTTTCACTCCTACATTTTACAGAAGAGATTTGCAGAGATGACGGCAGTTTCTTCTGGGAGAGGACACCTAATATAAGTCTAAAAGGCTATGGGGTCATAAATGGAGGCAGTAATATAAATACATGAAAACTAGTAATACATAAATATTCCTGTTGAAAATTATGCCGAACATGAGAAGTTTTCTTTAATTCCTTCAGGCTTGGTCACCCTAGTCAGTTTATTTGTAGTCAGACACTGGGATAGATCACACTACCAGGACATCTGCTGAATAAACTGAGCCATCTGCTTAAAAGCTGATGGCACAATATAGAACACAAAGTTTATAATCTAAAATTTCAGCACAACTAGTTTCTCATTTCCATAAAAAAATTAATTAGAGCAAGTGTGTTGTTGCAAAGCAACCACAGTCCACCCTTCTGGACTCTCAGCTCTCCTGATGAAAAAGGAAACAGAGTAGATGTTGCCCCTAACACCTAGGCCAGTGGGTCTAAGATCTAAGCAGATGATGGAGAAGAAATAGGTCTGGGAAGAATGATCCTCTTCCCTCTCTGGCACATAGTCCTGCAACCAGCCTAAGCTGTGCTGGGTGGAATTTTGAGGAAAAAAGAAACTCGAGCTCACATGCAATATTACAATTAACTGGGTGTTAGTTTTTCCATTTTCTTCAGCAAGCAGTCATGAAGGAGGAATAAATAAATCCTCAACTGTTAAGTCCACTATCAGGAAATAGATCTATGTTAAACTGACTTTCCCCTGATTATAGGAACTTCACATTAAAAGGGGATTTATATTATATCAGACAAAGATTCATTTCAAGTTCCTGATACAAACCATTGTAGTCTGGACCAGATGATGTTCAACAGTAAAGTGAAGGATGGGTTATTATGTGTTTTGCCCTTTTAAAACCTTTTTTTTTTTTTTTTTTCCTGTTTGAAACTGCAGTCTGTCTGTGCTAAGGGAAAAATGCACTTAAGTCTCAAACTGATTTAGTAGGTGGCCTCAATTTTAATGTGATGCCAAAACTGTTCCACTTGAAAAGTGAATCTACTTTTATTTTATGCTCACAGAAATGGATTAAGGTTGGAGAGCTCTAGGGGGTTTCACTGAGAACAATTCATCCAAATATTGTCCAAATTCGGATGATATATTTTAAGCATTGTGGGTAGACTGTTGAGTAACACTTGACCTTATTACCTTTAATGGCAACCAACATTATTCAGCCCTATCATAAAAAGCCCTTTTCCTCTTCCACCTTCACTCTGTTATCCCACCACTGTTGTGAAAATACTAATTGACTTGGATTCTGTGCTGTTCCTCAGTTGCATTTGTCCACGGGCAATCGTGTGTGTCTGCATGGGGGGTACGCTATAAATTTTGGGTCTGTCTTTCTATTTTTTACACCTGTAGTGTTTGTTGGATGGATCGCAGGCCTCTTCTGTAGTAAAACATATGAACCATGTCTCCCCTGACAATGATATTTAGGATAGGTGTTGCCAAAGTGCAGATTACTCTTCCAGAGCCTTTTCAGCATGTGCTGGCCTTGCTTTCAGGGAGACCATTGATGGAAATGGTAGATCTTTAAATAGCTGGGGGATTCCTCATCTTTAGGGAACTCCTCTCTGCAACTGTAAGGCGCATGAGCCAACAGATTCTTGATATTTTCACGTCTTTGATGATTAGTCTCAGTTAATTCAGTTGGCAAAATTAGTTCTATTAGGTAGAGACTTGGGTGTCAACCTTAATGCACGACATTTTGTTAGGGCAGTGTGAATAACAGGAAAATATTAACCCATTGTTGTGTTAATATTTTTGTATCACACGTAACATTATTTTAAAACTGTATTTAATACAGTTTCGGTCCACTTTATTCCTTAATATATCTCAGTACTTTTGATCAGCAGGCTGAATGAGAAGTCATTCCAAAGAATTTAGGATGACTTAGAAGAGAGAGATTTTGATAGGCACAAAATTTGAGCTGTGTAATAAGATCACACATTCTTCCATTATTAATGTAGTTGTTCTTGGATTATTATTTTATAATTAAGATTTTTTCCTTCCAAACAAAATATGTAGTATCCTTTTCAAACCTTCCCAGGTAAGATGTCTGATTTTTATAATTTTATATAAATTATCTTATGTATCTGCAAATTTTCTTTTCTGTGCATGCAATCACTTAAAAGAACAGATACCTTTTTACTCAAATTGCAAAATCAGTTCAATGTTTAAACATTTACTCGTCTTAAAGGTGTAAATAATCTTAGTGAGTGCAAGCACACAATGAGAAAATGCCAAATGTGCTTTTGTCATTTCAACAGAGATTATGTTTTAAAATTAGGTTGCAAACATTATGTTTTCCTCCCTTCAGAAAACCTAAGTGTTGTCTCAAATACTTTTACTGTTGATATTTTTCACATTATTGTTTGCACTGAAACTGTGATCTTTATCTCTCTTAGATACAGAGGGAACATATCTTTCTGGAGAGTTTTATTTTCTTTCTCTCCACTTGCAAACTACTTCGCATGCCCAGGGCCATTTTTTTGTAACCTTGTACAGTCCAGATGTTCCAGACTTCAGAATTCCAAAATTCCATGAGGGATCCCTGGCTTTTAAATAAGTGCCAGTGTGGGTGAAGTTAAAGTATGTCTAATATGGAGCCCAATCCACAAATGCTAGCCAAACAGCTGGTACTTAGGCTGACATTGATCAAAAGACACTACTCCTGATTTTGTGAAGTCTGCCAAGATGAAAATACTTCTTTCAATCTGGCTCTGCCATTAAAGCGGTTCTCCACATATTTTAGTGCTAGGGTTAAGCCAGATCTCTTTCATGTTACATTCAAGCATGTTTTAGCCAGAAAAAAGCAGGCTCTCTAAAGCCATCAGAATAATGGGGTGATTTTGAAATCTCCCCTGGGTTTAATAAAAGGTGGTAGTTTTGGTGAAATTTCTCTGATAGTCCTTTCTGTTAATGCTTATCTAGATAATGCATCTTCCAAATGTTCTGACCAGAGTGTTTGTGATATTAAGAAGACCTTGTCATAATAGCTCCACAGATGTTTTTTTCTGCGCCTTTTTTATTATGAGTTGGAGTTAGAATTTCACAGCTATGTTGAAGGGTATTTTGTATTCTCTGTGCATCTAGCTATAGTCATATTGAATTCTCCAGAGGAATGGGGGGAGAACAGACTTTTAAAAGACAAGCTTGTTGGAATGAACACAAGGGTTACCGCTGAATACCAGCTGAGTTATCATGGTACAACTGCTTCTTATCCTCTTTAATATGGTGGCTCACGAACAACATGGGTTTCAAATGCCTGATAGTTGCTATAATATAGAACAAATTATCTTCAAAAGAAATGGTACAACAAAGTGCTCCAGATGTAGATTAAATGTGTATTTTCCACTGATTTGCATCTTTGGGAAGTGGAGAGAGAAAATATTTTCCATTGGTGTAACTAAGCATAGCATCATTGATTTTTGGTGGCAATTTAAAGATTGCAGTCATTTTAGGGCCTGGCCTTCTAGTAAAAGGCCAACTATTCGAGTAGACTTACTTCAGATTCAATGCAAATTGGAATTTGGCTTCTTTCTTCCCATTTCTATTTAATCTAGGAACAGACAGGAGGAACATTATTATTATTATTATTATTGTTGTTATTACTAAATGTAGCCTGATATTTAAGCTTCTGTGTGAAACTTGGATTGGCAGAATTAAAAGAGGAAAAAAAGCTAAGTAGGTAAAGTTTTTGATAAGCGTATATGTTGTTCTAGTGGAGGATTAAGTTGACTGTGTCAGTGGGCAGTTCCACAGGCTCATTCATATTACTTTAATTTTATTTATTTAAACTGCAGTGAAACCCTCCTTTTGATATGTGTGACCATTCCTTAAAAAAACCCACAATAAAACAAATAACAAGAAACAAAGCATTTAAAATTGTGGCTTTTCCTTCCAAGAAAAGCAGCCAAAAATATGTGACCGATAAAGGAGACACCCGACTTAATACACAAATTGTTAGTTTGGGGGTGTATTTTTTCTGGAAGCCTTGTGAGTTGAGTTGCAGCTAAGTTCTGTACATTGCTGGTCGCAGGGCAATACAGTAGGGCCTGACTGTCCAAAGACTAGGAAGCCAATAGCCTTAACTCTTCTTGGCTTAATATACAATATGCATCCCAACACTCTGCAGTTGGGTATGGCTACCTGACCACCAAGCCAGTTCATGTATCTGACGTACAAATACAGAGTTCTTGGTATTTTTTGTTCTTGTCCTGTCTGGAATTTTCTGGCTTGCAAGTAAATCTTAGAGCTGGGTACCAGGTATGTGCTTGGTCCTTCTCGCTTACAGTTCCTGTTTTCATTCCTCTGACAAAATCTGCTATTTCTTGGGCAATATAGGGCCATGACAGCGTTTTCATAACTTCCTAGTTCTCACTTGTTTAACAGTCAACTAAGCATAAGCCAAGAACCAGAATCAGTTGAGCCGTTGGATGTACCATATGACTGTGTTCTGCTATATTGGCTCAGGCGTTTGGAAACACTTTCAGAGTATCCAGTGCATTTCAGTAAAGAATGTGTCAAACAGACCTGCCTTCTCTCTCATTTGCAAGTAATTTTACATGAACTGTTACTCTTAGCATTTTTAGAATACAAAATGAGCTTAGGCATCGGTCTCAAGAGCAAAGGAGCACGTATTAGAAAAGCATTGGAAAAGTAGAGTGTGTGTCTGTATTTATGTGTATGTGCATAAGCTCCATGTCAACAGGAGTTACAGTAGGGGTTCGAGCAAGTAATGATGCTTCATCCAAAACTATTTTTTTCAAGATTTATTACCTATATTTGACTTTTGATGATGCCTTCTGTGGCTGGTCAGCTCTAGGATCCACCGACAAAGGTATGTTATGCTAAACCCTTACACCTACCAAGTAAAAATCCTTCTTACTGTAATGATTTGCTTTATATGTTTGCCACAGCTTTAGAGACATAGTATTCAGAAACATGGTTAAGGCCTTGACACAGTTGACAATTCTTACAGAAGGACTAGAAACAGTTCTGTTGGTGGACATAGATCTAGGTATAGCCTTTGGTAACAGAGCTGGATATAGCTTTGGAAATACTAGACTTTAATTGAAGATCTCTCCAATTTCCATTTGTTTCAACTTGTCAGCAGATCACAAGTTCATTTCCAAGCTGCTTGCTCTCTCAGCATCCACAGAGGACATTGCAACAGTCATTCCTGTGATTCTGTGCAGTGTCTTTCTGATTCATTCTCTACACTGGATACTACCATGTACAATGAGGTACTTAAAGACTATGTAGCAAACAGCTTCACTGGCTTCCCTCTATGCTACCTGTGGATGAAGGCTTAGAAGATATATCAGAACTATGCATTTGGCCATCTCAGGATAGCTTCAGTGACTTTATGGAGAAAGTCAGAATTAGTTGTGGGTTTATGAAGAGAAAATCTTGTATATCCTCTGTAGTTTATAGTTAAACAAAGGGAGTTCTGTCACCATATGGTTAGCTTTTTTTCAGTGTATGGGCATTGAAGAAATTCCCATTTTTAGCTCATTTTTGTGCTTTGTGGCATCTTACCACAAACTGAAATTCTCTGATGAAATATGTGACTGTTCAGTGTGTGATTGTTCAATTCGTTCCTGCAAACGTCCACAGCAATAAAATGTCCTCCATAGTGAATATTTGAATAGTGGTGCTTTCCCTCCAGAAAAAAACTCAAGACATGGATCTGTCAATCTGAAATTACTTTTAAGTGTTACTTTTCTCATAAATAAAGAAAAACCGGGAGAAAAAACAGGGAGACCAGCACCCATAATAATTAGACTGTGTATTAAATATGAACTTAGGTTTTGCAATAGAAGTGTTGCTATTTCACTGTATTCTGTAAGTGGCTCTTCCAAAGAGCTGGCTTACAACTGCGTCTGTTCCCCCATCCCCTGTTGTCAAAATGATAACATGAAATACAGCTGAATGACCTGATTTCTTAGGACAAGCTGACCTGTTTCATTGTTCAATCTTTTGCCATAAGCTTCGAGTGGCAGTCCTCTGGGGATCTTTTTGGAAATGTGTAGAAACCATATTCTATAGATGCAGTCAGTAAAAGAAGAAATATTACTGAATTCCATAGTTATTAATTTAATCCTAAAGAATAAAAGTATTCTGAGCCTTGTTGTGTTTTTTGCTGTATTCAGCACCGGGAGGAAATCTTAACAGTTATGAAAAAAATTAAACTGGGACAGATCTTCAGCTGATATAGATGCCTACTAGCTTATTGTGCTGTGATATTTATAACTAAAAAATAAGAGGGAAGAAAAACCCCAAAACACCTTAATATGATGACCTGGAAGCTCAAAGTGAAGATAATTTCTTTTGAACACATCTGTGACTTAACAAAGAGAAAAATTGTCTGTAAATTAATTCAGTATATTTTGTTCACTTGATGGGAGACTAGGCACTGAACTTCAAAAGATTAATTTTATAGAGGGAAATTTTGGATTTTGTCCTTGATACAAGGGCACTGAGAAGACACCAGTGAAATTATCATGAAAGTTTAAATGTGTTATTTAATACCTTAAATATTTTCATAATTTCTTCCATCTTTGAATAGTCTAGGTTCTGCTGGATGAGTATTCCGTATCCTGTCATCCTTGGTATGCTAATGATATCTGGAGTTATTACAGATGAACAATGAAAATATTTCCACCATATCATGAAACATCTTTCTAACCAGTGTGCAACCTCTTTCTGTAACTGTAAATACTGTATTTGTAACAGTAAATACGATATTACCTGTTAGCTGATTGGGATAATTGCACAGATATACAACCCCCGAAAAATTAGTTTTTAAATGTATAAGAGGATAATTACTTTGTTTTCAAAATCTTGGCCAAGACTGAAGAATCTAAAGTGCTGCTATTGTGGCCACTCATTTCCATACACATATAGAAAGCATTCTGGAGCTCTTGAAACAAAATTATAAACATTTTGAATGTGAGTAGCTGAAAATGTTTTGCTAAAGCTGACTTTACACTAAAATGTGGCTCTTTCTACGAAATGAATAGACTTTACGAGCCAAGTACCAGTATAAAACCTTGATTAATTATTATGTTCTCTAGCAAGAATACACTGATTATAATATTCAGTAAGGGCTTTGCATGACAGGGATATGGGAAGCATAAGTAACATTTTAAAACAGCAAATGATATTTTGGCTTCACGTGCTCTCTCCGGATTCTTGTTGAATCTGTTGCCTTGCAGAACTCAGCTTACTCCTTCTGAAAGACATCTCTGATTTTGTCATTTCAGTTTTTTGTTTTTATTAGATTTTTATGGCAGAGATGAAAATGGTGACAATATTGTACTGTATAATCAAATTAAATAATTACTCTATATCATAAATACAAATAAAAATAGTTTGTTTCACTATAGATTCCCAGTAAGCTGCAAAGTTGAATGTCAAGCAAATTCCATTGAGTCAATTACCTTTATTAATGTTTGAACCTTTGCTAATGTTGGTGTTCTTAATCTGCTTTTGTGCACTTGGAATTTTGGGACACAAACCTACAATCACACGTGCAGCTTGGTTAACTCATTTGGAAGGAGAAAATTCCTTCAACTTTTTGGTCTTGAAGACTTCTGTATCACCTCCCATCCAAAGCACCAGAATACAAAATATCAGAACGAAGCATTTTGTTTCAATTTCTTTGATGGCGTAATCATGTAATTTCTGGAGTCTGCTGTGTCGGAGTCAGTCTGTGTCCTGGATGTGGGCCCAGGTGCTAACTCCTGCCTTTCTGAACACTGTTACATAGAGAGTACACTGGCAGTTAATGCTGCATCCTGGTTCAATAATATTTTTATTGTAACTGTGTTTGTATGGATTCACTCCCTTAGCAAAGCGAATGCTTTAACTTGTAGAACAGCAAAACCTGAAGACAACGCAGGAACGGTTTTCGTTGTCTCTAAATAGAAGTTTTGGAAAATTATGTGATTTTGTTGCACAGAAACCAGGGGGAGACACTAGAATGATGTTGTACATGGATATCTTAAATCTTCTGCCAAAATATTTTAGTACTGTTTAGTCAGTTCTAATTATGGACTTCTGCTGTTCCTGTCAATACATGCTAGTAGGTTCCGAGTGTGAGAGAGATTGATGTTTTAGCCATGGTGAGGTTGCAGCGTCACTCAAAAATAACCCAGTGGGCTTGTTCAACTTTCTAGTAAGCTTACTTGAGTCAAAATCTGAACTGTATTGTGGTATTTATGGTCCTTAGCTGTCCTTGTCATTGTGCTGTCTACCTGCTAGCACTGTAGTAATTGCATTTTAACATGTCACCAAATTAGAAGCCTGCAGACCATATTCTCTCACATCCAGACAATGATCAGGTGTCACCCTCTGCAATACGACGTGGCTCCTTCAAAAGACTAATCCCCCTCTTACATGTATGGGGTTTACGTATTTTCCAGTTGGCTGAAAGTGCAAGAGCTTGCACTGGATGTAAATTCGTAACTTGGAAAGTTGCTTCCAACCAATTAGTAAGTGGCTTGCCTTTTTTTTGTTCGTTTGTTTGTTCTTCAGTGCAAATTTAAGACAGAATGGGAAATGTGGGGAACAGGTAACTTTCTGGCAACTTTTTTATTATCTGGTCAGCAGACCCTAAGTCACTCTGGGCCTGGGTGAAGCTATCAAAGTAAAAAACAACTGATGGCACCCACTTCACAGCTTTCAGCATAACACCTACCTACAACCAGCACTATTTCCATTCCTCTAACACAACTTTAAATATTGATATAATAATGATTTCTGTCCTCCACAAGAAAACACAAAATTAGTTCAGGGTGGCTTACCAAAGTCTGGGAATGGAGAGGAGTGCAGACCATGAAGAAGTAGGAGGGAGACGGAGAGTAGAGAGACACAAGATTTCAGTACTGCTCCTGAGCTCTCACTGAACTCAGTCTGCAGAAACAATCCACGTGCTTAGATCTTAAAGCTCTGACATATTAGGCAGAGCTGAAAATGGGTGGTAGATTTGTATGAAAACCAGAAGTCATTTTTCTGATAGAGCAGATTGCTAATGCCTTTCTCAGTCAGTTCTAATTTTGTTGTGCAACCTGTTAGTACTAATATATATTTTGAAGAAGAGGCAAGGTACAGTTTCTGACCCAATAAAGTTTCCACGGCAATTTTTGCAAAATTAAGAAGCTAGACCCAATGGAAAAGCTCTCCTAAATATGAATGAAATTAAAATAATGTTATCAGGAAAACAATACAACTGTTACGTGATATGTTTATAAATATCAGGTTTTACTGTCTCTCAGACCTAAGGTGGTATAATTCACAATATCTAGAGGCTTTCTTTGTTCCACAGAGCACGCTCTCAAACTCAAAGTCTTTAATCTGCTATATAGCTAATCCCTAGATTTTTAATTTTCTATTTGTTTTTAATACCTGTTTACATCTCTCTTGGAAGATTTTCTTCTTTCAGAGGAAGTCTGGATCGACCTATGCATTCCCAAGGTGCTAACCCAGTATTTTTTTTAAATACTACCATACTACTAAATTCAGCGAGTGACTGAGTTTCCTGGCTAGGAGTTATGTCAATCACCTTGAAATGTGCATTGCAAATTAGTAAATAAATGCAAATTCATCCACTGTCAGGTAATGTTTCTTATCAGATTAACTTGTGCACCTCCCCAACTGCAGTGATTCATAATATTTGCATCTCTTATATTTTATTCCTTGATTTTGTTATTAGTGCCTCTCATGGTTCTGTAACATGTAAGGTATCTGTCCCTTGATATGAGTTCATTACCTTGGTAAGCAATGAAGGAAATTCCATGCATTTTCAAAAAGATAATGATGTAAGCACTGAACTGACTAGTTCTGTTGTCTTAAAACAGTGCTTGACCACAAAAGAGATGTCTCTAAACCCACTGGCCATGTGAACATACTGGCTTTAAAATTGCCAAGCAGTAAGTGCTTATCCGGACTGAAAGTCAGAAGTGCTTCATCCATTTAGATTCCTACAGAAAAACTTTCAGCACACACCAAATTTTAATGAAGTTTTATGACATTTTTAATGAGATCTCAATGACATAAATAATTACATGACTATGTAATACTATTTTCAAAATTAATTTAGTATAGATTGGTTTTGTTTCTTCTATATGTTTTAATTTGCTTCTGAGCACCATGTTTTTATCTTTCCCTTTATCATTTACCTAGACAAATATTTAATATAAGCAGTACATTTGTAATCTGTTTTGTCATGCTTCTAATATGTACTGAAAATGTAATGGAACTGAGATCCACTTTGAGTTGTCTGCTATCCAGTGTACTAATTAGGTACTACATCCTTTAAGTAGATATGAGTGTACAGGTCACTGAGTATTAATCATCTGCATTTTGAAGGCAACTTGTAACATTTTAAAGCAACCCACTAATGCTGAACTAGAAAATCACTCTTTTCTGTATACCTGCTTGACATACTGGGGTTGACATATCAGCACATCATGTGATTTCATTGTCTCTTACCTAATTATTCATGAACTTACTAATTAGTGAATTGCTGTATGAGATATTGTAATTTTTTAAACTTTCATGTCCCCTGTTCCTTTTGTATGCTGAGGTGGGAGCAGCAACAAAGGTATGAGGGTGGTAGTGTGACACCATTAACCAGGATGGTAAGTTTGTGTATCTATTGGGGATGGTCACAATTTCATGCACTCAAGCCATCAATACATGACATACTGTGTAAAAGAGCCTCAAGCATTTTAAGATGTTTGATGGGTGTTTTTGGAGGTTTTGTGTCATAATTACTACAGGCTTCCAACTAAGTACTGAATGCATCTGAATAAATTAATTCTTTTTATAGAAATGTTTTATTTGGTTTCTTAATGGCTGGAGAAGCCATTGGAAAATCTATACCAATAAAGTAGGTTTAAATTGCATCAAACTACCATAGTATTGCAACGCATTTTATATTTGATAAGTCTTTTATATTTAGTATTGTGAAAGTATTTTCATAACTCAGATTTAAGCTTTCCCTCTTTGCTAGTCTGATGCTTCCCACTATGTCGTCATTATCCTTTTAGCCCTTGGTTGTTTTTCCTCTACCCCCGCTTTCTCCTGCTTTCTGTGTTCATTATTCTTTCATTTTCATCTCTTATTCTAGTCCATGGCCTTTTCACCCTCCACTAAGACAAGCATGGAACTCAGGTAGTTGGTCACATGGAGGAAAAGAAATCACAAGCTGAGTGTTGTGGCAGCCCACAAACTGCTGCCTGTCAGTCAGCGCTGCCTGCCCCTGCTTCAGCTGATTGATGAGGTACACTTTAGTTCAAACTACCAACTCACAGTGCAACTGGCCAATACTGACTGACTGCAAGCCACATGTTGCAGATGGTTTAGAATTCCTGCTTCGTAACAATGTGTTCAGGAACTTTAGATGCTCTGCTAGCAGGAAATGTTTGCAGAAGATGCATTTTCACATCAGAAGACTTGCATGTGCCTCTTAAGACATCCATTGTCCTATTGTCTACAACCTGCATGAAGTCAGTGAAAACTGTGTTTGAATCACAAGAAAACTATATGTGAATTATAATCTTAACACAGATCTCCTGGGCTTCTGCTTGTTTGCTTCCTTTTCCTTGCCTTCCTACCAAAAGGATTTTCTGGTGATATTTTAGTAATTCCCACACTGGTCCTTTCAAGGAAACACCATAGTAAGGAGGAAACAGTCATTTGCAGAGTTAAGAGCCTTTTTAATACCTAGAATGCTTTGCACCAAATCTCAGCTCTAAAGATACGAGAGCAATTTATTTGGGGTAGATAATGATTCCACATAAGGAAGCAAGATAAATTTCTAAGAAATAAGCCATGTTCTTGACTAATTTCTAATATTTTCTTCGTCTTTTTCTGCTTGATGAGCTGACTGCAGCATGTTGTATATATTTGCAGACTACGTTCAATATGTCAAACACTTCATTATCAAATGGTTATTTTTAAATAAAAAACAATGTATTTCTCATTGTTGTTCCAGAAGAAATAAACATGCCAAAATACTTAAGCACTATTAGAATAAAAGAATGGTCTGAACAATGTTTTTACATGCAGATAGCTTCTGACTGCATGCAGTGAATACTAAGGCCTGCTCAATACATTTCCTTAGTGCCACTTAGCTTTGAACAAATATAACAACTCTTCTGATAGAAGTGGCTAAAGGGCTGTACTGTCACTGCAAGCAACATCACAATGATCTATATGTGGCTCAGAATACTAAATTGTGGCATTTGGCTTTAGAGCCCATTTATGCATAGTTGGTGTGGTTGATTTCTGTTCCCCCTCTTCCCCTTCCCTCCCCCTCCCCCCCCCCACTTTACAGTGATTGAAGCACAAGAGATGAATATCCAGAATTTGCTTTTCAGAGGTTGATATTAACATATTGTGTTTCTGTCCTTGTGTTAACCTGTTCTGTACCCAGGCTATAAATATTTAGGGCTTGGCAACGGACCTGAGTCCATTTGTGTTTCCTTACAGAACTCTCTGTTACAGTAGTTTTCATAGGGCATACCTGTCCCCCTATTTGGATAGCCTTTGAAACTGTACAGCTGAAAATAGCATTAAAAGCAATATATCATTATCTTGCCATTTTGAATCTACTTCACAATACCACTGCAACATTACCTTTAGTGTGTCTCTGCAGTACTCACCCACTGGCTGAGAGATAAGAGAAGGTTTGCTGTGTTGTGGTTAAAATAATGATTGCTACTGTTGTCTTAACCTGGAGTGTTTCACTACAGGCAACTGCATAAGTACAACCACTATGTGGCTAGCTTATTTCATGGGAGAGTATAGAAGAGCAAGTGTGACGGGGAAATGAGGTGGCTGCATTTCTGAGAAAACTTACTGTAGAAATACAGCCTCAGTCCCTCAGAGGTTTGTACTGGAACCAGTGCTGTTTAATGTCTTCATCAGTAACGTAGTGGAATCGAGTGTACCCCTGGTAAGTCTGCAGATGACACCAAGCTGAGTGGTGCAGTTGACACGTCAGAGGGAGAGGATGCCATCCAGAGGGACCTGGACAGGCTTGAGAAGTGTATCCATGTGAACATCATGAGGTTTCATACAAACCTCGGCTGGACTTCCATTTCTAGCCAATGAGTCAGAGTCAGGATGATACGTATCCACCTTCTTATTCTGATGTTAACGTTTCTGTTATTGAAATGTAATAATGTTAGGGATCTTCTGAGGTGAAAATCCTAGGCACAGCCTAGGATTCTTGAGTTACATCGGGAGTGAATGTGGCCTAACATGGAATCAGTAGGTATCCCCAGATACAATGTGACAACTGCCATGTTATCATAGTGTACCCTGCCTCTAAGTGCACTGTATTGACAGTATTACCCTATTGCTACTGATTGAGGTCATTATTTAATTTTTGAGTAGTAGAATCCATTTAACTGACACAGAAACCATTGGAATCTGACATGAGATTAGCAAGCAAGCACCTAAGAACATGGTGAGCTCTTTTGAGCAAGGATTATGTTAATAAGTAATAAATATTGTTGTACATAATAAATACTAATAAATAACATAAACATTCTGAGCTGCCAGTAGCAGACAGCACTGCCTGGAACCACTGTACCCAAAGATAGGCCTGGTGTCCCATGTGCTTGGGGAAGGAGGGAGTGGGAAAGATTTTGATTTTCCAATGGAAAAACATTTTGTTGGAAAATTTCTCATTTTATTGTCATCCACTTCAAAGTTCCTTAAAGGTGCTAGGAACAAGATTTATTTCTGTGACATTTTTACCTGGATTTTACTGAGCCTGTTATTTGCAGAGAACATTTGTGGATCCAAGCTTGGATTTTAAATTCACCTTTCCCTAAAATCAAAGTCTAACAGCTTGGTTCAGCCCTGTCACTCTTGAAAACTTAGATCCTGCTTTCAGCTCAGAGGCCATTCCTGATATTTGGAAATACGAAGGCAGTAATAACTTGATAGACTAGGAAATAGTCTTATTAAGCACTGTCTTGTTTCAGCTAAACCATACCTCAGCTGATCTAATGTTAGGCCAGCTGTTAATAATTTTACAAGCAGAGCATGAAATAGCAGCTTGATATCTGACTAAAGGGGAGCTACAACATTGCATGAGAACATTTAAATGTACTACCTTTAGTGAGCAGATATTAATGCTATTTCAAGGAGTGTCAGTGAAGAGTCTTTGATATTGTGATTGGGATACTTGCTATTACATCCATAGTGACAGCTCCAATTGACAGGATTAAAAAGGCAAAATTAAAAAAGGAATTATTTCATGCCCTCAAGTGCAGATAAGAACAGTTACATCTCTGCTACGTGTCTTGGCTTGACAGTGGATTTTTTTTTTTTCTTATGGCTTTTCATACCCTGCACAATTCTTAAATTCTCTGTGTCATTTCAGTTAGTCTCCTCTCTTATATCGTTTCCTTTCGTGCCACATCTTTTTAGTCTCCTTACCCTCCCCACCCCCAAACCTCTATTCTTACTAAATGTCTCTCTTTTGTGACTTTTATGTATTTTATAGTCTGGAATTATTTTTTGTCCTCATTATTTCTTTCTGCACTACCTTTTCTTATTCTTGCTCCATATTTTAAGGTGTTAATCTAAGATTATACTGGGAGATTGTGACAAAAATCCCATCCCTATCCCCTACCCCACCCCAAAAAAATGTTCATTCCTTTCTACACATGTTTTTTGAGATTGTACACGTTGTAGCTAGCCGGGATCCTTTTTGCCATTTTAGTTTGAGCTTTGTTTGAATAAGATTAAAATATGAGGTTAAGAATAAGAAACACCAATTTACCGGAAATAAAAATAGCAAGCACTTTCAGTCTAAGATCTTGGACTGCTGTGTAAATGACACTTTCATTCCCACCATGTCACAAACAGGTAAATTGAGGTGCAGTAAGGTTAAGTTTTCCAAAGCTACTCAGCAGACTCCATGGTATGGTCCAGAACTTCTGAATCAAAATGTCCTAAGGAAGAGTGCTGGCAATCCCTCCCAAGCACAGAGAAATTACTTTGACAGGCGAAAATAGCTGGGATTTTTATGGTTGATTACTACATCTAGATCAATTTTTGTCAGTAAAAGTTGTTTAAAAATTACAGACATCTTGATTTTGAGTCCCTAAACAGATACTAATCCCTCCTGTGTTTTTGTCATGCAAGCATCAGGTTAAAACAATTTATGTGACAAAATTATGGAATAAAAATACATGTGGGAAGCATAACATGATTTGTGAAATACTCCCTTAATGGTGAGAATATGGTGTAGTAAGAAACATTCTGCTTTTTTGCTTTTTTTTTCCTTAGTTAAGGTAGGAATTATTTCAGACTACATTTCAAAAAATGATTTCTGCCTGATCTGTAGATAGAGTAACAGGTTTTTTTTTCTGCATACAGCGACATTTAACTCTGCCATGATTGCTTTCCATTGCTATTGAAAGTTTGACCAACGGGTCAAATCCTATAATATCCTACTTCTACATTCATGAATAAAGCAAAAGGTAAAATATGCAAAAAGAAGACAGCCTTTGCTTTGTGTGACCCAAAGGGAGCAACAAAACTAGTCACAAAATAATTACGTCTCGACTTAACTGAATACAGAGTGTTCTGTTTAAAGTTTGATGTATTTTCTCACCAAATATGAGTTTATATGGAAAATGATAATTTGCATAAGACAAAATTATGGGCAGGAAAATATGACTTAAGATCAGATTTTTTTTAATTTATTTTTTTTTTAGAGAGTTCGAGAAATTTTTTCCATATCATTTTAAAACTTTAAAATACTTGAAAGTGCGGTTAAATATCTTGGCATTAATCAAATAAACATTTCAGCTGATCCAAACTTAATTTTTTTTCAAATGTGGTATATTGTGTGGAAAGAAATCACAATTGTAGGACAGGATTTTTGTGTTGATGGAACTAAATTTTCTGCCCAAACATACTAAGTAGCATTTAATAAATACTCTTTCAAGGTATTTTTTATAAATGTAAATTCAGCTTTATAACAGTTACTGATGCAAGAAATTATATGTAATAGATTTTAAACATCACCAAAATGTTAAATCCATTTGTTCATGGTCAGAAAAGATGGTCACGGAACTCTCTCTCTGTGTAGAATATTGGCTTTCTTTGCTCAGCCCTTGTTCCCAGTGTTGAGATCAGCATTGTAAAGGCTAGCAGAGGTAAAACAACGGGAAAACATTTTTTCAAAGGACCTCTGTGTTAAAAATTCCAAGAAATTGTGAGGTAATGAAGTTCTAGTATTTTATTCTGTAATGACAGGTCTTTAGAAGCATATAATGTCCTGTTGAATTTAGGAGGGCTACCTGTGTGAGGAAGTCTGCCTGCACTGAGCTGTGCAAAACAACTGTTTGGAATTGATGGTGTATCTTTGTAGCATCTCCTCATCTGACCATGTGCAATCCATGCACCTTTTTGTAGCCTTAGAGAGAGGCACTGGGGTAGAATTGAGAGAGATGAAACTACCCTTTGCAGTCTCCTACTTTCTGTACCAGTGTGAAGGAACTTGCACTTTTCAGCTCTTTTGCAGTTGTAGAGTTATTTCTAGTCCTCAGGAGTGTTCAGTGCCTTACAACAGTTCAGATTTAGCTGGAAATGTGAAACAGTAGAGCTATCCCCAGGAACCTTTCTGAACTGAACTGAGTGAAATTAGTGGGATGACAACAGAGAGGGTGGGTTGCAAAGAGCTTGAGCTAATAATATGGACTGTGAGGAAACATGCTAATTTATTTGCAATAGGTTTACTGTGATATATTGTTCTCCACTAGGTTTCAACTTGTTTTCCCTGTTGAAATTTTTCTAAATGCCATTTGAATAGACTTTTTCCTTAATCCTATTTTATTTTATTAAATTATTTTCTTTTCCGTTTTGGTTTGGGGTCGATTTTGGAGGGATTCTTTTAGATACCATATTCTTTATGTTATCCTCACTTTGGGAAACTGTTTATGCATCACAGACTTGCTCATTTGCAAGCATTAGCTCTACTGCCTGTCTGTGTTTTACTTTATGCATTATTAAAGATTTCAGTTCAAGAGCCTGTGTAATTGGCTTATTTATGCCGAGTCTTCTCTGGTTTCTTTAGTTCTATTCATATTCCTTACTTGTTTCCAAACATACCTATTTTCTTCTACGTAAATATTCCCCATTTCAGAAGTAAAAGAATATACATGCAGCGATGTACTTACTAAGTCTATGGGAATTTGGTTCATTCTTTAATACATAAGTAAGATTTTAATCCCTTTTCTTTCCTTATGGAATGCAGTTTACTGTGCCTGGCTGGAATTCTGGTAGCACTTTAGGAATAACAGACCCGATAAACCTGCTTGTCACCTATTATGTATGCGTATGAGCAGGACTACACCTATAAATATATGCAAGCACAAATATCAAGTTTAGCAAGATGAAAGAGTTAGAATGCTAGAACAATAATAATTATTGTTATTAAATGTTTGTGTAGGACAACATTTCCAGGATTTTTCTATTTTGGGATGAAAGAATGACATTCAGATGACCAAACAATGGTCAACGGCAGACCTTGAAGTGGACCCACCTATAGCCATTCCTTTTCTGAGCATGCCAGATAGATCAAAAGGCTTTTAAATTTAAAAAACCCAGATCTTACTGTACTTCAAAAGGGGACTATACAGTAATTTTTCAAGGAAAGCCTTGAAATGGATAGATGAGACAATACAGGGTTTACAAACCAATCTCATCCTGCCTACTGTGTGTTTAGAATTAGTGTAAGCACAGTGAAGGCAGGAGGGCCAGTGGTAGCTCTCTGAATTTCAAGTTTGTGATGTTGGGCCACTATAAAGACTTCTCTCATATGTTTATTTATTTTTTTTTTTCCTTCCCCTCCATTGATAAATAGTCTGCCATTTGTTTCAACAAAGTTGTTGATTGCAATTACTCAGCAAATGTTTGTTGTTAATATATTTCAGGCAGTGCATTGCTGACAAACTGTTTTCTGTTAGTGGTCTTTTGAGTGTCTGCTGTTCATTGTTTATATTTACAATTTGGATTGGTTTGACTGCATGCACAGTCCCCTGATTGAATATAGTTATTCGTAGGCCCAGGTTTCCACACAGGCTCATTCAAGTTTTGTTTCCTTTGGAAATATTGTTAACTTTATTCATGATTATCATTTTCTTTAAACTGAGATTGGCTGAGGTTCTCACAGGAGTGAATTCAAAGGCAAACATATTTAAATACAGTTTAGCTCCTATAAATAAGGAATTTTTGTTTGCTCAGCTCTTTTCGGTTACGTGAACAAGCACTTTCTGTGAAATTTGTGTTGTGTCTTTTAAGAGGTTAGTATGTTGTATTGCATTTTTCTTGACAAAAGGGTGTTTACATTATTTTTGATAAATCACAGCGGTTAATAATTGACTTTTCTGATTTGGACTCTCTAAATTTGTTCAGAATGAGACTTTCCATCTGTCTAAAATAGGAATGTGGGAATCATGCACTGAACACCGAAATCAAAATGGGTCAAATGCACACAGAAAATGTCTATTTAAATATTTACTGTGTGAATGTACCTAGTTTATATCCAGTTTATACTTTTTTTTTTTTTTTAGTTTTCAAGGACTTGTGTGTAATGAATTCACAAGTGGTTTAGATTCATTGGACAGCTGCTTTTCAGAAAATAATAATTTTATTTAAAACCAGACCCTCTGATTATTGTTATAATAAGTAAACAAATTCTTCTTCTACAGTTCATTTAACAGTTCAGTTTTGGCAAAACCAGGCTTTCAAAATTTATGACTCCTGTGTACCAAAATTTGTGTACATTTTTTAGAATATCATCATAAGACTGTTAACATTGCATATTTCTTCATTTGATTTTACTATTTTGAGCTCTCAAGTCTGAAATTTTTGTCCGCATTTTTGACATCTTTCCTTGGAAAGAGAGATAGAAGTGTGCTCATATTTCAGTGGAAAGTGAGGTTCCCATATAACTGCTCAGTGTCAGATGTTGGGAATTGCTGGAGCTGAAAACACTGCACCACTTGTGAGGTCCACTTCAAACACATCTCAGAGTAGGCTCAAAACTTTGTACAGAGAACTTTTCACAGCAACCTCTTTTCACGCTTGTATCAGAGTTTCAACTGATGAATATCTAAAAGCATTCTGTGTTCTTTCTGGTTTCTTCTTTCCTCACTGGATAAATCCACAGTTCTTTCTGTTTCATAACTAATACATTGAACTATAATGTTTTCCACTTTTTCAGTTTCCCGGGTGTATCTTCTGTATATTTTTGCTTTCAAGTCATCAAGTAATAACATTCTTCACCCAAAACCCTAGAAAACCTCTGGTCTGAATAGAAAATAAGAGGAATTCGGACATAGAGCTAGTGTCTGCCTTAAAGAAAAAAAAATTACTGGATTTTTTTTTTCTAGTTTTGTTTTGATTTATGTTGTTTGGTGATTGTTGGGTTTTTTTCATGAAAGTTAATTTTCATATTTTTTATGTTCATTTTTATTTCAGATATTCTTGAAAAATACCATGTGTATACTTAAGCATCATGTCAGCAAAGAGCCATATCAACTCATTTATGAAAAAGCTATTATCCTAAACTTATTAGAATTTCCCAGCTTTTTGGCTGGCAGATGGATATATTATGTAAACAAAATGTGTTATTGAGTCACGTGCTGTATTTGAAGAGATTATTAGAAATCAACAGCAATACAGACTGAAAATTAAGTGATGTGGTTAAGCACCTCTGAATGATGCCACTTAAAAAGTTGATTAGAAATAAATATGCCAGCTTCTATGGAGCCTATGTTTGAAATAGACGATTATTCAGTTTGTCTGTGAGAATAAGACTATCTTTGGAGCTTTGGAATATGTTGTGCATGGCTTGTCAAGAGGGACAAAAGAGTGGACTGTTATTGACACAGAAGCTACAATAACACACTGTAATAAGATACTGCACATAGACTCTAAGAGAAACAAGTTTAAAAGAGGTTAAGATCCTCAAGATCCCCTCTATTCAGATCAACTGGGATAAAGATGAATAAGGAAACCCTACTAAGATGTAAAGTGGATGACCAGATAGGATTATTGGATTCGGCTGAGAGTAAGTTACTTAACCTGCTAACCCAAGGTGATCAGGCCACAAAGAAATGAGATGACCATTGTAGGCAGTACAACATGATTGGTTTTGTTTGGGTTGCACAATTATCATAACCTCACATTAAAATTTGTGATATTGAACTATCAACAAACTCCATTTGACGCAGAAAACAATTCCTGACTCGCAAGGATTTGGCATAAAACCGACAGGTCATGGATGAAGGTTGTGTTTTTGTTGGGTTTTTTGCTTGTTTGCCTGAAATTTACCCCCACAACAATCTTTCTTATGCCAGGAATCCTTCTGAAGTCAGTAGAATTATTTATGATTTAAAAAAAATATTCATAATAGGAAGAAGAATTAATCTCATCCACAATGTAGTGCTAAAAATTAAAATAAACTCTTTCTCTGACAGTGGTTTCAGATAACCAGATGTTTATTATTATTACTAGGATCACCATCTTGCTTAGGGAACTGAATAATGCTTTTCCTTTGGCAATGCTGTTGGAGGTTTATTTTCAGGGGCACATGACCTGCCAAAGGAACAGGGACGTCAGATTAAGTCCTACTATGATTTACAAATGTGAAATAGGCAAGAGAAGAGATTCTCGCTCTTTTGCAGCTCCTGTTTATGTCTATGCCGATGAACAAGGGGACATAAAATGACAATATGCCCTTAAGGAAATTTGTCCTAATATCCATTGTATAATGATTACTTTAAATTCTCTGCAAGCCTCTAAATACACTGGACTTAAATGCAAAGACTAGTCCTGGAAATCTCCTGAAACACCAACATTGTAACAATAACAGGAATTTTCCTCTCTTTCTAATTTGTCTAGAACTTTCCTAGGACTTTGAAACACAGAAAATCCTCAACTCTATTTACCTTTTAAGACAAGTGTCCTATCTCCAGTGAACTTCACAGTAATTTTGAGGTTCTGAAGTGAAGAAGCATTTATGTGTTCCTTACTTGGATCAAGGTCTTGATGCAAATGAGTACAATAGAAATGAAAGGTCTGCCTTGCACTCTCGGATTTCAGAGCTAATTCAGTCCTAATATGAATATCTTTATCTCTGACTGGATTTCCATTGAGTCATGCATTCATTTCTGTAGCTGTTTTCTGTCCACAGCGTACCACTGGCATGAAAAAATACCTATTTTTGAGTCGATCCCTTCACCTGAAATAAACTGAAATAAGACTATTCCCCACTGTTGTTCGGACTGCATATTTCTCCTGAGTAAAAGCAAAAAGTAAAAGGAAAGAATGCTAATTTTGCTTTATAAAGTATTTTGAATTTTTAAATTTTTAGTTAGTTCTACAACTTTATTATTTTTCCTATGCTTAAAAAACCCGAACGCTTCCAATCTGTGGGTGGCAATAAAACCTTTGAGAAGCTTTTCTAATAAAAGAACAGTAGCCTGTGAAATGTGCTGCTGTGGCATGCAGTAAGTATAGTGATTCACCTTGAACACTTCTTTTATCGAATACTTTGGGGCGAGGATGTCTGATTGTGTGTAAAAGCTTCTCATGTATGGTATGGAGACCTTGTGTGCTCCTTCCTGCCTGCCCTTTTCCTCCTCCTCTTTTTATTCAAGGATGCAGCTGCCAGACACAGAGCTGTGCTCCTGTACAGTCTTCCCAGGAGGCCTTGTGAAATCAAGTTGCTCGCTGTGTGCCAGCGTGGCTTTTGTTCCTAGGATGACAGAGCTTAGGAGCCTGCTTCCACTGCCAAGGAGGCAGGCAGACTACACTGAAAAGGAAAAAAAAAAAAAGCAAACACAAAAACAACACCAAAAAACCAACTTCATTTTGTTTACTGCATTGTTTCATCTTTTTAAGTGGCTGGCATCTGCAGCTGGTTGTGGCAGGGAAAACCTACAAACATCGCATTTGATGTTAATAAATGTGTTTGCCATTAAGTGGCTGTTGTAATGCTTTGCTTGTTTGCCTTTCTGTGTGCACTTTCATCCTTCACTGTAACACTGCCTCTGCCTTGTAATTTGTCTCAGACATTTACGTTGGTGGTTGCAGGTATACAAACCTCTTAGATCAAGTAACTGCTCAGACACTTGATAAAAGGATCTGTTTAGGGTCTTTCCTATTCTGCCTGCCACATTCAGGCAGAGCCTTGATGCATGGAATACAAACTGCCTTATAGTCATAGACCACATTTCACTTCTCCTTGACTCCTGAGTGAATGGTACAAACCATTAAGGACTTTATGGGAGATCTTCAGTGCAGCCGCTGATTTCACCAAAGCCTAACGATGTCTCCTGTGACAGCTTTCTATCGCTCTAGAACAGCTGGAGCAGCTATTCCTAGAATCCTCTGAGTGAAGTCCATATTTCAAATAACTGAAAAAGGATCATATAACAGTGCTCTCGGTGGGATGGCAGCCATTATCTCCTCTGGAGCATGCCTGCTGGAGAGAGAGAAGGGGCTTTTTTAGCTGGTGGGGAGACGTTTTCATGTATACAGAAGGGACAGCTCTCCTCCCTTCTCAAATGTACCCTCTCTTCTTTCTTCTCTGTGCAGAATGTGACAACTTTATCAAGTCAGACTTTCCTTAGAGGCTGACTAATGGAAGTGCTTGCAACAATTTGGACCCAGTCTGTACATAGAAGAGGATGCATCCTGCTCTCTGATGCTCTGCTTTAGCAGCCTGTCTCTTTTCAGCAAAACATACAAACGTATACTTAACTCTCAGGGACTTTAGCAGGATTTAAGCATATATTTGGTAAGATTAAGTGATATATTGAACTGGGATGACTTGAGTGTGCAGGAGCCTGAATATAATGATACATATGAGACAAGAGGAAGGGGAATGAGGGGAAAGTCCTGCTCACCTTCTTGCCATTATATCTGGGCAAAGGTTCTACGCTATGAATTAGCAAAAGGAAAGATGGGGAGGTGTGAGTCCTTTTAGGTGATCTTTTGCATGGGCTTACAAATTTGGCCCTCTGTGTAGTAGAAGGTATAGCAGGCAAGCATAAGTGGAAGTTAATGTCCTTTCTCATAAAAGTGCTCTGCTTTTGCTTAGAAAAACACAGGACAATAAGTTAAGGCGGTTGCTTTGTTTGCCATCAGTAGTGGTAAGCTTAGTGTTTTGTTATGGCAGCAGGGTTATAGGAAGTAAGAGCAGCTTCATGGTTACAAAGCTACATTTCCAAGGTAACAGAAATTAAATTCCCTGCATTGGGAACAACACTTTCTGGCATTTCAGCCTGTGAAATGTTTAACTTCTAGTGTTATGATAAACCTCACTAACACATGCTATTCTGGTCTGAAAGAAGATGTGCTGTTTGCAAAGGAATAAGCAGGTTTGCATTGCCCCCATGTGCATTCTGCTCTGGTAGTCTTTCTTCAGCTGAAGTCGCTTGCTTTTTTGTTAGGCTGGCCTCCAGGGTGTGTGTGAGGGAGAGAGAGATTTATTTTTTCTTTGTGTTTATCTAGAGATCTGTAGATTGCAGCTAAATAACTAGAACTATTCTTGCATATTCTGAGAGAAGGGAAAGAAGAATCTTGATCAGTGTCCTCAGCTCTTCACTGCACTTTAACCAGAATTTGCCATCTGAGATTTTCTGACTGAGAAGTTTCACTGTTCTAATTCAGTGTTTCAAGACATGCGAGTGGTAGGAAGGATATGTTTTGTAAGGTGTAATTATCTCTTTTTAGCAGTGAGCTCCTCAATGCTGCTTTGATTGTGATACCTCCACATCACCTGATTAAATCAAAGCCAGGTTAGAGCATTAGGATTAAGGACGTAAATTAATTGTAATTACATCAGAGCCAGCTAAATTAGCGAGTCATCAGTAATACAAGCAATGCTAAATGGCATCTAATTCTGTATAATAATTAATTGGGTTCTTCAACTAAATAAGACCCGACACATTGGTTCTTTATCAATCCACTAAAGGCTGGTTAGCCTTGGGCGCTTCTGACAAGAAACAATTACAAAGGTTCTAAAAAAAACCCAAAACAACATGTTCTTCCCCATTTTCATTTTCAGCTCCAACACCGTGCACTTACATGCTTCTCTTAGTTTTCTATTAATTAGTTCCTTTCACTCTCGGATTTCTCTTATTCTCTGTGCCTGTCATCGTGGACAGCTGCTAAATTTATGCTGCCCACAGAGCTTGGAAGAAAGAGTCTAACAAGATGGAAAGGGCTAGCAGAAAATTATCAGCACTGGTCATTTAACCAGAATGACCATTCAGGGGAGGGCTGATTTCTGAGACAATATTGAAACTAGGTAAATAAAGTTAAAAACTAAACCTTTCTCTAGGGAGTTAAAAATTAAGAAAGCAAGAAATTATTTAAAGGGGCATCTAGATATGGCCTAAGGAACTAAAAATTTAGGCTAAATATTAAGGAATCTTCCCTTCTTCCCCTCCTCTTGACAGGGAGATATGTGACAACTGGAATAAAATCTCAAGCGTAGCAGCGGGATCATCCATATGTAGCCTTTTGAAACCAGTCTAGAAAAATAAAAACCAATAGGAGACGTCCTGTAGAGTACAATCTTAAATTTACAGGTGGCTGAACTAGCTGATCAATAGGTCTTTATAATTTCTAACAGGAGCAGTTCTGTTCCATATCTATTCTAGAGATGCTGCTGTTGGCTTCTTACTACAGGAAGTGATTTGTTTCTTGTTTGTGTGGCAGATGAAATGCACTAGCTGGTGTCTCAGAACTGCTTGGATGCCCTCCTGCTGCTCCAAAAGCTTTCCAATTACAGGTCCTACACAAAGAAAAACATATTAGCTGTTCTGGGACCTTGGATGTTGTTTGACTAACCTTTGTTCAGGGCAGGACCTCAAGGGAAGCAAAGCAAACCCAAAACCACCTTTGTATTCTTCAGGTCCATTGAGTTGCCAGGAAGTAGGTTGGTGTTGCTCCTAACAGTCACAGAGTGCTTGAACAGTGTTTACTGTATTCCTGAGTGCCATTTTACTGGAAACATTAGATACCACAGATCATTCTTAATTATTTTATAGTTGTGTCATGGATCTGTTTAATTAATGTGTTGCATTTTCAATTGCAAGATTTAGTATCAGTGCCACGTTTAGTATCGGTGTTCTAGAAAACTGGTTTGGGATGTTAAACCCAGAATCCCATCCTTCCTGGGTGGTTTTGCTCAGAAGGAGGTTGCCAGAGCAGTCAAAACTGAGACACAGAATTGTTACCTGTTCACTTTTTCACTGTGTTCATTATTAGCCATTTACAAATATAGTGAGAACTGTAGAAATCTGGGTTTCTTTGCTGTTTACTTCCTCTGAACAATGTATCGTTCTTCTCTCAGAGTAGATCTGGGTTTGGGGACAGCCAGTGAGGTGGTGTCATCTGGTAAACTCAGAACAAGCTTCCTGCCCCACAGCTGTCCTGTGGCAAAGCTCACAGTTTTCCCTGCCTGCTCACAGACAGAGATCGTGCTTAAAGGAAATATAATGCAGAGATTCAAGGAATGTCAAAAGAGGAGGCTCTGGAATCATGGAGTCTGTAGGGAACAGTGGCTGGAGACTGCTTTTGGAGTGCGTGAGCTGGTGGTTCTGAGAGAAGAAGACTGAGCAGATTTGTGACAAGTGCTGTGAACTGTCACACATTCTTGACCAGGCCTGCAAAGACTTTACTGGGAACTGTAGGTTTTAGACAGTCATTTTACAAACAATTGGAATGCTTAAAGTCACCACCTCCAACCAACAACTTGCTTTTGTCTATCAGTCATTTAAGGTGAGTTTACCCTTTGTGTTTAACTGCACTGAAGCAGATTAGGGAGCACTCACATATTCTTTTCTTCCAGCTAATCAGCAAGAGAAAGAATTAAAAAGCCCTGTTTTAAATTGAGAAGTAATCAGGATAGCAAATTCATCTCTAGAGAAGAACACTTGAATGTGCCCTTCTGTGCATTTTTGAATGAAGTGCTATGTCAATAGGCTTAACACAGTGTGCAAAGTTAACTGTCTGTATGACTTTATGGGTCAGGGACTTTGTGTTTTGCAGATGTAAACCCAAAGGCTGACATGCTTCTGCATGGTTCTTTATTGCCATATATCTGTCTAAGACTCCCATCTCTAAAGATAGAAACGGTGCCTCTGACTTTTAATGTGAGTTATACAGCTGACTATCGCTGTATGTCAGTTCTGCTTTTCCACAGAAGTTTTTCCTTACCCTTTTAAACAGTTAATTAAGATTTAATGGAACAAGTAAATAGTACTGAAAAAATACTTCCTGTAGCAACATATCTTTTCTCCAGCATCTGACATTTTCTATTCAATATGTATATTTAAAGCTAACATTCAACTAGTTGTATTTTAAAATATTTCCAATGCATTTTATCTTTTTTTCTCTTAAATTATTTTTAACATAACTCAATGTCATGGTGATTTTTATGTAATATTCCCTATGGAGAGTACTCTTCATGTTCACTTATGCTATAGCAAGACAGGGTATCTTCGTAATACATTTACCTACTTGTCAGATACCATGAATTCAGGAAAATGGTAGCTGGGGTGAGACCAGCTCCTATGTGTTCTGCACGATTTGCTGCAAAGATTGCTTGTTTCTAAATTCACCTAAGAGCATCCTACTTTTAAAAGCTGCCAGTGCTATTTCTGCATGAAGTAAAGCCAATGTTATGGGATTTTTATAAATAAAATCCAGTGACATTCATAGCCCTGTAATCAATTACTTGGCCACTTGGCCAAAGATCTGTTGTACTGTAAATGTTTATACATTCAGTGTGCCTCAAGGCCTGCATAATCATTTGGCGTACACCATTTGGTCCAGAACTGTAGCATGGCCTTGCTTACAAAATACATTCATGATAGCAATTGGTAGCAGCATACTGCAATGTTCACGGGGTAATGGAAACAGTAAATTTAGTCCTAGGCATGACAGAATAGGTGAGTAATCTGAGAATCTTTTAACCAAAACGTTTTCTACTGAAATATATGCTCCTATGGAAATGTATGTTCCTATGGATAGCTGTGGAAATATGTGCAGACACTACACATCTATAATAGAAAATGTATTTTAATGCATTTTATAAAAAAATCTAAAAAGGTTGATCGTTGAAAATCTTTAATTGAAACACTGAATGCCCTGTGTTAAAATATGAGAGATGTTATACCATACATGTTCAGGAAACAAAATATGAAAGGGATAAAAGGGTTCAGCTGTGCTGCAGAGCACGAGAGTAAGAGGAAAGTAGAAAAATATCGTCAATAAAGAAGATTCTACCTATAAGTCAGATTTATTAGTGCTGCATTGGCTTGCTAGCTGCCTCCTTCATTTCTAGTGTTAGGCTGCCACTAGAACTGTTTTACAGCTGCTTGCAAGATGAAGAAAAGGTTTGTTGTATTCAAACTATCTCACGTGGCAAGCTCTCAAAATTTTGTGTTACACAGTGTAAAGCTCCAAAATTGAAAGCAAAAGTCTCTTGTTTTTTAAAACTCATCTCTTGGGTTTTTTGGCATTTAACTAATGTTTATTGACACGTGGGATTACCAGTATTACCCTCATTGGTCACAAAAGAAGCAGAGCAAACAAATTAGAGAGAGAAAATTAGAAGAATAAAAATGTGTAAGATACATAGTTTTTCTTTGCCTAATGTAGATATGGACAGGTGAAAATCTAGTTCACTTCTCTGGGGATGAATTAGTAAGGCAGCCACAGATAATTTGCTCAGAAAAGTTTAGAAGTATTCTCACAGTGGGGAACCATTCTTGTTGAAAACAATTTTTATTAGGGTTTCTGTCTCTGATTTGATAAAGAAGACCACAGCTGGATCACTCTGTTCCCAGTGTTCACTGGGTGGCAATGTGCTGTGTCTGTCGTATGTTATTCCTTGTGGCTGGCTACAGCCAAGGGAAGTGATGCTTAGGAAGGGTTGGTTGGGGTGGGACGTCTGTACCAGGCATGATCTATTATGTCTGGGAAAGTTCTGTGCTTTGTAGGTAAACTCTTATGCTTTTCATAAATTGATTTAGGAGAGGAGGTCAACAGCGTATTGTCAGAAGAAAGCAAAGGTCTCTTAAAGCATTTTTTTTTTATTTTTTTTTTTACAGATGAGAATCTGAAATTTGAACCATGTTATTGACTCACTTGTCTCAACTTGGGAATGCATGGCCCACAGGTACATCCTGATGGCTCAAATAAAGTAGAAAGTTTCAAGAAACTGCATTATATTGAAAAGCTATTCAGAAATTTTGAAATTAGTGTGAACTCAGCTGATCTGAAAAATCATGCTGTCAAGAATTACTTCCTTTTGAGGTATCTTCCTGCTAGGGACAGGTTGGAATTCAGCTGAGCTGAATCACAAGATTTGTTTTCACAGACTGGTGGTGGTAGGAAGTACAGAATGTTTGATTGCTTGGTCAGATTTTTTTAACAGATTAAATAATCCTGCCAATAAGACATGGGGCAGTAACTATTGGATCCAGAGAAAAAAAATTAAAGGTCTGAAACCCAGATTTTTAAAGGCATGACATTTTCAAATGCCGGATTTTCAGGAGGGACTTGGATTCAGCATTCTAAAAACTAACTTGCAAGTGACTGACATGAAGTCAAAAGCACATTCCCAGAGCCTCAAGGGGCTTTAAGTACTTGATACTGAACTTTGCCAGAATTCACATGACTCAGCCCAAAGGTAGGATCCCTTCTCTACCACAGCCCAAGCATCTTGTTCTTCCTAGATATGCATAATGAACATGCTGCTTCTACTCCTTCCTAGAATTTCTTCATCTTTTTAAGAATGGAACTATTAAATGTCTATCTTATGATTAACCCTTTCAAAATCCTCAAACTGTCCTCTTCTCCACCTACATTCCTGACAGATTGATTGTTAGAAGGGCTGAACAAAACAAATATACACTGCTAGGAATGACTTCCAGGTAAAGGAGAGCAGTTATGTTCCCTTTCACTCAAAAACACACTGAAAGGAAGAGCTGATGGCTATACTCTATCATACAGTGCTTAAAAAGTAGTTAAAAACTATGGGATAACATGGATGAAGAACTGGTGTTCTTCTGTGCTCTGTGGGGGGTTGTACATGTTCTGAGTAGGTAAGGTGAAACAGATTGAGGGGAAAAAAAAATTCTGATTTGTGACCTTCTTCTGGGGCTTAGGTAAGAAGTTCGGTAGTTTACCTGACAGTGACTATGGCTTTTGACAGTGCTGTCAAAAGTTGTTTCTCTGCTTGTCCGTGGTTTACAGGAAACATTGGTGCTTTTGAAGGGTTAGATTGGGATTGGGGTGTTTCAAATTTTATTTGTTTTTTACATATGCATTCAACAGAAGCAATTTTCATCCTGCCCTTAAGTGGGGCTTTTATGCACTTCAACTATTGCTTTTTGTGGGGCTTTTATGCACTTCAGCTATTGCTTTTTGTAGGTAGCGGGCATGTATGTGCTTACACCCTTTGAAAACCACACCTAGAACCTCTAAAAACCTCTCCCTTCGTAGTGCCAAAATTGCTTTGGAAAGAACATTCTAGTTCTTGGTCAAATCAATAAATATAATTCCTGAGATGTACAACATGTAAACAGCTTTTGCTTTACCTTTGCTAAATGCTTTATTCCTCTGTTGACACTTTCTTATTGTACTATGCCAAGTGCTAGGATATAATTGTGAATACTTCTGTTGTGTGAAGAGAAGAATACTTGCTTGTCATTAGTTGCAGAACCTAAAGAAATAATCTGTAACTTGATAATGATTCTGCAGATAAGGTGGAACCACTTAAGGTAGAAAAAAGTACAGTGTGTGTCCAAGTTTCATGATAATTCCAATATAAAGAAGTAGAGCATCAAAGACTGAGTTTACTGTGGTTCAGTATATTTTATTCCTATGTTAAATACTTGTCCTCTTGGCAGTAGAAGCCTGTTTCTTGACATCAAACTGTGCCTAGAGTAGCACAAACAACTAATACTGGGAGGAATAACAGTAGTGTCTTCTGATTCAACCTTAGGAGGCCTGGGCAAATTGCCATAGATTACTTTTAGCAAGCCAGGCAATGTTGTATCTGAACTTTATCATTTCCTGTCCTTCTTGTAACAATGAAATGGAAAAGGCTTGTTATGCTAACACTTTCATTTCAGGTGCCTGTCTTTTCATTACCATGGAAATTATAGCTATGAGCAGTGCTCTGGTTTCAGGTGGTATAGACTTAATTTTCTTCCTAGTAGCTGGTATAGTGTTGTGTGTTGGATTTAGTATGAGGATAATGTTGATAACACACTGATGTTTTCAGTTGTTGCTAAGTAATGCTTTTATGAAGTCAAGGACTTCTCATCTTCTCATGTCCTGCCAGTGAGAAGGTTGGAGGGGGCACAAGACGTTGCAAGAGACGCAGCCAGGAGAGCTGACCCAAACTGGGCAAAGGGATATTCCATATCAGAGGACATCATGCTCAATATGTAGACTGGGGGAGTTGGCTGGGGCAGGGGGATTGATCACTGCTTGGGGACTGGCTGAGCACCGGTCAGCTGGTGGTGAGCAATTACATGGTGCATCACTTGTCTTTTAGAGTTTTATTTCTCCCTCTGTTATCTTCCTTTTCATCATCATAATCATCATCATATTATTATATTACATTATTTAATTTTTATTTCTATTATTAAACTGTTCTTATCTCAACCCACAAATTTTACTTGTTTTCGAGTCTCCTTCCCATCCCACCAGGCAGGGGAAGAGTGAGCGAGCAGCTGCAGGGTGCTTAGTTGCTGGCTGGGATTAAACCACAGCAAGCAGTGCCATTAAAAATAAGGAAATGCATCTTTCTGAGTTTCAGATGTCTCCTTAAAATATACCCCTTCAAGAAATTTCTCGCTTTGGTTCAACAAACATTTATTTAATATATATGCAAAGGGAGATGTATGAATGTAAATAATTAATTATGCATAGCTAAGACTATCTTACACTTATCCTCACTTTGAATCATTATCCATATGGTTATCTTAAAGCCTTTTGTAACCCTAAGTACATTTCACATCACCTGAGACATTTAGGACACACTGAATTGAAGCTCAGGTGAGATGACTTGTTCAGATTTGTGTAGGAGGTCAGTAGCAAAATAAAGAATAGAATCCTCCAGTCTTCACTCCTAGTTCTCTGCTATAGCCATTGAAATATTTTAAGTTTGTGGCAATTTTATTTCACAGACAGTATATATGTGAAAAACTTGAAATTCAGAGTATTCCAAATGAATGAGTAAAATTGTAGTTAATAGTTTTTGGTGTTGGAAGGGACGAATCGTGGTTTGTAGACACTGTATTGTTGAGGTTTTTCTCCTCATTACTAACATTCTCTTGGGAAAGTCTTGCCTCCTGCATATTCAGATGTTCCACATCCCACGTGGTCCTTCAATTTAAACCACATTTTCCTGCTCTTCTTTCTGCATCATGCTTGTTTGTACATAATTGTGTACAATAACAACTTTCAGAATTGTCCCTGGCAAATCTGTGTTATAAACAGAAGTTAAAATTTCAGGGACATGTCATATATATTGCTTCAATCTTTCACTTTCTAGATAAGATATCCCTCCTAAAAGGCAGTAGAACCTGGTCCACTGGGAGTCATTTGCTCCCTGCTGCAAAATAAATTTGAACTGTTGTTTGTTATTATGTGCTATATGACTGTAACGAGATGAAATGTGAGTAAGAGGGAATCCCACCAAAAAACCCAACAACTTTTGGATGCATTTTTATTTCATGAACTGTTGAAACAAATGAAATGGGAGGGGAAGTTTTCGGATGGGGAAAGTCATTCATGTAGAGAAAGAGCTGGGATAGATCTCAGGAAATTTGCTGTCTATTCCTGCTTCCTGTTATTGTGCACTTTGGCAAGTGGCTTCATCTGTATTTGCCTCTGCTGCTGGAGTGTAAAATGGAGATAACCATTTCTTTTGTCTGTCTTGCCTAGTTCATGTATAAGCTTACTGGGGAAGAGTGTTTTCTGAGGAGTGACTCTTCAGTAGGGTCCTAATCTCATCCAGGTTATCCGAGTATTTCTAGTTATGACAAAAATAATAAATCCACTCCAAATTTCTACAGGGCCACACATTCTGTTTCATAGCTGACTGTATTATACTGTTTTAAGGCCCGGAAACTGACAGTGTAATTGCATTTGGAGGCTGTATAAGAATCCTGTCGTATTTGGTGCTTAGTTTCTTTCTCTCGTTACCTAAGACTTTACCTTGTTTATGAAAACTAGGTGGAATCAAAAGGCTGCATCCTATGTACATGCACACAACATCATTGCGCTCCCCAGCCAGGTTATCCCCAGGTTAGGTACTTTTAGGAATCGTCCTGTTCCTCCTTATGATAAGGTGCATAGCCAGCATTAACATTAATGAGAACTGCATGCACACTTGGAGGCGAGAATCCGTGCCTCTGGGCATGTTTAATTGCTATCAGACCAAGACTTCTTCCGCATAGCATAGGCTATGCATAGAGCACTGTAATAAAACTAAGAAGCAAAGGACTTGTTTTGGAAGGCATCTGCGGGGAAACGGCAGAACTTGGAAAGCTCTGCCAACGTGAAGAGAAACATAGATGGCAGGCAGGGGGAAATGTCATATTTGGGGAGCACAAGGCTATAGTGCGTTTATAACTGATAGTTTGGATTTCCTTTGTAGTATACAATCAAGACGTGCTGCTGAGAATGATTAGCTGTAGAAACAAGATGCTAACTTTTTTTTTTTTTTTTAAATCCCTTTTCCTTCCTGCATGAGGCTTGGAGGTTGCTGTGCTGCTTCTTACTCTGACTTTCCAGTGACCTTGCATTAGGTTGTAGTGAAGAGGAATAAACCACGTGATGGCAAGATTAAAGGCGTATCGTTATATTTGAGGAAGTGGAAATTGAGTGCTAGAAAAGTGCAGAAGGGTCTAGTGCCTGTGCTCCGGTCCTAACTCTGACTTCCTCTGCAACTAGTTTGATTCACATTAGATTCTGCTCTTCAGAATAAAGCAAAATTTTATATTTTTCTTTTTAATTTTTCTGTCACACAAAGTACTGAGTAACTTTTCCCAAACAGGGATTGAATGTAAGCATATGATGCACAGCAAAAATTCAAGCAGCTCATTGACTTCAGGTGGTGAGGGAGATGGCTTCTCTGGGAATACTCATTTGTCTAAAGTATTTTTCTGCATAAAAGGCAAAGTGTTGAACTAAAGAGTTAGAGACAGTCCTTCTGGATGGCTACGTTATGGGACCTGTGTTCTGAGGGATGAGTGTCCCCCGAGGTATTGTGCCATACCAAGTCTCTCCTGAAGCCATCTGCAGTTAAGGACTTCACTAGATCAAAAGATTGAATGTTTTACAATGAAGTTAAATACAGAGAAATGCATGTAACCTGATCTAAAGCACACAAAAGACTTCTCTGTTATTAGAAAGGTTGGATCAGCTCTTACGTCACAGGTACAAAGCTATCCTAATGGTAACATATTTACCTATAAAGAAAAAATGGGCACCTCTGAGCCATACTGCATGTTTCAGTCTCAGTATACTGCCCCAAGGTGTCTGTACAAGTGTGAAGAGGAAGACACAACTGTGGCATTTCCACACAGTTGCGACTTGTAGCCACTCTGAAAGCTGTAGGGCCAGTGGCCATTGATACTAGTTAAAGAAACCTTTTGGAAGCTGTAATTTATACCATTTATGTTCAATGCACAGTTAATCTATGAAGTGAAGGAAAAAGAAGGCAATTTAGATGCATCCGTCCATAAAATAGGTCACCAAAGAGCTGGTTTAATATGGCTCTAGTAAGAGCATAGTCGCGATGAGATAATGATGGAATGTGATCAGATGAATGTGTATCATTTCATGTAAACAATGGGAGCGGCTTTCAGTGGAATTTTGTGAAGAATGACATCAGATCGACAATGAGCCTGTTTCTAGACCATTTAGTGATTACCCTGTGTTTAATATTGGGCATGGAAAGCTACATATGCCTGTAGCTGATTTCTAATTAAAGAATAGAAGGTGGAGCCGAAGAGCAGACCTAAGAAACAGGCATTCAGAGCATTAGGAATAGCCTACTCATTCAGTGATTCATTATTACACTTCTTTTGCTTGGATATCTCTTTAGTTTTCTGAAGTTAAATATGATACATATGGGAAATAGATGGAAGTACATTAATTGCCTTATTCATCACGTCATTAAAATTATAGGTCTTGCTGCAGACTAGCTGCAGCGTCTTATTGTGTTTCTGGTACACATCATTAATAAAAGCACTCCTGCTAGTGGTATGCAAAATGTACTTTCTAAATAACTGTACAGTGATTTGGGGCTCACTTATGCAACATATTGCTACAAACTATTGTAATACCCCTGGCACTTGCTTAAACTCATCGGGCTAGTGATGGAATTAATGAGGCTGGTGCTGCTGCAGTATGCTGAGCACGCTCAGCTCCTTCGCTGCTCTTTGTCTGCAGCCAGGCTCTTGTCTTTCAGAGCTGGCTGCCGCTCTGTCTCCAGGGCTGAGCCTGGGATCAGATAATGAACAGCGTATCAGTGCAGCGGAAGGGGTAGGGGGTGATGGGAGAAGACTTATTATTCCTTCACTCTCAAACAAAACAAAATCATTGAACTGTCAGGGTCATTAAGGACCCTGGGGTTGTCATGGAAACGACCTTTGGGGGTTTATGGCTGTTAATGCATGAGTGACTGTCTGTATTATGTGTGTGTGGAAGGGGTCACCGTTTTCTTGGTGGCTTCTAAAAAAAGCTGGATTGGATGGCTAATGTTCAGAAAGGAATCTCTGTGCTCTGTGCTGTGACTAACTATTTTGAATGTAGCAGACTTTGAGGGGGGAGGTGGGAATGAAAAGCTTTACTGACAAATATTTAGACAGAAACATAATTACCCCTGAATTTTGTTTCAGTAGCAGTGCAACTTTATTTCCAAGTTTCAGGAAATAAAGTCAGATTCCCTCATCTTTTTAGGACATTTAAAACGCATCCTGAAAGCAAATAATTTTGCTTCAGATTATTTCAGGATAGCAGTACACAGCACTACCTAGGAACTGGCAATAAATTTAATTTTTAAGTAATTCTGTCATGGCGAAAGAGAAAAAATGTTTATGTACACAGCTAATAAAATCTCCCTTGTCCTCATACAGACTTCCCATATGACCTTGGGGAAGTCATTTAGCTGTTGGCTCTGCTAAAGTCAATGCAAACCATCAGTTGACTTCCAATTTGTAATATTTGTTGAAAATGAAGGATATTTTATTTAAAGAATACAGTTTTAGGGCTATAAGAACCCAGAAAGAGAAGTTATGTTAAAAGTACACCAAAGACCAATTTTACCTGATCTTTTATACTCTCAACTGGAAGTCATCCTGGCATTTTGCTTTATCAGCTGCTCTCTACTGGCTGATTAACAATTAGATGGTTATACTTCAGTTTTCAGTAGAGACTACAGCACTTGTCTCTATATGAAGAGATAAACGAAGGGGGAGACAAAGAGGCAGCAAAGCAGGGATAATATTAAGGATTCCCTTTACAGGCAGCAAGGAAATAACAACCACCCAGAAGCCAGAAATACTGAGGATGAGGAACTTCGGTAGCAACTTTTTAAAATTTGTATGGCACTTAATATCTATTCAGTTTGACTCTTCAGATCTTTATTCCTGCAAAAAGTTCTGTGTTTACAGTATGTTAACAAAGGAGCTGGATTCCTCTTCTCTCCCCACTTGTTAGATAAATGAGTGCTATTTCTAGGTTAAAACTGGAGGTAGAATTTTACTTAACCCATGTTGTGGAGGAGGAAGCCTAAGTTTGCTCATGCTGAATTCAGTACCCTTGATTTCACAGATTGTTTTTTTCTATTTATCTCAGGAAAATCACATCATCGTTCTTGACCCTCACCTTTCTTCTGAAAAGTAGAAATAGTCACACATTTGTGTTTCATACATACCTTGTACTAAATATCATATCATAAATATCATATCACTCACTTGATAGATCAGGACTGCATAAATATCCCTGACAGCACAGTCAGGAGCAGGGCACTAACCACAGGCACTTCATGGCCTTGTAACCCATCTTTCCTCCTATTTGTGAAGCCTCAGAAGTTTCTTAGAGTGTTTGGGCACAGCAAATACAATGACAAAGTTGCTGAAGATGGCAATCTCACTAGGTTCGTTTGGTGTGCTCAGTGTGTTTCAGAAATTCTGCTTTCTTGTAATTGCAGTGGTTACAGAACATCTTTGTTAAGTAGATGTTAAATAGAACATCTCCCCACTTCAAGAGGGAGAGGGAAATACTAGAGAGAGTCCAACGGAGAGCTACAAAGATGATGAAGGAACTGGAACATCTCTCGTATGAGGAAAGGCTGAGAGACCTGGGGCTGTTTAGCCTGGAAAAAAGAAGACTGAGAGGGGATCTTATGAATGTTTACAAATATCTGAAGGGTGGGTGTCAAGTAGAAGGGGCCAGTCTCTTTTCAGTGGTGCCCTGTCATAGGGCAAGCAGTAATGGTAGCAAGGTGAAACACGGGAAGTTCCACCTCAACATGAGGAAAAACTTCTTCACTGTGGGAGTGACAGAGCCTCAGAACAGACTGCCCAGAGTGGTTGTGGAGTCGTCTTCTCTGGAGACTTTCAGGACCCGTCTGGATGTGTTCCTGTGTGGCCTGCCCCAGGTGTTCCTGTGCTGGCAGGGGCTTGGACTCAATGATCTCCAGAGGGCCCTTCCAGCCACTACTGTTCTGTGATTCTATGATTCATTCTAGATTAAGAAGATAGGATATCATTGAATCACTGAATCTGTTTAAGCTATGGTTGAGCTGTTAAAAAAAGGAACGGCTTTTATTTATGTTGATGCTTGTTGTGAAAATAATTAAAGTAAGGGAAAAACATGTTTCAAGAGAGTCTTACTAGACTGTCATTCCCCAGACTCTTTAGGGATCTTTATACGTCAACTGCTAGTGCGGGATTTGAGGCTTTCTGGCCCAAGTTCTCTTTAGTGTTGTCTTGCAATTTTATATTTTCTTATACTGAAGGAAAGATAAACTGTGAAATCTCAAGATTTAATTTAGTCAGGCTTAGTGTCAAATTTGTTTAAATGCAAAGCTTTGCATTAGCCCAAATTCCCTTGAACTGGGGCAAATGCCCACTGAAAGCCTCAAGGCTTTAGGGACAGTTGATTTGACATGCCATCCAACTGTGACACTGGACATATCTTGTCTTCTCTCCTTGTTTTTATTCTTCTCTGTTGATTTCTGCTCTTCCTTCTCCTCCAAGCCTTCCTTGTGTCTGCTTCTCTTGTGAGACCCCACCTTGAGTACTGCATCCAGTTCTGGAGTTCCTGTTATAGGAAGGATATGGATGTGCTGGAACGTGTCCAGAGAAGGGCCACGAGGATGAGCAGAGGGCTGGAGCACCTCTCCTATGAGGACAGACTGAGAGAGTTGGGGTTGTTCAGTCTAGAAAAGAGAAGGCTCTGGGGAGACCTTATTGTGGCCTTCCAGT
>WUAM01000323.1:32874591-32928444 GCA_024336885.1 Actenoides hombroni
GCCTCGCCCCGCCCCCTTCGCCCCCGCCCCTCTCGCGACGCTTCCCACCGAGCCTACACCCCGCCCCACGCAGCCTCGCGCTCCTCCGGAGGCGGGAGCGTGTCACGTGGCGCCGGCGGGAGTTGGAGACCGCCCCGGAAGGGGCGGTGGGAGGGCGGGGTCGCGCTTCCTCCACCCCGTCGCTGGCCGTTAGCCGGGCTCCATCTCCTATGCTGCGCGCCCTTCTCGGCAGTACTGCCCGGCACGTCCCGCGTGAGTGTCCCCGGCAGGGCTGCCCCAGCTGGGTCTCAGAGCTGGGCCAGGCTGGGTGAAACCGCTCCCCTCCCGCGGCACGGCCGCCGGGCAGCCGCCGCCAAGCGGTCCTGCTCGGTGCCACCCGCAGCAGCGGGGTGGGTCGGCACGGTCAGGACCAGGACCTGCTCTGGTTTGGGGCAGCGCTGGGCACTGCTCCGCGTGCCTGGCACGGCGGTTACAGCTTCTCAAAGCCCTCGGGAAGTTGTGTGCCTGCGAGGTGGGTCCTTCCTGCCTGGTCAGTCCGGACGGGAGGCCAGCCTCTGGTTGCTCGAGAAAGCCTCTCGGGACAGGCTTCATTTCCAACTGTCTGGCTGTCTCAGCAGGGTGGAGGGGTGAGAGGCTACGGTCTAGTTGCAGACAGACGAGTCACAGGCAGAAGACTCCTCCCTTCCCGCTCATTTTTCGGCTCAGCGTTGCCAGAGTCCTCTGTGCACCGGCTGTGCTATTTAGCCCAGCAAATACACAACCGATTCTCAAATGCTCGAGTTATGATGGAGATCTGAATTTAACCGTACGCGCTGTTGGGGCTGAGGATTTCTTTGTATGGAAACAGTAATCTCACGTAGCTTCCCATTATTTCAGCAGCAGCTCCTTCAGACGCTAACCTGACCACAACAAGGGCACAAACGAGGAAGTGTGTTGAGTGGATAGTCAAAGGCTGCCACCTAACCAGGCTGTCCCTCCCCAAAAGAGAGGCTCTCACAACCTGGTCACGTCTTTCCGACACAGAATACGGGAGCGAAGCTCAGGAGGAGGAGCAACATAATCAGAGTACTGCTGCGGCTACAGGTGCAGATACGGCAGCGTGTGGTTGCAACAAGCTGTTGCAACTGTTGCTGTTGTCCTGGAAGACAGGAAAGAAGTCCCCAGAGTTGAATTCAGCAAGAATCCAAAATTTTGTATACTGGAGGAGGCGGGGGGGGGAAGAAAAAAGATAGAAACCTTATACCTTTTTCAGTACTAGGAGATTTCAAAGTCTAACCTGCCCACTTTACAGAGAGAAAGACAGACAGAGAGAGTCTGCCCTGACTTCCTCACAGGTAGCGTTTTTCGTCTGGGTACAACCTGAGCCCTGTAAAAAGGATCTGCCAACTTTTGTCACTGGATCCCCATCACTTTTCTGGATAATTCCTGCTCTGCCTAGCTTCTGTTGTTACTGAAGCCGTGGCTTTTATTTCTGTTTAGTCCTTGATCATAAGCTATTTCTGGGTTGTGTAATCATTTTAGACACTTTAGAAGGCAGAGGATGCCAGTCATTTTGCCAACAGGTAGATAAACTACATTTTAACTTACCCTGAAAACTAGTAAGCTGTGTGACAAGGCCTGCAAACCAGGCACGGGCTAGGTAGATAAAAGATACCAAGAGCTAGTGGTTCTGAAGTATGTCGCAGTGTTAGCTAAGTGGGACAAATAAAAGGTTTCATCATATTCCCAGGGACTGCAGGGACTGGGAGGTGGAGAAATTAGATGAGTAAGAGAATCAAATTTAACTCAAGATAGTCATCATTGTAGTGCCCATTGAGAACAGCCTGGCTTGGAAATATGAAATACCCTGTTGAGTAAAAAAGAAATAACAGTTTTGCACATCTTTGGTTAACAAAAAATATTAAATAAATCCTTTTTGACCAACTCCTTCATTCAAAATACTTTGTGATAACTAAAAATTCTCTAAGAGTGTTTTGTTGATTTTTGTGTCTCGAGATTTACAGCAAGTAAACAATTTCTGAAGCAGAATAGGTCTGGAAGCAATGTAAACATGAGAAAGCATGCTTTAAAAATAAAGGCAAGCTTTATATTCCCTTTGTTTCATAATTCCCCTTAGACTGTTCAGAATAATGAGTGCCTATGGCTTCTTGCCAAAACCTTGGGAAAAAAAAATCAAGATTTACCATTAGGAAACTATGAGACACAGTACATCATTGTCAGAAAAAAAGTGTTTTTTAATAAAATTATAAAAATGTGGATAGCTTTGAAATAGTGATTTATAAAATTTTTTGCAATTGATTTGAGTCCTGCTTATGGTAAAAGCACAGGAGATTTGGCTGGTCATCCAATACTTCTGAAAATTTGTGCTAATTATGAAGAAATAGAGTATCAGTTTCTGTGATCTGGTATTTTGTGTGCTGTTCAGTTTTTCAGGGCTGGGCCTGGCCAGTTGGAGCCCATCCCACCACTCCCAGCCAGGGAACAGGGCAAGCCAGAAACAGCTCCAGCCCTGGGTCATCGGACACCTCCATGGGGACAGGGATGGGTCAAGGCCAAGCTGGGATACCAGTCTGTGTGTGGGTCAGGATCAGGCCTGATGAGGGGAATCAGCTTCAGGCAAAACTGGATGGATGGAGTCATGGGCCTGTACTATTTTCTGCATGCTCTTTCAGTATCAACAATAGGCATCTTCAGAAGCTTTTTGTCAGAAATATTGTCATGTCCCTGTTACTTACCCTGAGTCACTGTCTGCACCTGTCTTTTAAGCTTGGTGTTTTCAGGATCACTGGCTTGGAGCAACTTATTGGAAGATTCTCTCGGACTGACTTGTATGTCACCTCGCTAAGGTACTGAATGCCAGTTCTATAAAAGGAAATGAAGACCTACTCTGTGACTTTATGGCCATTGTCCATCCTTTTTCTTACTAGCCCCTTAGATTTTTTTTTCCTCTGTACATGAAAACTGCACAGTTGCATGATTGTGTCAGGGGTTTGTTATTTTTAGGAAACTACCTTTGAAAAACGTCCCTTTATAGCTAAAGCTTTATTAAGTTCAGGCAAGACTTTAAATTACATCCAATAAACTACATTGATGTAATTTATAATAATACCAATTGCCTTCTCAAAAGGCAGATAGGTAATTTATAGTCTTTGTATTCCTGCCTTTAACAGGAGGCATAGCACATGCTTCTTATCTCGAAACCTAGGTAAGCCTTTCCATTGAGCTCCTTGTTGTAAGCTAGAAAGGACCTGCTGTGATTGATACTGTTCCCTACCTCCCCCTCCCCTCCCCCCCCCCAAAAAAAACCAAACAAAACCCCCACTATAGTTCATAATGTAATCATTTCATGAATGACTTCTTGTGGTTTATCTGGTTGTAACATATCCTCCTGCTCCCCAGCCCAGCTACCTGCTCCTACATCTTCACTGCTCCTGGACTGTGCCAGCATGAATATTTGTGTAATGTAGCAGTAAATGGGATTGAGCTGAAAAGACTAGAAGACAAACTGCTTTCCTTCCTGTTAGCTGATCCAGTTCACCAACATAATAAATGTGTCAGCATGGCACTGGGGATGCCACGGAGGCAACCGAGAGTGGAAACAGCTTAAATGGGCTTGTTCTGCCACTGAGTGCATACCCATGTGCTGACTTCTTTGCCATTTAGACCCTGCTCAACGTCTCCTTCAAAACACTCTTGACACGCCTACCAACTACAAAACTGGAACTCTTCGTCTGAGTGCATAATTTCATTAGTCATCCTGTCATGAATCTTTGGCCTGGGCTCGACCACGGCGTTTGTCTCTGACAAGCATTTGATTTATGACATGGTACAATGTGACGGCATTTTCTGGTTTTATTTTCACTGAATGTTTCACGAATCTGTTGTTTCCAGTGACATGTTTGAGAAGTCATTTTTATTTGCGTGTTCATTGATATTTTAACGCCTTTCTTCAACAGTGAAAAACTGTCTTTATATATGTAGCTATGCTGCGGCTATTAACTGGGTTTTCTTTCCCTGGAGTTCAATCTGTAACCTACATAAATCATCTTCCGAAACAATACAGGGCATAAAGGGCGTCATCCACGGACCGCGTACCAAATTCATCCCTCAGTTGGCCGGTCGTGTCCTGCTGACAAACGAGTTCTCAGAGCCAACTTAATAGGCCTTTTAATTCAAAAGGGAGAGCGTCACAAACTAACCTTATCAAAAGATGCATTGTACTGCGTAGAGACAGTTTCAGATGCTTCGAGATTCTTATCCAAAGGCTTGGAAGGCTCTCTGGATTCACATCCTTTCTGTGCATTGTGTTTACTTGGAGGATGCGATAACGCCGTCGCTGTGTTACACAAGAGCGTACAATAATAACTGGAGCTGGCTGGGATGTGAAATTTTTATTCCACAGGAAATTCCAGCTTGTCAATATTTTGTTTCATTGAGCGCTGGAACAAAACATGTTGGCTCTGCAGCCTTTCTGGCAAAAATGGAACAATCTATTTCTTTGCCAGCTGACAAGCCTGGGGAGCCAAGAAACCAACTGAGCAGCCGGCATATTGCCAGGGAGCTAGATAGCCAGTCAGCTGAGCTACAGTAAGCAGCCAGCTTGGTTGGATTTGTGGGCAGCAGCCACAGCCAGATCACGGCTTAAAAGCTTCTGTAGAAAGTTTTGATGGAACCAGGACGATCCAGTATTTCCAGTGCCAATCTGTTCAGTGGTCAAACAGCCTCTCCATAACTGACTGCTGTCAGAAAAGAACGTAACTGTACTGCACTTTGTGTTCCTTAGGGATTTCTTCAGCTTTTGCCTGGTGCTTTGTGCAGACATTTATGGTTAGAATGAGTTGATTAAATCAATGAATTTTTCCTTAAGGATGAGGAATGGTATCCAAGCCCGTGAGTCCTTCACTGCTAGTTTTGTGATTATTGTTATTCAAATAACATTGCATGCCAGTTATTAGCAATACCTAATAGCATCTGCTTGGGTACGCCTGCTAACCAGCAGGTACAGTTACTGTAGACAATACACCATGAGATTGAAATAAACTTTTATGTCTGCTATCAGATACACACTGTTACTGTCTTCATTCCATATTTGTTAGGATGAACTTGCCAAAAAACGCAATAATAAGGCAAATATAGCTTCTGAACTAAGTAAAACATATTGATCTCTACTGGGTAAATTACAATGTTGAGGCCATCACCAATATGGAGAACCCCCTTCATTGTCAGAATTAGCCATGCTTGAGTGCTAAGTTTGCTGAATGGAACCTTAAGCATTATTGCAGAATTCTTGCAATGTGCCAGTTATTTATCCATTTTGGTGGTTTTTTGGAAAACATATCAGACAAGTTTGTGGGAAAAAGAAAACAAACAAACTTGCATCTTTGCCTTCCTGCAGTTTATGGTTCTGGTATGATCATAAAAGGTATCAACTGCTTTTTCCAAATGTTTAGATAATTTCTCTTATAGGATAAATCTCATAGTTTCTTAAATCTGCAGATACTTTACACTCTGTATACTTCTCACATTTGTTTCCAACCAGCTGCTGCAAATCTTTAAAGCCCAGAGATGTCATATACGATTATTACTTCAGCTGTGGTAACTCCAGGGAACAATGAATTCCCTCCTAAATGCTCAGTGGTAATTAAATTTTCTGCAATTTCATCTATTTAAGTAGTCCCTAATACTCCTGCTGTGAAATCAGAGTAACAACAGATGCTTTACTGAGCTACATTTCAAATGTTGTTCCTTCCACATGTGAATAAACCTGACTCTTATTTTCTCTCTCAAATTCAACTACTGTGGAGATGCTACAGCAGTCTCAGTGAATCCCATCCTCTTACCATCTGGATTCTAAATTAACTTCATGGCAGTTGCTTTGCTTTTCATTGACCTTTATATTTTCTATGCACAGCCCAGTTTATTGCTGTTTCTACAGAGTTTGTTCTTGGTTATTCTTTATTTGTGGTGTGTTTTCTTCTTCATTCCCGGTGCATTTGTTATACAGCTCACTGTGCACTGCTGCAACGTATCTTAAAATGTGCTCTTCAACTCAGAGGCAGTAACTTGAGCATATGTTTAAGGTTTAAAACAGTCTCAATCAATATGTCCATTTGGATTGCTGGGTTTTATATTCCACACACAAATAACTGCTGTTGTCTGTCATTTAAGTCTCTCTTATTCTCCGTTTCCTCAGTGTTGCCAGAGATTATTTCCTCCCTGATTCAGAATATAAAGGAAATGCTCTTTAAACACGAATGCATTTTAATGAAAGTGTTACTGTCCTTTCCATCAAAATGTTGAAGGGAATGTCCAGATCCTTATACTGCTTGGTGACATGTTTTCAGCAATAATAGGAGGATTAATAGCTTCTCCCAAACTTCATTTTCAGTTCGCTCAAAAAAATAAAAAGAAACTAGGAGTGACAAGGAATCGATCACCTAAGACAAACTAGGGAATGCCTCAATCCTCCATCCGTGTGGTTGTAAGAAAGCTTATTGTGCTACAAAGAATCCTGAAAAGCCCTATCTGAGAGAGAAAGGGAAAGGGTGGCTGCCATTGTGAAAAATGGCCATGGTAGCACTTCTTTCCAAGGACCTCTTTGCAAATCACTGTTTGAAGACAGAAAATCTAGGCTAGAATGACACAAAGAATTAGAAATAAACACTGTGAGTTCTTCCCTACCAGCACAAGACTTCCAAGTAGCTTTTCCTGAGCTACCTTTGCTCAAGGCTGTTTCATTTTTCCAATGAAATTTTTCCAGGAAAATTTCTCAGATCAGAAATGTTACATTTACACAGCCTACTGAGAACCAAGTAAGTTAGACTTCTCAGCTGTCACTGAAGCTGATCAGAGCAGAAATGTAGAATGTAAACAACGTCTGAAATGCATTTCCAGAATACATCTAGTTTAACTAAAGTATTGGGAGTGACAGTTACCTCATGTGCTCCTGATGTATGGAGTACAGCGTCTGGAGTCTGTTGGATCAGTAATGCAATGGGCAGGGTAATGATAAAATATGCCTGATTCTAAATAGGAATGACTTAAAGAAATTCTACATCTAGAGATAAGTAGATAATGATCACAGTGAGGTCTATAATATTCTGTCATTAAGTCAAGGTGCAGCTTGAAAAAAAAGCAAGCGTGGCACTTTCTAGAAGAAGCAGCTCCATGATTTCACTTTGACCAGTAAGACAGCATGTGAATGGAACAGATCGTAGCTTCTAAGAACAAGTTGTCTTATTTCTTTATTGCAAAAATGTGACCTGCAGAAAATACAGTACCTGTTGCAGAGCAACAAAAAAGTTCCAGAGTATTATCAATAGTTATAGCTCACTTGATTGTGACTGTAAGCTAGGTTTTTTGAGAGTCAAACGTAGCTTCAAATTCTCATCTGGGTACTTTAAACCATGGGCCAATTATGTTATTCTTTTAATTAAGAAAAATATTTTTGCAGTCTGTTGAAAGTCTCTTCCTTGTGGTCACTGATGCTTTAAAGCAATGGCAATATGTATATAAAAAAAACCCTAGAACATTTTTCATTGATTGAAAGGTGAATAATCTATTGTCTGCTTGCTCAGTCATAAGAAACATTAGGAATATTCAAAAATGTAATAAGGTATATTAAAATCAAATTGTTTGAACCTTGACAATGCGCCATCATTTACAACTGATAAGACACTGTTTTGTCTATAAATGAATGGAAAATGAGAATTAATATTTGCTTTCAGATAATTGCCCAGGTCACATGCTGTGTAATAAAGCAGATGAGCTATAGATAAGTCAGAATTTGATCCTGAAAGCTGTATTGTAAAAGCATTAAATAATTTCTTTCCTTATCGGCCAAAAAGTTTCCAGAATTACTGTCAGTTCTTCATTTTATCAGCTTTGAATACATGGAAATGTTGACGCCTGTCCCTGCAAGATGGTTATCATGAGAGATGGCAGTCAAAAAGTTTGTTTTCCTGCTACTAAAAGTTAGGCAAGGATTTACTGACTGTGATTTTCTGTTCTTTAGGGGCAGTGAAGATGTGGTACAGGAAAGAAATTAGTGGCTGAAGCCTCTATAATACTCACATTACTTTATGTAATGTGAGTATTATGATAATCGTAAGTGTAGAACCATCTGATCCTTTATGAGATGAAGTTGATAGCATAATAAAGTCCCTTAAGGGTAAGTTACAATAATGTACTGATTGGACTTGATGATCTTTGGAGGTCCCTTCCAATCCCTAACATTCTGTGATTCTGTGATAATGAATTCTTTAGTAATATATCCTCTAAAACACATCATACCAAAGCAGAAACATGGAAATGGATTTCCTTTCCCCTACAAGCCTAACTTTACCATTTTTATAGCAGAAAATGAAGTTACATTTATCTGATTTAGCTTATTCATCGGCAAAATGATGTTGAATTTTCAGGGCATCAAAAGCATTATTTATGGTTGAAAGACAATTGATATGAATGGCTTGTCCGGGGAAAACTTCAGGATTTCAGAAGAATCACTGAGGAGTTTGCATGCAGCTTTTGTTAGGAAATAGTCGAATGTTTTGTCTTCCCATCATAGTTCTCTCTGGCTCTGGAGAGGCATGTTTGCCTGAAGGCACACTTACTCCTCCTGCCTCCTTCATCCTCCATGGAGGGGGAACCCTTGGGAGCTTTGCTTTCAACACTGATTTTCCTTATGGCAAAAAATACATGTTTTTTATAAGGCAAAACATTAGAACACACAAGTCCCCTCCTGATAGCTGGTATACAGTGGGAGAAGAGCCTAAACCAGAGAAATGGGAAATGTGCCAGGATCCAGAGTAAAAATTACAGCTTTTTGTTTGTTTATTTGTTTTAAATTCAAGGCATTTATTTTGTTTCAACCTGGTATTCTATGATTCTATAGTTTTGTCCCGTTCTATCTCAGGTGTGCCAACGAAGGATGATTTTCTATGTAAAGGCACTTGAGAATGCAGAAACTTGGTATATATTGCTAATGTGAAGGCTGAGTTTCTAAGTAAACTTCATTTCAGTTTTGTAGATCACTGAGTTTTGAGATAGAATTTTTAAAATGGAAATTAGTATTTATAATTAATATAAATAATAAGTTGCAGCTTATAGCATAGCTATATGGTATATTTGAGGGCAGTATATCTACGCACATGAGAGAAAAATACACATGGTGATAGAGGAAATACCTTATATTCATTAAAACCAAGTCTTCCACTGAGGCTTTTAATTTTCAGTGTGGATGTTTTCCAGTTCTGCTCAGAAAAGATAATGATACACACTGCAGGTGAAGGAGGCTTGTCAGAGCTGGGAGTGTGCATTGTGGAGTGAGGAAAAGAGGACTTTGTAGACAGACCACTGCACTCCCTCGGTCTTCAGAATCATCTGGGAGAAGGCAGAAAGTGAGTTTAAAGGTACTCTTCCCTCTGTGCTCCAAAAGACTCCAACAATTCTCCACACTAAGTTATCTAGAGCAATCCTGAGGAGGTGGTGGTGTAGGGATCTTTGTAAAGTACATCTTGATTCATTAGAAAGAAAAAAACAAATTGAAAAATACTAATGTGCTGTGTGTACATAAAGGACTGCTGTTTTGGTTTGGTTTGGGTTTTTTACTATATTCATTATATAAATAAACCCTCTCCAATGTTATCTGATATGTGATCATGCAACACCTCTCTATTCATTCAACAGCCTTTTACCATGGATGACACAGAACTGATGCGAGGTGATCCTAAGTCAAAAGTAGAGTTCTGCCAACAGGACAAAGCCTTGAGGAGCATTATTACAGATTAATTTTTATTATTTTTTATTTTGTCCATCTATGCACGTGCTATTTTTACCAGTGACAAAATAGTCCATATGACATAACAAGTGTCCTTTGAAATACCTGACAAGAAGCTGCACGAAGCACATATGCAGGAGTTTATATTACAGTTTGCCATACTGCTCTTAAAAAAGCTTGCTTTAATATTCTATTAAATTAAATTTTCTGAAATCACAGAATGATAGGGATTAGAAGGGACCTCTGGAGATCATCTAGTCCAACCCCTCTGCCAAAGAAGAATAGAATAGAATTACTGAGGCTGGAAAAGACCTCTGAGATCATCAAGTCCAGCCTATGAACTAACACCACCACATCGGCTAGACCATGGCACTAAGTGCCACATCCAGCCTTTCTTTAAACACATCCAGGGACAGTGACTCCACCACCTCCCTGGACAGTCCATTCCAATGTCTGATCACCCTCTCTGTCAGGAAGTGCTTCCTGATATCCAACCAAAACCTCTCCTGGCGCAGCTTCAGGCCATGATCTCTCATCCTGTCACTAGTTGCCTGGGAGAAGAGCCCAACCCCCACCTGACTACAACCTCCCTTCAGGTAGTTGTAGAGAGCGACAAGGTCCCCTCTGAGTCTCCTCTTTTTCAGGTTAAAAAACCCCAGCTCCCTCAGCTTCTCCTCATAAGACTTTCCTTCTAGTCCCTTCACCAGACTCATTGCTCTCCTCTGGACCCGCTCCAGCACCTCAATATCCTTCGTGAAGTGAGGGGCTCAGACCTGTACACAGTACTCGAAGTGAGACCTCACCAGTGCCAAGCACAGGGGGAGAATCACATCCCTAGTCCTGCTGGCCACACTATTCCTGATACAAGCCAGTATGTCATTGGCCTTCTGGGCCACCTGAGCACACTGTTGGCTCATGTTCAACCTGTTGTCAACCAGCACTCCAAATTCTCTCTCCATGAGGCTGCTCTCCAGCCACTTTATGTCACAATTTATGACCACAAGAAGCTTGTTTAGACCTCATCTTCTATTAGATTTCCTACCACTGTAGAAATGTCAGCTTTTCCATGCCTGATCCAACAGCATAGCCCGTTTTCTGTCTCTGACAGTAATTAGTAAAAGATGTGTTGCATGAAGGTGCCCATTATCTGATGAAGAACAAATATGGAAAACATTTATTTATAACTTCTTTAGAACTTTATAAACATTTAATAGTTTTCTCAAGTTTTACATTCTGGGACTCAGGGTTTCTATATTCTTGTTAGTGCTGCAGGTTTGATCCTCTAGATAGTGTTAGATTTCCTTTTTCTTTTTCTTCAAAAAATGAGAGTAAAAGCCCTGCATTTCCTGAAAAGCAGTTTAGAATATTAAATTACTGATTTTTTTTGTCTTTAACTGAAAGGCTAAATCCATAAAAAAAGGTAAAAAAAAAAAGGAGAATGTTGTCAAATACACTGGCAGCCATGCAGGACTGAATTTAGCTTTGCTATAGATATACAGGGCTGAATAGCTCGATATTTATAATTCTCACACATGCACAGAAAGCCCCAAACTCACCTTTCACTTCAGATCACCGAGAGATTTATCCCAGTTATCCAATGCAAAATTCAGACAGGATTGACCATCACCGGAATTTAGACACGCTATGAGAAGTGCCATAGGAGTCTTAATGACAGCAGATGGTTGGGTTTTCTCCTTCTGTCTCACTGGGATTAGGAAGGAAAGCTCCAGCAAAACGCTGGGATAAAGTATCTACCCAGGACACTGGTTACATGTGGAATGAGACAGCTACAGAATTAGTAACATCATTCCAAGCTATGCTTTTCGGCTTTCTTTGCAGATGTCACGTTCCAGTACAGAAACCACTTAGCTCATGATTTTTTAATAGCACTTGTAAGGGACGGGGGCTTTTTCTCTCCACTAGTAGTGCTTTGGTGTCATTCTGGAGAAGGAGTAGTTAGTTGTCAGTGTTTCTACTTCATCCTGTTCTCTTGTGAACCTGAGGATGTGGTTTCTGCCAGCTTCCTGGTGGTAAAAGGGGAAGATAGTGCTCTCTTTTCATCATTCCCCTTTTCTCCCAGTACTACCTCCTCCTTGGGCCTAGATCCTTCTATCACTTGATTTAGTTCATTAACTCAACAGATCACTACCATGTTGTTTTAGTTGTTGCCTCTTCTTGACCAGTTAGGGAGTTACACTGGTTGACAGCAAGGTCCGACAGAAAACAGTGCTGGAGATAAGTAACGAGTAAGGAGCAAAACAGGGAACAGGCATGTGAGATCACAAACTAAGATTTCTCTTCGTTTTAGCTGCACTTTGGCATAGTATGCCTTGAAAAGTAGGTGAGCAGCTCCATGTTTTAAAGGGAGTGCAGACGAGGGAGCGAACCAAGGTGTTTGCAGTAGGTTTCTCACTGTGCTGAAGCTCTGCAAGCACTAGGTGGCCTGCTTTGAAAAGGAATGGGAAATCCCACCCATTCAGTCTGCAAGAGAAGATTAAAAATGCAGTTTTCATAAGTTGTGCATCTGTTTTTTAAGTTTTGCTATGCTGTGATGAATTCAGAGAATATCAGTTTTTATTTATTGTGGTGCAGTGAAATCACAGAATATTGTACTTGCTTCATAAATATCAGAGGTGATCTATCAGATTGTTTCAAGGCCAGGCTGGATGGGGCTTTGAGCAACCTGATGTAATAGGTGTCCCTGCCCATGAGTTGGAACTACATGAGCTTTAACGTTCTTTCCAACCCAAACCATGCTGTGAATCTATGATTCTGTGATTGCTTAGACACGGGAGCAAGTCAGTAAATGAAAATTACCCGTGTGCAGGCTCTTGCTATACCTTAAATTTTTTTTCACAGTAATGCAGTTGAATTATTTCATATTTGCTGTGACAGATTCAATTATCACAGTTTAGCTGACATGGTATCCTATGACATGGTCGGGCAGTGATAGGACTAGAGGGAATGGATTAAAACTAGAGATAGGTTGATTCAGATTAGACATTAGGAAGAACTTCTTCACCATGAGGGTGGTGAGATACTGGAACGGGTTGCCCAGAGAGGTGGTGGAAGCCCCATCCTTGGAAGTTTTTAAGACCAGTCTGGATGGGGCTCTGAGCAACCTGCTCTCATGGGAGGTGTCCCTGCCTGTGACAGGGGGGTTGGAACTAGGTGATCTTTAAGGTCCCTTCCAACCCTGACAATTCTATGATTCTATGATCTCCTCTCCCCTGGAACCACACCCCACCACTATCTGCAGATGTGGAAAGTTAGAGAATTAAGAATGGTTATTTTGCTCCTCTCTAAACTGAAAATAGCACATTAGCTAAGAAATGCATACAGAACATCTTATCATGCTTAGTTTGTTTTCTCTCATCTTGTATTTAGTGAAAATTCTCACTGATCACCTTGCTATCAAGGCTAACACTCTGTTGGGTTTTTTTAAAACCTGGAAGTTATAGTAAGTGTTTGGATGTTTGTTGATCAAATATATTCCCAGCCTAAGATGCATCTCCAAAATCAGTTTCTTTGAGCTAGATATACTGAAAGAAGTTTGATGTACATAATTGTTATTAAATAGCTATTTTTTTTTTTACATTTCAGAGACTTACTATTCCAAAATCATCAGAAATCACTTGGAATCTCAACTCCTTCCTAACATATATTATTTATTATCTCTTACAAAACACAGTTATAGAAATAAACACAAAGAGTTAGAGAAATAGTCCTTTGTCCACTGTTCTACAAGTTGCCATTTATTTCAATGCACTCACTAATTTTCTGCGGCCTCCTCCTGTTCTTGCTGTTTTGGGTAGATGTGGTATCTTTTAAACAGTTGAATAATTCAGAGCACAGTAGGTTGAAAGACTTGTTTTGCTTTTGTCTGTAATATTTTCCACTCAGATTTTAGTTCAGTAAGATAGAAAGAATCAAGAGAAATTGGTTAGAGCAACAACTGCTGCTGATGTAAACTGAGCTCCCTCCACTGATTTCTCCACAACTGTGCTCATTTACACCAGTTTAGGATCTTCATTGCTATTGCACTTTCAGGACAGCCCAAGGGGAACTTTGCACAGGAGTACCATAGAAACCAACCAGGATCAAAAAAGTAGACATTATTAATTTTCTTCTTCAGTCTACAGGGATTACTTTTGTAATTACATCAGGTTCTGGAACACCCTTAGATTTGTTCAGTGCCAGGAATCTGAATTTGCATCCCATGCAGCATAATTCATATGGCACAGACAGCAATTAATTGTTAATTGAGTTAATTGAGGGGTTTAATGTTTAAAAAAAGACACATTAGGAAGAACATCAGGAATGTCTGCATGAAGAAAGGCTCTTCAGCCCCTTGAGGCTCATTTCTTCTAATATTGTTTTCTTTTAAATGGTACTGATTGTATTTTGAAGGATATGAGAGAACCCTAAGTTCCTTGCTTCTGCGTCATTTCTTGGTCAGACATCATCTGAGACACTGTTCTTTCTGGGATAAGTAATTCCAATGTCAGGTATGAAATTATTCCTTTTCATTTTACCCACTGTTTTAAAATATGTGTTTGATTATCTCTCAGCAGCAGCCATAATCTTAAAATCAGCTACATTTCAGTTAATGCAGTCCTCTTGATCCTTTCTCACCTTTCAGATTATAGGGATTAAGTACTATAAACTATCTATACTGTCACTGCTTGTGTTCCTACAGTTAACGGAGTCATCATTTTTCACTGTACCTTCTCACATGTTATAATAACTACTTTTGTACAACTGTCTTGAATGGTTCACTGGTAATCTGAGCAGAGTTTTTGGCCTGTTTCCATGCCTTTGAATAATGAGGACATGTAGCACTGTTAAGAAAATGTTTGTGTTCTGCATTTGATATCTCATTTCATTTTTGAGGCTGGAAAAAAAAGGTTGGGGCTACTAGGCTGGTCCCTAAGATTCCTCCCTTAAGTTGCCTCCCTACTGCCTCTGCCATGCCAATTTACTCAGGTCTGAAATGAAGTTCCCGCTTGTAGCATGCAGGAGGTGTGAATTTACATAGTTTGCCAGGTCATAATACCCTATGCTGCTCTTTTAAAATATATCAGATCAACAAGTCCACACTGAAAACCAGGGGTAATCTCTTCATCTATGTGAGAATAAATCCATAAGAGGGAAACCAAAGTAGCTAAATTGTATGATTCTTCTGGTACAAACCAGTCCCTCTACTGTAGGTAGTCACTGTACACATGCATGGTGCAGAGTGTGAGGCAGCAAAAGATGAAATAGCTGTCTCTGTCAGAAGAATTGTTGAATACACTTGGAAGTCTCAGGAGCTGAAGAGCAGAGGAGAGAGGAGGCACCTCAATTAGTTTAATTTAGTAGTATAACCACGTCACACAGATGGATAATTACTTCATCACTGTTAGTGATCCATGCATTGAAGGTGGCCAGGGATACCTGTCTGAAACATAAGTGGGTCAACTCTCATCATCAGACTCTGCAGCGTAATTGTCTAGGACTGTTCATGGGGAGTTTCTCTCTCACCTTATTTCTGTACTTCTCAAAAGCCTTTTCACTGGTATTATCCTGAAAAAAATTAGTTTAGGAGCCAGTGTTTTACTGTACTCTTTCAAATCATCCATAGAAATTCTAAATGCTGCCTATTTTATTTCAAAGACCCAAGGCATCCCAATGCCTACTTTTTTTTTTCCTTCCTAACATGAGTGTTTGCTTTCCTGTTATTCCCTCCAATACAGTACCTATTTCTTACCGAGATTTTTATCTAAACTCAACCCTTCATTCCCAGATTTTTCTAATAGCTTGTTTGAAGACAAAGAAAATGTGGTAGTTCCAATCTTTCTGGCCTTCTCTACAGGAATTGGTATGGTGCCACATGGGAAATTACTGGTGAAGGCAGGCAAGATGGGGATTAGTGCAAGAACTGTAAAGTGGATAAGGCACTGCCTAAAAAGAACTGACAAGAGGGTTGTGCTGAAAGGGGAAGTTAAGCTACAGGCAGGAAAGTCCTCAGGGACCACTCTTAGGACTAATCTTAATATTTTCATTAACGTCCCAGACACGGAAAATAGACATGAGTTAATAAGAGATGACGAGGAGTGGATAAGGGAGGCACCGCCTACAAGCAGGAGGATAAGAATGTCACAGAAGAACTGGATGCTGCTATTAACTGGATGTTTCTATTAATAGAAGTGAGATTTAATTTAATGTTTGAATTGTAAAGCAAGAATTTATACCATACAAATGGAAACAATGAAGGAAGGAAAAACTCTGGGCCTTTTAGTCGATGACAGAAGTAAGAGTCACTAGTGCAATACAGTTGTGTAAAAGGTGTGATCTGAGGGTGAGCCTGGTATAATAATTCATATGAGCAAGCACTGATAGCATTGCAGTAAATTCAAGTGAGATTTCTTTTGGAATGGTGAGTACATTGGTCTCTTAAGTAAGAAAGATGATTTCAAGTTGTAGCAGAAAAGGTTTACTGGGATGAACAGGGAAATGTATATCCTACTCCATAAAAGAAGGAAAAAATCTTGATTTGTTTAGCCTAATAAAATAATTCTTCCTTTTTCTACAAGGAAAGGCCAGAAGAGAAAAAGGACTATTTGTCATTAAAGATAAGACTGATAAAAATACAGTTGGGCATCATATGTCTTAAAAATTAGAAAGACTGTTCTGAATCAGTTGTCCTAGAATAGTAAAGGGGTTAAGAAACTGGCAGCTTTTAAATGAGGCTGAATAGCTAAATTGCTTTATGATTGCTTATAGACTCACCTCTGAAACAAAGTCCCTTCCTGTTTAAGATCAGTACCATCAGTAACATCATCTTACTAACACAAAGACTAATCGCATGAAGTCATCAGGAAGGTTAGCAAACTAAAACTTGGACTTGGTGTGTTATAGTTTGTATATTTTTATATATGTTTATATGTTTGATGGGACTTAGGTTAGAGACATAATTTACAGCTGTGGTTAAGGTATGGCTCAAATAGATATTCTCTCTTATATGCCTTATCATATTGATAAAAAAGCAAAAGGGAATGAGAGAAGGAATGAAGGTTAGGTTCTGAGAAGTCATTTAGAATAAATATTTTAATGACTATGCTGAAGTTATAGTATTAATTCTTCTTGTTGTGTGACTTAGAATGCCAGTGAAAACATCATGCATATATACAGAACAGAAGAAATTCATGGAAAGTATTCAGTAAGTATGAGAGAGTAGGAATTGTTTTCCTGTAATACATCTAGTAGAGAGGTATTTATAAAATGGTACCTGTTTTGTTCTAAATAATGTTTTATTTCTTAGACATACAGCTTCCAGCCCCTGTCAGGTCCTCTCTGGAGGTGAGCTGCTGATGCTTTCAGTCTTGTCTACTGCTGGAGGCCTGATAAGCCTGACTATCCTGACTTGTTTAATAACTGTAGATGTTCAGCAGCAAACCATCATTCTTGCATCATAAATACTTTTCTTTTTTTCAGTTAATTTCAGTGAGGAAATTTGAACTCTTTAGTTTTCTATTTATAGATTGTAATGAAGACTGAAAAAGGTGATGAGATGTTAAGACAAACATAGGATTAGTGACAAAAAGTTACTAACATCATCTGTCCTATTTTAGCTGCTACAGTAATGGTTTGTGAGATCTTAAAGAGTGGCAAAAATGGATTAGAGTCTTGAACATCTTCAGCAAGGAAGTACTGGTGCAGGAAACAGTGATTTCAACAGACACTGATTTGGGGCTATTACAGCAACAGAATTTTTTTAAGGAGTTTTGTGTGTTGCTTGCTCTTATGATAAACCAGCATATCTTCCTGACACTTCTTCTTTCCCTCTAAAATCATAGCATCTTTCAACTTTGGCCTCACAAAGCCATCAAGCAAATATGTGGGGGAATCTAATAAAATATATTTAAATTGGCATAATCATCCAGAAATCTGCTTGCATTGAATCCTCCTCTGTACTCTGTTGCGAAGAACATAAAGGGATTGTCCATGAGAATAAGGAGTAAAGGCTCAGTTCCATGGATTAAAACCCTTCCTGTTCCCCATGAGGATAACAGATGGACTCTTTTCTTTGGACTCACTTGCTGTTTTGAATCCAGTCAGCAGGGTTATCCCTCTGGCAGTAGTCCATTTGGTAGCAGCAGGTCAGCTGTGAGGGGGAAACAGGGCACACTCCCTTACAGCACAGAGACAGCCGTGCTTGTTCGCTCAGAGCAAGAGACCAAGAGCAGCCCTGCTGTGTATGACAAAGCACATAACCCCCTGAAGTCCAGGTCTCAGGAGGAGAACAAAAATGAGATCACTGTCTTTATGAGTACCTTGGCTGAGTGCAGGCAGTGCAGGAGGACTGAAAAGGCAGAAACAGTATGAAAGGGAGAGGCTAGAGAAACAACCTCTTCAGCAGAGAGCTAAATGTGGAATCTCATCAGCATTCCTGAGCTAAGTCCTCTCCTTAGGGCTATGCTGGACTGCTCACAAGAAAGGAAGCTGTTCAACTAACCTGTTTAACCCCTACTTTTGGGTGGTTCAGAGAAAACTGTGTGGCCCAGGTGAGAAATAGCAGTTTTGTAAGGGTGTTTCTAGCCTTGGTGGATGATCTGAACAATCACTGAATGCTGGGTGCATGGTGCTGGATGGACCGGAGTCGCTGCTGTTTAAAAAAACCTGCATTGGTGATATTTTTCATATTGTATTTTCTTTCTAGGACTCAGAAGGGGTACCCACGTGCCTACAATGTATAAATGACTGGGTTTAACTTAGCTAATAGAAGCAGTAGTAATTTGATCAGAGTAACTTTCCATCAGAATGATATCAGCTGATATATTAGCTTAGAAAAAAGGTAGATGGGGACATTATGCATTACTAGACTGCATGCATATATGCCCCTACTCTTTCTGGTACCCAGCCTAACTCACCCACAGCCAGCTCTGATTATTTGGCACAGCACTGCAAGATAATATGCTGTAGCATCCTGAGGATCAGACCAGTCTTGAACTACATAGATGGTGACTTTTTAGTGTACATAAAATTCAGTAATAAATTTCTATTCATGTTACTTTATTAGCTGACTCATGTGAAAAACTTGCCTTTAAGCCAGGGCAGGTGTCTGTTTTAGTTCTACAGCACCATGCCATCAATATAAAACACAGTATGATGAAGTTAAAACTTCCCTGAGGATGATACCCAACATCAGTGATTGGTTAACTAAGACCTCATACTGGATGGGAACAGATTAATACAGTAAGAACAAAGGTGCCATCTGTATAGTTTCTTGGCCAGGTTTTAAAGTCTGTGCATTAAAGGGCAGAGTTAAAGGCAAAGTTTGATGTTAATTCTTTAAGTCCCTGGAAAAGACTAATAGCTAGTTTCCTTTTTGTATGGTATGATTGAAAATATGTGATTATGTAATTAAAAGCATTTCACATAAAAAAAATAATTATGTCATTACTTTATAAGAACTGAATGTTGTATTCTTGGGGCAAATAATATAGATTTCAAGCCTTAAAGAGACTAGGCACATATGTGCTTACCTTTACCTATGTGAGCAAACATTGAAAACAAACAGGAAAGTCAAACTCCTCAGGTGAATACATTTCAGAGCAGAAGCTGAGACCTGGTCATCCTCACCAAAAGAGTAAAGTTCCTCTTCTGAGAGCAAAGCCCAAACTTCCAATGAGATGTGGAGCCATTGTCTGTGTCAGTCTTTCTGTACCTGAGCAGGCTGGTTGTAGTGAAATTTGGTGCTTTAATGTCTGCCACTGTTAACAGAGCTGTAATGAAGAGCAGTTCTGGGTATGCATCAAGGAGACTGTGGGCTGGAGGATTAGTGAGATGAAGATGCTGAAAGGCACACTGCTTCATGCTGCTGCAGTGCTCCTGAGCTCAGGCATGGTAAGAAACTGTACAACAGTGCAGTGCCCTTACAGGGTCATGAGCCTCATGAGAATGGTAAAATAATCCGGTAACAGACAGACTGCTAAAGACCACAGCGCCAGCAAACAGGTGACACATTCATGTGTGATTTACATAAAGTATTAATTGATTAACCCTGAGAGCCCTGTGGGTGATTACTGTGCTGATGAGCAATTTCTCATGCTGATATGTAGGCCCTTCCTCTCCTCTGGCTCACTGCCAACTGCCCTGAGCATTATTTCTTTGAATTTTTCCCTATGGCCTAAAGGCAACTCAAGTCCACTCTTGGTTTTGTGCTGTTGGTGACCTACATGGTTCAGGTTGATTGTGGGTTTGCTCCTTGAAAGGGCAGTTGGGGTGGAAGCTAGACGTGGTGTGGCCGGGCCCCAAAAGTGGCCTGGCCACAGGTCCTCGCACTGTGGGCTCTCCTACCTGTGCCCGTGAAGATTTACAGAACAGATGAGGAGTACATCGCCCGCTTTTCTTCTCATAACAAGTAGCAGACCACTCTGAAGAGTATAAAAACACATCAGCCTGTTCACATGAGCAATGGTGAGAGTCTGAAGACTTCTATGAACAGATGCTATTTTATTGCACCAGCTACTTTTAGGCTGCTATTGGCACCTGTCTCTTTTTTTTTTCTCTTTCAAAACACTAATTGAAAGTTAGTCTTTTCCACAAAATTCAAATGGAGAAACATTACAAGTGACTTGTTTTTCAAGTTCCTGAAAGTAAAGTTGATTGAGATTTGCCACTCAGTATTTCTTGTTTCACAGCTTGATTTTAAAATGTCTTATGTGACAAAATGAGAAAAGATTTGAAAAATGAAGGCATTTTAATAGAAATAAACAGTGATTATTTTTCTTTGGATAATGTTGCTTTTAATTTCCTAAGGTATGCTGGATTGCATGTTAATGTAACCAGATATTCATTATATTCCAGGTCTTGTTATTATAACTCTAATGATTTGCCCTGATAATTTGCTCCCAGTATGTAATAGTGCTTATATAGATGGGTGGGTTAGAGCTAATTGCCGCAGAGTTCTTTTTATTAGGGCTGTAGAGATTAGTCGCTCACACAAGTTTGTGAAAATAAATACACATTTACAAGCATATTGATCTGATTAAGCCTGAGAACATTCTTTCTGAACATAAATACACATAAATCTGTAAATAAATACATGTAAAAATGAGAAGAATGACTTTTAAAGGAATATTTTTCATTGGTTTCCTTTGTGAAAAAGCAGATTTTTTTTTCAGTTGATAATTTTATACAGACTAATTTCTATTTTAATTTTTTATGGAGTAATATTCATCCTAAGAAGATTCAAGGTCACGAGATTTGAAGAACAGTTGTGTTTATATGCATGTTGTTCTCATGTTGTGCATGGATTACATGGTTGTATTGCATTCTGCAGACTGTGATATCATACATACCTGGGAAGGCCATAATATGATAGTTGCAAGCTTTATAAAATGAATATTATTTTACAAAATGAAGGTTGTTATAAACTCCCTTGGTGGGTTGCTAGCTTGCTAGCTGAAGGCTACTCCGAAGTAGATCCTCTAAATTTCTGACAGGTTTATTTTGTGGAATTTTTTTACTGTTTTTAAGTTAAAAAAAGCTACTTAAATATTCAAGTGAGTTTTATGTACATTAAGAAAAAATGCTTAAAATCAAGCATATTTTAATATATTCTTGGAGATGTAGAGTTTCATGTTTTTATATCAAATGAAGACATATTAATGGTATCTAGAATAATAATACATGGAAGCATATGAGGAAAACATTATTATGTGACTAGGGTTTATCATATGCCTTCTATGCTTTGTTCTTTTTTAAAGAAAATATTGTATTTGTATGTATTTTACAATTTTTGTATGAGGGATCTGAAAGAGAAAAAATTGCAATAAACATCAAGATTTGAATGTACTTTTTTATATGCCACATTTAACTGAGATTAGGTGCAGCATTGTAGTTTATATTTACAGCAATATTGTGCTGATGTGTTGCATGCTGTTGCACTTCTAAGTTGTGCACGGTAATAAACTCATACATTTCAAATTAGTAAAAAAAAAGCCCTGAGGTGAAGGATTACAATATGAAGTGAACGATTACAATATTTATTATTACAATTATTGTTTCTTTGTACTGTAATGCTTTTTTCCGTGTCTCAGATTTTGACTTACTCAACCCATTTGGATGTCCTTTGTTGAGCAGAATTCACTCAAGTGTTTTTCTCTTTGTAGTTTGTGCTCCTTCCCATAATTGCTTCTATTTCTGTTCCAGACTTTGTTCTGGTTAAGGCATATATGTGTACATTTTATACACAAAGAGAGAGCTTTCCTTTCTAAAATCCCGTTAAACAGTTCCCTGTAAACCCGGATTCATCCTTTGGTTGTTCTGAGGAGGTTAGACAGTTTCAGTCAGAAAAAAGGACCAGCAGGTTTGAAATAATTTCCATATACTTTATGGGTAGTATTCTCGTTCACTTTTCCAACCTCTGCAGACTGCAGATCAGGGCCAAACTTCTATGCCTGGGAAGTAGAGTGCCCTGGTCAGAGTTGTGGGGCTCAGCCCAGTCCTGCCTCACAGGGTGGTTGTGTAGGCAGACATCAGGACTGCCTGTATTACATCTGGGGACTGTGCAGCTGGCACAGTCTCTATCCCTGTGGAGGTGGCACTAAACCTTAAATTCACCTTAGCTGTGTTCAATTAGGCATTACAAGCTGTAAGTTTTCCACTGCTTCCCTCCTTGACCATGTATTTAACATAGTTAATAAGTAAAGCAAGGATACCAGACTGGAGAAAGGCATGTTGTATTCCCTTCCTAGCTCTTCTTTGGTAATTTCAGCCTGATCTTGCAGTAGCAGTTAGCTTTAGATTTTAAGTTCCTGAGGAAAAAGCAATACTGTCTTTGTAATTCTGTACCGTGCATGTTTATTTTGGATTTTTAAAGCATTCTGTGTCTCTGAATCTTGATTTACTTATTTAAACATATTTTGTGTGCTTGTATACAGACTAAAAGTATTTCTTGGCTGGAAATTTGTATATAATCCCTTCGTTCATTTTCTAACGCTAGGAGTCTTTATTGATTTCTATGGGTGTTGAGCTGGACCCTATGTTACGTTTACCTTAAAGGCTGCAAGCTAGTGAGGAGATACTAAAGTCAGTTTTGTGAAAAAATGCTAACTACCAAAGCACATGCAATGTTTGGCTAGACATTAAGCAATATTTACTTTTAGAAGGTCTTCTGAGTCAGCTGTGGGAGGGAGCCTGTGTTAAATCCACCTCAGCAGTGCCCAATACAATATCGTGTTCTGAAGGATTTAGCTTTGGGGCCTGGAAGACTTTTGTCTAGCTTCAGAAGCTACAGCAATTGTCTCTGCTGACACCGTCTGAAAATTCAGACAAATACTACCTTGTGATGATCTGCTCACGTTGTCAAGCTGTTGTTCCTGCTGAAACCCAGAGTGACAGGAGCCTGTGAAAGTAGCTGAGATCCCCAAGTGGACCAGAGACCTGACTACCCGGCACTTATTTGTTGATTATATGAAATTATGACTGTGATAATAGGTCTGTGGCAAAAAGAGACCAGAAAATACTGCTGAGATTTGGTGAGGCAGGAGGTGTAACTGTTAGGCGAGGGAGAAAAGATGGCTTTAGCACAAGGGCCAGTTGTGATTCTTACATTGCAGCACATAACTGTCCCTGTATTCGTGAGGAACTGACTATGTGCACCTAAGGCGTTGTGTAGTACAAGTAGTTCCTGTTATTTTAAATACCTAGACTCAGTTGTATAATTATTTCATGTATCCGCACATGTTCTCTTTGGAGAAAGTACCTAAACAATTGCTGTTGCCATTAATATTATTAGGATAAATCCCCAGGAATACTGAACATCTGCACCTTTCTTGGGGGAACACCGGAGTCTGCAGGTGCTCACCACAGTAAAGGCTTCTGCATCCTGGACTTAACCTTTTTGTATTGCCAGGATTCAAAGACAGTTCTGCCCTGAGCCCCATCTCACATTTGGAGAGAACAATTTTGTAACATGGGATGTATTGGCACTTCAGTTCCCAGGAAAACATGCTGCATGTATTTAAAGCACCTACTGGTTACAGCATTATCAGGTATCTTTCATCTCTCTACATCATCATGTAAGGACTGGAACCTGAGGAACTCTTCACATTCAGAAGTGTGGGATTTTTTTTTCTCAGAAGGATATTTAAGATGGTTAGAAGAGCTTTATCTGAGGAAGAAGCACAATGGCATTGAACAGAACTGCCTGATTAGTCATATTAGGTATTTACTGTTAAATAGAGGCAGCCTATGGTTTTTATTATTGTTTTGAAATGCTGCACTCTGGGAGGTACTACCCAGTAATTGGGCATGTGTGCAAACAAAACATATATCCAACTTGAGTTATTTGTGTGGCAGCAGCAGAACATCCTTCACAGAATATTTCATATCAGGCAGCCTTCCACAGCTGTAGTTCTCAATCTTTATTATGTCTATTATGCAAACACAGAAGGCTTCTTGAGTCAGCAGAAACTCAGCAAGCTGATGTGTTGTTTGTGCTGCCTTGCAAATCACTTGCCCTAATCACCTAAGAGTTGATTAAAGTGGAGGTTGATTGGTTAATTTGCTCTCAACCTTGGAGAACCCATGAAATTGATTATTATAGTAGTTATTTAAAATATGTGGTGTGTCATTCTTTCTTAGGGTTTATCTGTATTCTAAAGACAAACAAGAATTTATGGATCATTATTAAAAAAAAAAAAGACAAGAACTTCCCTCATAGGCATTTGTCTATATTGCTTTTAAATCAAACAAATCTTCATTAATATCCCTACTTGTACCCTGCATGACAGGGTTTCTCTGACTCATTCACACAAGTCGTGCAAAGTGAGGACATGAGAAGAAAAAAAAGAACAAAAAATTATTCTGTCTCTCTCATGTGTACCTCAGTTTACCTTTCTAACATTTTTCTCTCTGTAAAGAGTTAAAAGAAATGAAGACTATTGGGAAAACTCCCTTCCTCCATCACATACAGTAATAGCAAAGATAATCGAGAAAATACCTGATGTCCTGAGGGAAATGATGGGAAATCTATTAATGGGGTGGAGTACTGCTGTCCTGCTTCCAACTTTCTTAAAAAATTTTACAGTTCCCAGCCCTGCCCTGGTGATGAAAAGGGAGAAATGGAGCTGAGTAGTTTCCTGGCACTGCCCTGAACATGTCTGTGAGTGCTAACAGGGCTTCGTAGTGTCACACAATATACCATATGTTTCTCCTAGCCAAAGACGGGAGTAGCCATAATGAAAAGAGAATGATAATGATTGAATGATCAAGCATTTGGTAAAGGAAAAAAATATTTATAGTGATGCATGTTATTTGATCCTTTTGCTCTACGTGATTTGGCTGAATGAATATACAATGCTTTGTTTATATGGCAGCTCTTTTTGAATTATTTTAATCAAGTATTGAGAGTCTTCCTGAGGAAAATAGCTTTACAGGTAGTAACACAGATGAGCTTGTGAGGCAGAGATGTAGCACAAAGACCTATTCCTGGAGTGAGGGGTCAGGGCAGCAGTGCTATTTGGTCAGGAGAAGGGTCAGGGTAAAGCTAACACGGATCAGGAGAGTGTTGAAAGCACAGGTTGCCCTGTCACATTTGTTTCTTCCTCTCCTTCTTTGCAGAGAAGAAAGCATTATGTATAGGTATTTGGTCTCCACATATGAAATTACTTAGTAGAAAACTTACCAGAAGTTACACTCTACTATCACAGGCAAGAATAATCAGATTTCAGTATGTATGTGGAGAAGGCCTAGTACATGGTGTGGACAGCTAGTTTTGTCCTTTGTGTTTCATCAGTTCCTCACTGACTTGCATGTGAACGGGGCCAGAAGGTCTGGGCCTGCCCCACAGTTCCCCAGAGCACTACCTCACATCTGAATGAAAGCCACTAATTGGGTCTTTGACCCCTTTCTCCTTTGCTTTTCACCAGCTTTGCTGTGGTGCTGTGGTCTAATCATGGCTGATGGGTTTTGGTTTGCTTTGGGTTTTAGGGGTTTTTAACTTTGTCAACTATATTAGTGCAAATCCTCGTCTGCTGACTGCAGGCTGTTCCCTGCTGACTGCGGCAGTGTCTTATGCACAGTTTCACTTACCTTCACTGGTTCCCTGGGTGCATTTCTTGAAGCAACCTCTCGTTATTTGGCAGCGTTCGTTGCAGTTGCTAAAAGACATAAAACTGTAAGAGTTGCACGTGTGTGTCTTCTTTTTATATTTGCTGTCTGCATCTTCTGCATACAGTTGATTAATTCTTCTGTAACAGTGCCTTGAGGAAATAGTGTGTGAAGTATCCCATCTGATAGATCTGCTAAGTGCATTTATGAAGAGATCTTCAGGCAACAGCGTTGTCATATGCTGTTGTTATAGAGGGTATGTCTTGGGTCCTGTCCTAACCGGTAAACAGTCACGTCTGTGTATTTCCTAGCGTCTAGTTTCTGCCTGAGAAGATACTTTTGCGGGAGACTGCCAACAACTGTTGTGCTAAAATTATACATAGAAAAAAATGTTTGCATGCTTTACATCTTCTCATTTCTTTGTTAGGTAAATAGGGTGCCATTCAGAAGTGTATAATTTTTCTTTTTTTTCATGAATTACTCAAAAGAATGGGGGGGGGGAAGAACTGTTGCATGCAAATCCTTGGTCTTGCAAGCACTGAAACCTTCCAAGAGCTAGAATTTCTCAGAACCCTAGTTTTATAAAGATCAAATCCAAACTGACTAAACTGCAGGGAGTGGTGATTTGCTACCTGTAGCTTTAAGGAAGTATAGCAGTGCATTTTCATTCTGAACAGGTACCATCTTCACTACTGTATACTGCATTTTCCAGCTGGGGTCCCCACTACCAGTTGATTAGAGGCTTTTCATGGTGCCAAAGGACAGTGAATTGCTGTAGATCAAATGCTAGCAATAAAGGTAGATGACATCCTCTACTTACTGGGAGGAATTTGGAAGAAGAAAAGCATATATATTCCATAAACTGCCACAATCAGCTGTCGGGGAAAAAATACAAATGTGTAATCATCTTTCAAATGGATATTTCTAAGCAGATATTTTTAATTGCCTGTTTTTGCAGATGGCTTTTTTTTTTTATTATTATTCAATGGAATGCAACAGCACAATCCAGACTCTTGGTTTGTACTCTGGCACCTGAATCTCAGTTAATACAACTGACCAAGTGAGAGGAGTATAGACAGGACTGTAAAGCACCTGTTATCCTGGCACAGACGGAGTCTTGTGCTTTCTGTACACAAATTTACATTCTGTTGTTGCTGGCCAAATATGGAAGCAAAGACTAACATTGAAAACTTTTTGATAACTTCCAGTTTGCAAGGGTTTCTCAACGGAGGTATGGCCTGTGTGCTGAGGACTAAAGCTTGACAAAACATATTTTTTTTTTACATACCTTTAGCATATTCCCTGCAATAATGTATAGTCCACAGGTTGCAACTGCTTGAGTTACAAGGTTTGTCCATATTTGGGCTCTGAAAGTAATGCTTCAGTAAAACCCCTTAGCCTTTTTGATGCTATGCAGGGGCAGCAGGATAAGGGCTCCCTATACAAAGTGTATTCTTAGGGAATGGTTTACATCGACTTTAAGAGCATTCATGCTGTCAAAGCATTATTAGCATAACTGAGAAGCAGACCCATAGTCTATCGGTGCACAGTAAGCTAGCTAAAGAATAAAAGAAAAGTGAATACCAGAGTGGTAGCACATTGCTGTATTTCTTCTCTTAATACCACAGCAGCAGCTTTGTCTTCCAGAAATTGTACTGGAGCTACAGATTCATTTAAAGTTTTTCACAATTGCTGATAGTGAGTGGGGCCTGATAGTGCTAGGCACTTCACAGAAAGAAGCAGACAGGCCCAGCTCTCACTTGTAAAATAAATAGATAAAAATATACAGTAGGAAGATACATAACCAGCAGTGCACAGGTCAGTGCAAGCAAATCTCAGGTGAGATGTGTGGCCTAGGGCTTAGTTTGGTTTTTAAGAAGTAGGTAGACAAAATGGAAAGGAAAGTGCATAGAGAGTTTAAAAGAAGATCACTCTAGGTATTCAGTCATTGTGTATGGCTGAGGGTGTGAAAGAGAAATGAGTGGAAAGTAATTCAGTTACGTCTCATTCTTTCCTGCGTGTTCTGGGTGACTGCTTCAGTTTCAAAACAGAATGTGTGAACACTTCTCATCTGCCTCAAGTACAAAGTCCAGCAACTACAGATAATAATAACTAGCCCTATGCTAGCTGTATGTAAATATTAATTAATTAACATAGAAATATGGAATCATTTCAGTTGGAAAAGACCTTTCAGATCATTGAGTTCAGCGTATGTCACTTTTAATCATTGCTTCAAAAAGGGTGTAGCTTAAATTATCAAAGAGTAGCTGTCATAAGAAAGTAAGTCTTCCTGTTTTATTTTTATTCATGTATGAAACAGAAGGATGCTTATCTCGTTGTTTACAATTATTAGATCAGTGATGTTTGTGTCATGCTTTCAGGATACAAGATGAATGAATTTTGCTTACAATTTTCTAATACTGAATTACTACATGGAACCATAAAGCACAATTAACAGAGGTAGATTCGTCTTAAAACCTCAGATCAGAATTTCCCTAACACCAAGATTTTAAATTTCTTAGTTTGGAACTGTCATTACTGTTGGAGCAAAATAGCATCCAGAGACCATTTGGGTGCCACCAGCTCTCTGATTCATATGGATAGCACTTGCAGGTCTTGGAGAAACATTTGGGTCCTACTGTTAACACCATTTATTGAGTTTTTTTGAACTATAAGTATTCAGAATGAAAACATATGTTCTCAACAGCTTCTAATGAAAAAACAAAACAAAGACTTTAGGAGTTAAAAGTTAAATTTTTCGTAACTTCCATGCCTTTTGATTATATTTTATTCACATTATTTAATAACACCCTGTGTTCGGAGATATTTTTGGACTTTGTGAAAAAAGAAAGTTTATTCAAAACAGTCTGCAGTGAAGAGCTGTTTCAGTGACTTTTTTCCATTTTTCATACACAACACAGTACTAAAAATTTTTCCTTTAGACTTTTAAAAAAGCATATTTCACTGTGAAATGAGTATTTCAGTCAGTTATATATAGACTAAAATATATGCATTGATAAAAGCATTTTTCTTATGTTTCTAAAGTCTAAATATGATATTTACTATGAAATGAAGCACTAATAAATTATTGTAGGAATTTAAGCAAAAATTTTCATAAAAATGGAAAATCCAAATTTCATAGTGATCTACTGGTGAGCTTTGTAGGCATCTCAGTGTGTATCTATGTGCTTGGACAGCAATAGTCAGCTACACCAACATGCACTGGAGAACCATTTGTGGTGTGGCGATTTTGTAAAAAAGGTTCCAGTAGGTCATAAGTGAGGATCAGCATTATGTCCATTTCCTACATTGGAAAAATGCAGATTTTTGTCTTGGAATGTGTAAGAGGAACATCTATAACATACATGAAATAAACCCTGCATTTCACACCGTGCCAGTTAAGGCTTGGCACTGCACCGCTAGGAAGGTGTGGAGTACTTAGAGCAGTTCCAGATGGAAGCAAGGAGAAAAGTCTTGACAGAGTGAAGGATTAGGTTGTGTTGTCTGTAGAATACCGAATTAAGACATGGATACAGTGTTCTGCTATGTAAGTGTTATTTTAAAAGAGAAAGGGAATAATTTGTTCTTCAGAGAATAGTTTGTTTTGACATCTTGAAGAAGTAATGGGCCTAACTTAAAGCAAAGGGGTTTTAGCCTGCAACTGTGTCAGCAAGTACTTAAGCAAATAGGAGCTTGGTAGTAGGTCTAAACAGTTGGTACTAAAGCCTTTATGTCTACACTAACTCACTCTGGTGTTTTCCTCTAGACTAAATTTAGTCTGGTCCCCTAGAGTGAACATCCTGACTATCCATGAAGCTTCAACTTGCACGAAAAATAAATCATTGGTTCAAACCCATATTTTCCCCGTAGGTGTTGGTGCACATTTGATGTGCACCTGTAGAAGATCTTTCAGATTAGCTTTCTCCAAATGAATTCTAACTTAGCACAGAAAATGCTCTGAGAACTGAAATAGTGCATGATACTGACTTGAAAACTGTGCTGCTGCTCTGAACCAAACTACTAACATAAACAGAGGCTAGAGGCTTTGAATCAGTAAATAAGATTGATGCCTTATAAGAAGTTACATGTATTTGTCAGGTATTACAAAAGTATAGTTCTTTTTCCCAAGTTCCTTTCCACTACTGTTTTCTGTGCTTTCATTGTGTAGACAACCCAGAAAGGGGAAACCTGGGATAGATAAACACGATAATTGAAATGTGTAAGGGGTCACTGGCCTGAGTGCAGAATGAGCTATGTTTAACTCTTAGAGATAGGAATAAATTAAACCTCCTGTAGATGATACAGCTCTGGTGTACTGTTAGTATTTTTAAGCCACTTTCAAAACTTTCTTTTTTCAAAAATTGACATTTTATAAGTTTTGTTGACATGCTTTTTTTTTTCCCTTCCTAACATCAAAATGGAAAATGGATTTTTCTAGAGTTCAAAAAAAAAAAAAGTTTAAGCTAAGAAATGCAAAAAAAAAATCAGCCTACAGCAAGCACTCATGATAGCTTTATAGACGTACAACAATGGTCTGCTGGTTTCTAAACTCACTCTTTAATTGAGTGACATGAACTTTAATTAATTAAATGGTTGCTTTTATTTTTAGCTGAATTAGGATATTAAATGTTTCCTTTTCAAGAAAATGAAACCAAATGGGGTGCTATAAAACACTAAAATCAATATATTATGCTTATATCACTTTTTATTTTTTGAAAGTTTCCAATTACTATTAAATGCTCAAAGAGCAGCTACTTCCAAATAGTCTGTGATAAGAGGTGCAGTGCGACCAAAATAAGAGATAGCTTGTAGACTATCCTGTATTTACACTAGCCAGTCCCAAAGTAATATGATTCTCACCCAGAGTCTGGGAACGTCCTCTTGGATTTGCATGATACAATGTTCCCATTTTACAACATAAAGTCCCCCGAATTTTAGTTGCAATTACTTCTCAGGCTTTACTGTCTTCCTTCAATAGATTGCAGTGTTTTAATTTCACCTTTCCTTCCTAACCTTTCCGTGTTTCCCACTGATACATACGTGGGCTAAGTTCCTTTTCAAATGAAGGTACAATTCTGCAAAAATTCATACATACATTGTAATCAATCAGCCATGATTATTTCAATTCTATTAATCACTAGTTAATCTAATTTAATGAATCTATGACTAAATAATCATTTTATATGAAGATTTTCTCAGTTTGAGTATATTTTCACTCAAATTTGTTGAATCCTTCCCAATGGCACCAGGATATAATTCTGAAAGACGGGAAATTGCTACATTTGAATTTCTAGTAGTGATTGTGTGATGCGCCTTAGGAAAATGCCATTAAATTTAATGTCTGTCTTTATTTGTCTTTCCCAATGCCTTTCCAAAGGGAGGATGATAGACTTTCCATGTCTCCATTTTGACACTGGTTTTAGTATTTCTTGGTTTTTGACCCGGTTGCTACCTGTTCCTCTTGGATGGGCAACTATAGTTCTGTGTACCACTTCCTTACATTCTCCTTTCCAGCTGTGTGAAGTGTAGACACATATTCTAATCTCCAGTGGGTTATTGCCATCTGATTTCAAGTTAATGTCTACTTATAATACAGAAGTCAGTAATATATGCATCTATGCTGACCTAACATGACTTCACTACAGTCAGAACAGTTTTTAATGGCCAGTGGGACCTTCCAGGTTATGTTTCTGGCTGCACTGGTGTGTAAAAGAAAGTCCTATCATGATTTTTCATTGCTGTGCAGCTGATTACATTTTTCTGCAATAAGTGCCTTTTGGGGCAAGTAGTATCAATTATATGCCCTGAGGCATATAACAAAGACTTGTTTCTCAGGTAGCTGTGGAGTTTTTTAAAAATTGATTCTTTGTAGAGGCCTCTAGAAGTATGAAAGAAGTATTACTGATCACATTTCTAGGATATAAGAATAATGATCAGATGTAATACCGTTAAAGTGTTAAAAGGTCTTTACAGTGCAAAGTCAGTTTGTGTCAAATACTGGGTTCTCATTTTTGTATTCCGAGAGTGATACTGAGCCCAGGTAGCTTTGTTTATGAACACAGCTCTCAGTTTAGAGAGGCATGTGTCGAATTGGTAGAAAAATGGGCTATATGTCCTTTTACACCACTCATCTTCCCTGATTTTCCCCAAAATTTTTACTTAATCACCAGCTTTTGATTTATGGCTGGAATTATTTATGGGGTTTTATTTACTACTAGAATTTCTCTCCAAAGTAAATTTAAAAAAAAACCTGTCACCAGTTTTGAGGACTTTTTCTCTGAATGAAATAGCTATATGCAAGCTTGGATGTGAAAATAAGAGAAAATTCTCTTTGAATTACATTTGAAACTTGCGGGAATACTTGCTTCATGTTTTAAATGTCTAATTTAGATGTTGTGAATTGTTGTTTAGAAGTGCAGATATATTGCACAGGTAAGGTCCAAATTTTAGATTCTTAAAAGCACCTAAATCATCAAAAGTAGACATTCTCTGTGTCCCCATTGTCACTATCTATGACAACAAGGGCCAGACAAACTACTGTTAATTATTGTGAACTGGAAACAGTTATGAAATCAGTGAAGATACGTTTTTACAGTAATGTTTTAATTTACAAGCTATATTTTTAGTGTAAATGATTGCCAAAGTTTGAATACACAGCTGCAGAATTAACACAAAAATCTGGGAAACAGATTTTTAATATTGCATAACAATTCTTAGTATTGCTTCAGGAAACACCACGTTTATTTTGAGTACTTTTGTGTATAGACATACAAGGCATGAAAAAGAGCATATTTTGCTAAGTGTTCACTGTAACTATGCTGACCATGCTGTTGAAATTGTCACATCTTCTATAATTTTATATTAAATTTAAGTTTATAAATGGCTTCTAAAGCATTAACAATATTCTTATTGAAGTTTTGGTAAATGATTACTTTATTATTATAGATTTTTATGGAGTCCAACAGTCCAATATATGGTGCATAACCAACTCTTAAATGTATGCCTTACTTTGCTGTTACTTAAGTTAATATTTAAGTATGATCCTAAAGTTAAGCTAGTTCTTTAAAAACTATGCTGAGTTGAGGATTAATAGGGAAAAAAACCCCATCTTCTAAACTTGTTGATTGCCCATCCCAACCAGAGCATGATTTATTCTGGTTGCTTTAAACCTGTATCCCAGGTGAATGACAGACAGCTGCTACAGGAGAAGCATAAAGAACATCAGCTAAGCTAGATTTTTCATAATAGAGGGCATTAAACCAGGGCTATCTGTGCAACTGATGATCTGGAGCGAGAAAGCAGTGTCATCATCATCTTATGGTCCTAAATAAAGCCATGTGCTAAAGCAGGATCTAACAAAAATAAATTTGGCTTTATTTTTGGCACATTGGAAAAACTGTGTCTCCTCTACTGAAAAAGATGCTGAAAAAAACTCCAACAAAACAGCTATTCCTTTGATCCAGTACTTAAAGCTAACTGTTTTTAATCATCTATTTCCAGCCTATATACCTGGTTAGCAACCAGCTCCTCTTCACTTTCCGTCTTATCTAATAACACTCACTTCTTTTCTGCTGCCATGGGCAACTTCTGAGGCTCTTTGTGTCACTGCTGCTTGTCAGAAGTGTAATGGTTTATGCCTAGAGAATGCTTTTCTCCTAGGACATGCTGCCTGAGAATATTAGCACCTGAAATAGTCCTTGAAGGTTTTGAGAAGACATATTCCTGTTCCTGAGATTCCTAAGCTTATTTTTGGCTTGCTGGTTCAGGTGAAGTGTTGCTTGCATATACCGTCCAATAGAAATTAATCACTTTGAGAGATACAGCAATAACCAAAATGGCATCTGCTCCATGCACTCATATTTTTCATAATGGATAAGCTTAAGGGGAAAAAAAGTCCCCAAGATTTACTCCAGCAAACCATTGTTTTGACTACTACATTAAAAAACAAACAAACAAACAAACCAAACAAAAGCCCAACGAAAACAACCCACCTACAGAAAAAAAAGGGCAAGATCAGTTTAAGAGCAAATATGACCCCATATTCTATCTGTCAGTTAAGATCTCTGACACATATCACAACAATACCGGCTGACAGGAGGACTGAGGTGCGCTTCATTTCCAGGATGCTGTCTCTCAATACACTTTGGTCTTGCCTCCCCATTTATATAGAGAACTTTTACCAAAATTTATACAGAGAGTTTCTACCAAAACATTTATGGGTATGATGTTAAAGGGAAATCATGACAACCCTCCATTTCCTTCCTAATTTATAGGAACCTATGATACAGCAACTTTAATTGTCTCTTTTTAAACCAGGAGACATGAATAGAATTTCCTTTAGGCATGTATAAGAAGACAGTGTTACTTCTGAAGTATAATACTTCTGGGTTTTGGCGTTTTTTTTTCCACCTGTGTTTATTTTTTGATCAGGAAGTCAGTGTGGTGCATCTCTACTCTTCCACTAAAAAGTCCTGGCACTCGCATTTTGCAAACCACATAAGAATATTCATTTTGTAAAGACCACATAGGAGTTTTTGTAAAGACCACATACAACCCATTAATCAAACAGATGTTGGGTCTGAGACATAGGCGTAGCTCTCCTACACGTAAACACACAAGCCCCAGCATACAGATGCACACCCATACTGGATGCACTCAGCCTTAGGATGTCACTGTACATTACCCCTGTCTTTTTGTACTCTATCAAATTCTGCAGCTCTCACTTGTACTTCAGCTGCTTCATGGAAATGCACCGTAGCGTATCAGGAAGACGTTCATTTATTCTGCCGTCAAAATAGTAATAAGTCCCTTCCTGTGTTCCCCAAATTTTGGATTGCTGATGCCCCAAATATTGGATGAATTGTGAGGGTCAGGAGAGGTAAGCAAACTCAGCAGTACAATCTTCCAGCTTTGGTCGGAAATTTGGCTATTGGTATTCCATATGGACTTTCCCCTGTTCCCTGTCTTTCCTATGGAAAGATCTTATTTTTTGGGGGACAGATCAGGAAGATTCCCAGCTCTCAGGGGGGACAACTTGTGACATCTTTAACATTCCCTTCTTTTAATGATGGAAAAGGATCCTTTCCGCACACACCCCCCTCCCCCCCAAAAGATGGATTTGGCATCAAGCAAAAGCCAATGCAGAATGCAGTATTTCATGTCACATCTTTCACATCCTGAGCAGCAAACTGCCCCTTTCAGCAGAGCAGTTAAACATATGCTTACATCCTATTGACTTCCTAGCACTTAAACATATGCTTAACAGCTTGGCTGAATTGGGGTAGACTTAAGCAAATGATTAAGTGCTTTTCTGTATCAGGTGTCAACGGAAGGGGAAATATTTGCCTGCTCTGCTTTTAATCTTCAGTATTACTGTTCAGGAGTTTTCATAGACAATTCTGGGTCAAGCAACCCCCCTTTGAAATACTGTATCCTCTTACAGGTAGGTGTATGTGTGTTTTTTGTCTGGTTAACCAGCATGAGGTATAGTGCATGAGACAGACTGCTTCTCACTTTCCTCCTCCTAGCACATTTCTCAGGTCGCTTCCATTGAGTTACTTTTTTATAGATTGATTCTGGAAGAAAGTATTGACTGCTTGTTTCAATACTGCCCAGCATAGCTAGATGTAGCAATTTAGCTCTCTTAAGGCAGAAATGAGCAAACTCCCACTGAGACAGCCATCCATTGATTAACATCAAATACTCACAGCGTTTAATGTCATTCTGTACCTAGACTCCTATATTATTAGCCAGTGTCTGGTTCACAAAAAACAGGGATATAAATCCAATTCCATTTTTACCCCCTCCCAAGAGAAGGAGATTCAGAGATGTAACAACCTACCTGAAGCATAAATCTGCAACTGAAGCTTAGATGCACAGTATCAGACAACAGTTTTCCTGGGCAAGCTGTTGAATTGCTTTCCACGGGTCTCTTTCATTTTCTCCATCATCATGCAAATGGCTGACTATTGGGTAATACAGCCTTCTTTTTACATCAGAATAAAAGCTTCATACTCTATGCTTTCTCTCCTGGTGAGTGTGGCAATCATAAGAGCATTTCTTTTCATGAGCTTACACACTAACATAACTGGAGGGCCTTTTAGGAAGGGCTAAACTTTGATATTTTTTAGAACAGTGTGAGACAGTTTGGCTATTCTGACTTCATCCGCACCAATTTACCACTATTAATCAGCAGGGAAAGCCACTAATGAACTAGTGGCAGATTCCCTAGCTCTACAGCAGGTATTGCATAGCAGGGTATCTGCTGTCTGTTAGCGAAATACCGCTGCATATTTCTAAATAACAAAGATTTTCATTGTGGCTGGGAGGTGATTTACTTTTTTTCCTTATGAAATATTTGGTTAATTGGGCCCTTCCTGAACTGTGTCTCAATGCTACCTTTACTGATGTAAGATCAACTTCTCCAGAAAGGACACCTGGGATTGTTTTTACCATGAAGGTCTTGGCAGCTTCAAATTTCACATGGCTTGTACACAGGCAAGGAGCTACAAACAGCTGGTAGCCCATGAGGCAGAGCTGTATTAACCTTAAAAACTGTGGAAAATGTTTGTGTGTATGTGTTTTATTCAAGGCCAAAAGTCAACACAATAAATAAGAATATAGCTTTGAACACTTTTTGAAAGGCTTTGGTTTAGTCCATTCTCTACCCTTGAGAGTGACGTGACTGCACTATATAAATACTTCATAGGAGCAAACATCATGGAAACTAAAGAGCTAATTAAATTAAGCTTGCTATGAATTAAAATAGGTTGGAAATTTGAAGAGGTTTTTACTACCTAGGGAACAGGTCTTGGAAAAGCCTTATAGGTGGAATAAACCATCTAATAAACTTTGTCAATTTTACCTTTTTTTTTTATGAAAAGGGTGAAGTGAAAGGGATGCTAGTATTCCAGAGAAACAGGATTTGATAGCCCAGGAGGCCATTTTCAGGAGCTTCATGTCCAGCATATACGGTATACGTGATACTCAGGTAGCATAGCTTGCAATTATTGTTGGTTACAAAGGCAGTTAAATAATAGCTATAATTTGATTAATAGGTGCAGAGTTGTCATGCACTATATTTAGATTATATATGAAATAAGTATACATAAAAAATACCCATTGCATACCTATACATTACATGCCAGTTTCATACCTCATTGCATACCAGCATAGAAGTTTTGCCTGGATGAAGGAAAAGCAAAATCTAAACCCACAGCTTTGTACTCATAATGGATAGTGGGAGGAGCTGGCCAAGTGGCCCCATACTATTCTTGCAGCATGAGAAATGATGTGTGTGATGGGTAATGACCACTATGTGCACCTCTGGCTGGTTATCTAGCCTCCTGATGATCTAGAGAGCCCATTGTAATGAACACATACAGAGGTTGCTCTGGACCAGCATTGTGGAAAGTATATGCAGTCTTCAGTGCATGGTGGAAAAACATTCTTGAGGTGGTTAGAGCCAACCTAGGCACACAGAAAGATGTGAGGAGGGTGAGACATTCCGTCTGCTGCTCTTATGCCATAAGCAAATGAAAGGGCTCTGCATCATACATCTCATCTCAGCTGCTAGCTTCCCAATCCAATTTTGCTTTTCGTAATACTAAATAGGCTGGACTGCTTGATTGGCATGTAACCCCACACAATCAAAAAGTTTAATGAAGCAAGGGATCTAGGCAAATTTAGCCCCTGGGTTGCTAATTTGATTCAATATCACTTTGTCATTAATTCCTCTGCGTTGTATGGATTTAAATAGTTTCTTTTCCTTTCCAAATGTGAATAGTACATATACTTTAGTATTACATATTTGACTAATTTATTAATCAGCATGGCTGTATTTCAGCTGAAAGAAAACAAACATAAACCAATCTCTCAGAAAATCTGTTTACTTTGCAGGGGACAAAATGTGACAGATCTTCTGTGAGGAAGATTTCCAGTGACATAGATTGAAGAAGTACTTTCTTAACAGTGTTTGCAGAGAACTCCATCACTGAGACATGTGTGCAGTGCAAACTTGCTTTATGAGCAGATGCTGTGTGGGGATTCTGGCTGGAGACAGGCCTGGAAAGAGTTAATGGTCCCCCTGCCTGGAAGGAAGTCCACAGCTGCAGCACCTAAGCACAGGGATTTCCAGCCCCTGGGCTGACCCAGCTGTCAAGAATTAAGTAGTTCCTCAGCATTCTGTAAAAGGGAGGTGCTCCAAGGGGTCGGTTTGGCCCCTCGTAGGGGTTAGATGCTTTGTGAGGGACAGCAGGGGAAAACATGAGCTAGAAAGAAAAACAGACTCCTTTTCTTGCCTTTTTTCTCCATGTATTGGATTTGAACTTTGCAGAAAGTTCTTTCAGTTTTTTCTTTCAAGCTTCTCTGTATTGTCAGAGAGGGTGTACGTTTGAGTTAGCCTCTTAGCAGTATTCAGGGAAGAGCTTTTTTCTCAGGTCTTGCTTCTATTAGGGGGTAAAGGGATCCCAGCCAATTGTCCTGTTAATAGCTGGGGAAGTTAGCATGAGGTTTACCATTGGTGAGCATGACTTTTCATAAAACTTTATGCTAGGGTGTTATAAAATTGAGTGTTCTTTCTATCAAGTAAAGTTACTTTTCTTCTCCTTTAGGTCTAGATGGTGTCAGGCATAATTTTCTGAAACTTGAGTAGAGAGAAAGCTGGTGCTGTATTATGAAGTGTTCTGTTAGAGACAGTAAGTTATCGAAGAACTACAAGAAAGGCTGAAGAGGGGGAGAACTTGGTAGTAATTTGAAAGATTAAATCTGTCTGATGAATTAAAAGCAGCTCCCAGGCTCCATAGAGAGGCTATATAGTCGGTAACAAACTCAAGTAGTACAGAGGTTTTATCATGATTTGATTAAGGTTATTTTGAAAAACAGCATTAGAAAGTAGTCCTGTTAATCCCTTATGTGCTCTGGCATTATTTGGCTGTAGTGTTTGTATCATGCTACCTGAACAAATAGCTTCATCTGTGTTTAGTCTGGTTCTTCCCAACTGAGTAATCCCGTAACTCTGTAGTTATGAAAGAATTTATTTATTGGGGGTAGAAGATTTCTATCCACTATGTGAGCATAATTATTTTATAGAAATAGTGGGCAGCCATATGCTAGGAATAGTGAGCATCTCTGCTTATACAAGGCTGCTTTTCCCCAACCTGTTGTTTTGTCAGGTAGGGTTTTTTTCCATCACACTGAGTAGTGCATCTCTTATGCTCGTTTTGAGACAAGACATTTACTTTGGGGCAAAAGAGAGTATCTACGCCCACTCCCTATCTTCATATATCCTGATGTTTTACTGCTTGATGTCTATATTCACTTTGCTATTATATATGTTTGGATGCATGTGCAAAGCTTTTCATGGATTCAGTGTATTGTTGCTTTATCCTGTGCAGCACAGACACCATAATCTTATAGCCTCACTTTCTTTTGCTGGGTAAGTGTTTGATACCAGAAGGCCACTTTGATTGTACAGAAGGTTCAGTAGGAAAACAGCATCTGGCAGAATACTTGTTACAAACATCTTGAATAAGCAGCCGAAAGGGGAAAGGAAAGCTGTGCAAACCCCCGAAGTTACTAAGCCACTGCTGTATGGAAAGTGTCTTCTCCTCAGATAGCCTATGTGCAAGCTGTTGGCTGACTAGGAACACTTGCAGTTGTCTGCAACTTGTTAGCTGGTCCTTGCTCATATCAGCATCCCTTTATTGAACTTGGTAAACCAGCAAGGTTATGGTAATATTTCCAGAGGACAACATCTATTCCTGAAAGTCAGGCAGCACTTGACAGCATTTTCTCTCACTTCCTTATGATGATTTAATTTTTTAATTATTTTTTTTTACATGATAAATATTTATCCTTTCATGCTTTAGAGATACAATAAAATAGGTCTTTAGCTTTTGGAGCTTTTTTCCAGTTTCTTTATAAGGTGTGAAGAGGCCTTTTATTTGAAAAAAAACCTCTGAACACCCCACAAAGCCACAGGACCTAGTTTTAGAAGGCCAGACCAAGACTACATCTTGTGTGTTACTAGGCTGTAACAGGAACCTGTGTCTCAGAACCATATGAGGAGGAAGGACTAGCAGGCTTTACTGGACTACTTATGTTAAATGTTAGGTCTACTGTAGCTGTAACCAGCTTAAACTGCCACCTTTTGTATTTTTAATTAGTAAAGAATGACAATTCCTTTCTTCACCACAGGACAATGAAATATATTTTAGAAGGCAAACAGCAGCTGCAGGGTGTGGGCATGGTTATTTTAAAATAATCATGCCCGCAGGGATCAGGGAGGCATTTGGTTCTGCCTCGTGCCTCATAAGAACCGTAGGGTGCAATTGCTGTGCAATGGTAGCCTCCCTGTCATTTTATATTATATAATGAATTCCACTACATGGTCTTCAAGCTCTGCCTTGCGGTTATTGTAAAGAAACACAAATATGTGCCATACTGACTGCCTCAGCAGTTCACCTCCTATTTGAGTTTACTGCTGCCATCAAAATAGCATGGGTCTGTCGTCTGTGCTGCAGAAGGGGAAAAGATTTTATCATTGTGCAAATGTAGTTTAATCCCCAGATTCTGTTAGGAGAGTGGTCCTACATAGCAAGAGGCATATAAATTGAGCAGGTCATAGACTAATTCATTGGCACCTTAATCTGAAGGACTGTCAGCTGTCTGATTCACCCAATATCTTTTACACAGGGAAGGATTACAGTGCTCCCTTCTAGTATTACATTATAATCTCACCTCTTGTATTTCACAGACCATTGTGCTTTACATGCTTAAGTGTCGTCGGTTGAGTAATTTGTTTAACTTGTGCTTGAGCAGTATGTCTGTTCAAGAAAGGCTTCCTGTCTTCATTTGAATGTATCAAGTGAGTCTTTTATGGCTGTGATAGTTTGTTCCAATGATAAATCTTTCCAGTGGTCAAGTTTTTTGACTTTTAGTCAACTAAATATTGACATTTCCATCTTCTAGCTCTGTAAAGCCTTTTTTTATTTTTGTCTTTACAAAGCCTTTGCAATGAGTCCACTCTTCAGTCATCTTTTGAAAACTCTAATTAGATGGAGCCCACTGCTTTTTTGCTTTTTCATGCTCTCCCACCTTGAATCATTTTGTTGTTCTTTTCATGTCTTTGTCCTTAGACCTATTATTCTCATCTCAAGTTAATTATTTCATTTTGATTTTATAGCAACTGTCAAACACTCTAGGCATTTTCCATAAATTAAATCTGCAAGCTTCAACTGAAAGCTTAGCATAAACAATGTAGAACAGTCCCGTCAAATAATCATCATGCTCAGAACTGCATATCACTGTTTCTTGCCTCAATATATCAGCTAGCATAATGGAGCTTGTGTTCATGGCTATTTTCTTCTACATGTAGTAAAACAAGGAAAAAATCATGTGAGTAAAAGCTCTTCCTTGTATAGTGTTGATTCTTCTCAAATTTGGGAGTCTTCCTACTGACTCTGGTAGTTTTTAAATTAAATAAAATCCTTACAAACCTATTTGAGAGTAAAATTTCAACTATTAGTGTTGAAGTTGGTATTTTTGTGGAATAATAAGAACGACTGTCCTAGAAGTTGAATTATATATTTGTCCATAAAAGTGATGAAGTATTGAAAATGCAAACTTCGTATTACATCACAAATGTGCCTTAACCCTGTTAAATAATGATTTAGGAAAATACTTATGCTGCTGTAATGAATTTAGTGGATTTCTGTGTGTTGGTAGATGATTCAGAACTAGAAGATCTGTCTGAATTAAAGGAGTGTCTAATAAAAAGTCTGACCAGTTTGCCTTAATATTGCTGGGTTATTGCAAATCTGATTTATGGTTTAACCTATAGTAGTCAACACTACAGGATCTGAACACTTCTCAGATGGCGGTGACTGTTTTACTCAGAGGAAACAGCAAAACATTATCGTGATTTCATAGGACCTGAGGTGGTTTACAATGAAATTACAACACTGGAAGGAACAGAACTTCTGGGTCATCAAGCTCACTCTGTTGCTATTACAGCAGCAACAGCATAAAACTCTGTTCACAGACTTATCAGACTCCACCTTTAAACCAACTGTTTTGCTGCATTAGAAAACTTCATCTCCCTAGTAACTGAAACATCTAACTTTCTGCAAGGCTTTTCTTTTCAGTTTACTTCTGCTTGTTTTTATGCCACCTTTCTATTTAAGCATTGAAAGCTCTGCTGTTGACCAATTTGACTCCTTTGAGATCTTTATAGACCACAATCATAGCTGTTAATTTTCCAAAACATAAACAAGCTGAGCTCTCTTCAACTCCTTGGAAGGCAGGATCTTCCAAGTCATGCTAAAACCTCACTGCGTATGTTTTGCATGTGAATTAGTCTTTGTTGAACATGGGTGATGCAGCAAAGCAAATTAAGTTGTACCGATGCTTTATACTTTGCACAATGCAATTTATACTTGCCCACTTCTGTTGGGAACACTAACATATCCCAGGCACATTTACCTTTTTCATAAAAATGTAGCATTAAGTGGTTCTTGGTCACTGTGAGACCTATTTAAAATATAAAATATCTACTTTTCATGTGCCAGTTTATAAAACTTCAGCTTATAATAGTAATTAATATTAGTCCTTAAACACGTAAGTTTGTGACTTGTTTATTTTCACATGTGAATACAGCTTGGAGAAAGACCTTGAGCTCCATAACTTATATCTTGTTCTATGACTACAGGATTCATCTTGCACTTACTGCAATCTATAAATGAGATATTTTGCCTGAGGTCAAGAAAATTTTGCATCTGAAATAATAGCCAGCTAGATGGACCCCACTTCTTAAACAGTAAAAGTCATTCTATATTATCATCCTCTGATTGCAAATATACGTTATGTAAACTTATTAGGGAATGAATTTTGCCCCAAAGAATTGTTCACTACACAGAAATACAACAAACTAAAATAAAGCCCAAAGCTAAGTAAGAAAGTAGGTTTTAATTTTCAGGAGGTTTAATTTTATGCTGTTTACACTAGCATTTAGTTCAGTTTGACTTGATTGGGTACTTTGTAGTCACTTCCTGTCACATTTTAATCCATGTTTTACACATTAAAGTAATGAACTTTCAGTGGTACTTAATACTAGGTCATAACTATGATCTGAGACTCATTTGTGGTACAGAGACTGCTATTAACATGCAGATCTAAGCACAGAACTTTTATTTACTTCCCCCAAGCTAAATTAGTCCTCTTCTTAAAATAAAATAAAATAAAATAAAATTACTAAAGATACTAATTTGCCAAACAAAAATTTCTCTGGAAAAAATGTATTAAATTATTGTATGTCCTCTTTCAACAACAGCAAATAAATAGAGAAAATTAGAAGAAAACTGCATTCCAGGCTTGGTCTCAGGTATACGATACAGCTGTACTGACTACATATTTCTAATATCTGTATCCGTAATTCATTGCCTAAATTGTGATGTTTCAGGTCCACTGCTGATCTGTTACATTGCCTTGGATAAATCCTTTAATTCTCAAGATCTCTTTACCTATTACTTGTCTTTCTTTAGAGAAGAGCCTGTGTAGAGATCAGCGTAAGAGGGCCTTGATCTGTACTGAATGCTCCAGCATGTATTAAAAAATGAAAAAAAAAAAAAGTGAGAAAGGAATGAAAAGTTTGCCTTCTGAAGGAAGGGAAGGCATATCTCCTGAAATATGAGGTGAGAAAAGACTCCAGAATAAAACTGCTGCGAAAGGGTCTGCAGAAATCATGCATTTGTTTTCTTTTAAGAAAAGAATACATTTAAATAATTATTTCCATCTCCAAGGAGTGTGTGTTACTGCCGACCTTTCTGGGGAAGTCACCTGTCTCTGAAGTGCAGCCATCTGTTTAAGATTGCATTGCAACACTAAACTATGAAGTAGAAAAGGAAATCAAGTAAAACAGCAATTGCAGCTGCAACATTGGAAAAATATAAATAAGCAGAATTAACTAAGGACTTGGAATTTTTGTCTGTTTACCATGGTGGATAGTCTAAGTTCTTATTAAAAAAAACCAGTTAAAATGTGAAGAAAGATCTCAGTATTCATGCTATATCTTGGAGTTAGATGGTCCATTTACTACCCTATTGTGAATGCTCTCTAGAGGTTGCTATAGTCCTACTTAATTTTATCCCTTTAAGTGCTTTAGGAGTTCCTCTGAACACCACACCTTGGGTTATGAAGGAGCATAGCACAAAACCCCTTCTCCTCTGCTTTCTTCCCTCCCACATTTTTGGCCTACATAGTAAGAAACTCTGTGTGGCTTAACTCAAACGCAAGAGCACACCAGACAAAATCTCATGTTTCAATACAGAGGGAAATGGAAGACCTTGTAATTAGGGCATTGAATGAGACTCAGGAGACTTGCTTAAACTGGTGTATGACCTTGGCAATGCCTTTAGTCTCTCGATGCCTTGCTTCCTAAACTGTAGAATCTATTATTACCTATCTACCCACTGGGGAATGTGAAGCGTAGGTGAAGTGCCTGGCTATACTGAAGAGTAAAATATCATGGTCCAAAGCATTTGTACCACTGTACTCTGAACCCTGCAGCTCATAAAAATTAAAACTTTCTCTCTGTAAATTTTGCTCTCATGTTAATCTTTCTCGCCTCTGTATTTTCCAAGGCAGAACTTCCATTTCCTTGCACTGGTCTGCAGTAAAAAAAAAATTGCTATTAATCTGACAAGTTGTTTCCAGCTGCTGCAAGCATGTTGTTAAAAGGATCTTCTTAACCTACACATCAGTCTTCTTGACATCTGTCATACAGCTTAGATCATATGTATCTTTTTTTGCCCGCTATGAGAAAGAGTCATACTGTAAACATTCTTTCATTACTTCTAGTCTCGTGTCATAAAGAATCTTATATTTATTTTCATCTGGACAGCTTCCCCTACTGATGGTAAGTACAGATCTACAAACACGCTCCCTGATTATCCTTTCTTTGCACCCCATTCCTGATTACTGACAAGCTTTGGAAAGACAGATGTAGACTTTGCATGAAATCAGCTGTACATATTGCTAACAGATTGCTGGACAATCCAATAATGAAGCCAGTTAGCTCTTGTCACTCTATTTCTACTCTTTGTTTGCTCTGATAGATGGGACTTTCTTAAACTGTCCCTAGCTAGGCTCTTCAAACTGCTGCTGCTATTTATTCTTACTCCTTTTTCTCTTCTGGTCTTTTTCTTGAAAACCCTCTGTTTACGTAACTAATTACATTCTTCCTTTCTTTTCGTTGCCCTCCTCTTTGATGCTGCTTCTATAATGTAAATAGCTATTTGTTTTCCACTTTTACATTATGTGTGCACTTTCATGTTACCAACTAAAATCTGGCATCACGCTTGACTGTAATTCAGATGTCAGTTTGGATAGAAGCCATACCTTGGAGGATGTGCATTTGAAGTGGCAGGGAGTAAGTGACTGATAATGAAAATAAGAATTTATTTTGTCAGAACCTCAGCAGATCATTTATTGGAGAGCATATTCTAATGAGTGCCACCCACACTTACCAGATGTGTCACCAGGGATTAGGCCAGATCCATAACAAGCATGTTGTTTGATAACCAAAACGACTTGAAGGAGGGAAAGAAGGGGAAGATTGCAGAACTTTAGTCCATAAGATAGTGGGTCAGAGACCTCTTGCATCCACATTATAATGTCAGATTTCATATGTGCTCTGAACCGGGTAAGCCAGCAGTAGCTATTTAGCTGGACTGCATCCTCCACTTCACTTTTGGGCTGTGTTAGTCCGTATATGCATAATGTAATTGATAGAATGTCATGATCTGATTGAGAGATGTGGGCTACGTGTGGTCATATCCTTAGAAATCCTTATCCCCCAGAAGTACTGCTGACTTGTCATTTCCATATTCTTCAGTAGCATAAACGTATTTTACTAAATCTCCAAATGCAGAGGCAACCTTGTCTTCAGTTCATATGCATAGCTGGGGTTTGCACAGGTTTTATATCAAAAATATTTTAATGTACCTAGGCAGACACTAGACAATAAAGTGTTGTTATCTTTTTTCTTGCCTCACCTTATGCGGTGTTCTTTAATATTGTTTGCACAAATGTTAGACCCTTTTGCGGAGTTCAAGATTTCTCCCTCTCTACTTTTTCACTTCCAGAATATGGAATTTCTTCCTGCTGCCATTTTTCATGGTCTCTTCTCCTCACTGTGATAACTCCAAAGTGATACTGTCCTTTAAAACTGCTTTCCCCCTCTGGCATCAACTTACTGATCACCTTCTATGAGTGTGAAAATACCTCATCCAGTGACCAGATCAACATCCTTTTTCTTCCTACTGCTGTCCATCTATGGAAAGGAATTGCTCCTAGCTGGTTTTTTTTCCTGTCATATATGATATTATCAAGTTACAGTAATTCTCCACTGTTGGTCTTCTCTCTTTACCTCTCAGAAACAAAGTCTGATTTGGAATTAAAAGAGAAATATAAACGTACATATATTTTTTCTGCATGAATTTTGAATTTAAAAATAAATAGTATGAGTGCATTGTTGCCAAGTGAAATTTTGAATCAATACATAAAATATTTCATGTTAAACATTACACAGAAACAGCAACAAAACCTCACTCAGACCATTATAAAATGTAGGAATGAGAATTCTGTAGGGTTTGCTAAAAAGTTAGTGTTTTTTTTTTTACGTTTGTGATTTTTACTGTGAATTGTGAATTTCAGGAAACTAATGAGTACAAAGTCATAATTTTCATTATATTCTGTGTTGAATATATGCAAATTTAACTCTACGTGAGTTTGAGTCAATAGATAGTGTTGTAACTGGTTACTCAAAAGCTCAGTTGTATCCTTAAATTTTCCAGTGTTTCATAAAAATTAGTAAAGCTTCTAGTGAAATCTGTGAGGAATTCAAGCCAGGACTGAAACTTCGGAAGCATGCTATGGTTTTTCCTATTTTGTATTTCAGTAATAGCAAGAGTTAAGATGCAAATTAGATTAGATATTCCTATCATTCTGTACACTGGGACAGTCAAACATCCTGTCAGAGTTCCCAGTTGGGATTCTTCCATTTGTCATCCATGGCAACAAAAGCATCCTATTTTCTAGTTTTGCTCAAGTGTACAACATGCTGCTGCAAGGTGGTGTGTCATAACTTTTCCAACAATAAGGGAAAGAAAACTGAAACAGAGGATAGTGTTAAAATTGATGATTATGAGGGGTTAATATCTTTAGGAGTTAAATACGTGAGAATGTCTAGAAGAACTGAATTTAAAAAGTTACAATGTTGCCAAATGTCCTGTAATGAAAAATGTAAACCACACCATCTTGTTTTTACATTGGATCCACCCTCTAACCTCTTAATCAAATTTGCATGTTTAGATTGGAAGCATTTTGAGAGACTCCAATCTCTTTACATGCCTGTGAGGCACCTAATGCACTGCAGGCACCCAGTAAAAACAATAACACTGAGATTCAATATCCTTGTCATTTTATTTCCAGAAACACATGAAGCAGGATTAGACATCTGAGCCTATCAAAATGTATAGGGTGAACATTTGGGTAAGGATTTTTGAAGAGTTTACCAACCCTTTAAGTAACACTGCTATGACTGAAATCACATTTAGACAATATTGTCATTAATAACACCTGGGGAAAAAAAAAAAGTAGTAAAATCTGTTTCTAAGCTGATTGTGTTTGGGTTTACATATTTTGATGAAAAATATACAGATAATTTATACATATATTTTAATTATTGCCAGGTATTAGTGTTACCGACACCTTTTATCTCTGCCCCTACCAAACGCTGTACATCTGTAATACGTTCTGTATCTTACATGCAATCTAAAAAAAAAAGAAACAGAGAAAGAAAAACAGAAACTTTATTTTGCCGAAGTAAAAAATGTGTGCACAGAATACTGTCTGCAGTTACAGTTTGTCTGGTTTTGAAAAGGTTTTAGGAGAACCAGAGAAGTAGATGTGTGCGAAAGGGTGATCAAAGGTTTGGAAGAGCTTTCAAAAAAAAGATAAAATAGTCTAGGATTCTTCAGTTTGGAAAAGAAAACAGTGAGGGGGGTTATAACAGAGGTGTATAATCCCAACCAGCATGGAGAACTGACTGGAAAATTATCCTTCACTGTCTCTTCTAGTACAAGAACTAACTGGCCTTAAGTACTGGCAGGGTCAAAATGGCAAAAGACGATGTACGATAAGGAGGCATCACGGTAGGGTACTTTGGACATTGAAAGTTTGCGTAGTTTTAAAAAAGCCTTGTAGATGCATGACTGGAAGAAAACTCTGTTTTGTGTTATTTAAACATAGAAATATTTCCTCTAGCTCAGAAAACTGCAAAACTTGCTGAATGCCAAAAGATTGTATCTCAGAGATATAACTGTGTGTTTACGCTGCAAAGGCATTTTTGCCTTTGGCCACTGGCAGGCAGGACAGTGGGCTCAGTGGATGGGATGGTACATCTCAGAGACTAATGGAGTGACAGAGAGACATGGACTTCTGCCCCTGTCACTGAAAATAGTGTAATGCAACTGAATAAGTGAAACCATGAAGAAGTAAAGTCTGTGTGAGAGGAAGTATGAGCCAGAACAGATTAACTCTTCAAAACAGTAGATCTCCACAATGTTGTCCTTGTAAGTTAATGATCTCCATCATTACATGTGACATGAAAAGAATAATAGGGAAGGGCTCTGCTTATCAGTGGTATTGTTTTTATATATAACATAAATGTGTGTGGGGGGGTTTATCATAATCTGTCTAAATGAAACTCTGCATTGACTAATGCTTTTCTTTTCTGCAGTGATCCTCTTCACTGGTGCATATGTAAAAAAAATTGGATTAGATGATCCTTGCTTCACATTTATCTTTCTGTGTGTTTTATGGTTATAACAGTCAAGGGCAATAGAACCAGAGATTGTGTAATATTTTGAGGAAGTGGGGAGAAAAGTAGAAAACAGATTAGGCTTTGGACTGGAGCTCCTGCAGAGAGCAATGACTAAGATCCCATAAATATTTCCTGTTGGTCCAGCAGCTGCAAAAATTAGTAAGGTTTTCCCCACCCATTTATTTTAAGCCTTCACAGTGCCATCCGTTCTCCATGAACGGTATTTAAAATGTAAATAAAAAGAAGGCTTTTAAGAGATTTAACTATTTCCCTTGGTATTTAAATTATTCAATTATAACTAAAGCTATTAAAATACAGTTAATTAAAATGGTTAGATTGTTTTCCTTTGCACTGATCACAGCATTGCCCTACTTCCCCCTCTAGCTGTTTAATTCCTATTAAAAATTATAATGCTTTGCTTTATTCATAAATGCAGTAACCTTATGTACATTCTTGAAGTGATCTCTCTGCTACAAACTGTGCTGGTTTTCTTCTTTTCTAGCAGCAAGGTGGAAACTACTGTAGTCTTTGGAGGTTTAATCAGCAGTAAGAGGACTCAGAATATAAGCATTAGCTTTACCAAGGTGTGAGAAATAGCACAGCTCCCAATAAAAAGCTTTGGTTTTATTTTGATGTAATACGATGTCATTAGGGATGGCAGGAGAAACCTGGAGGTTAATAAAAGGTAAAACCTAAATAAAGGTTTCATAACTCACAATACAAACTTGCCAGATCTACACTTTTAAATATTTTACCCGAATAGTTTTACAGCACTCTGCTGGGAATAGTAATCCAGCTGAAGTGCAGAGGAGTGAGTGCTTTAAAAAATAGAAAAAGTTTCCAACACAAGTTCATCTCGTCTTTATCGTCACAGATAAGAAAGAGACAAACCTACTTCTCTCTTTTTTTGGAATTACAATTAGAACATTGCAACCCTTCTTTCCCCACTCAAGGTCATAGAGACCTGTCTTGTCAGGTGCTGCTTGTCTCCTTTTGGAGGCAAAATTAAGTTATAATGAACTGAGGCGATCTTGATAGCCTCACACTCTGACTGAATAGCAGGATTTTCTAAGTTAAAGTCCCCAAAGAGCTGCTTTCACCTGTTTACATAGCTTTGCCTGGATTTGTGTAGCACAAATGTCTGTGGAGGCACGAAGGATGTTATGCAGCTACTGTAACAATAACAGAAGCTTCAGTAGTGACATCAAGTCAAGGTGAGTATGATGGGCCAGGAAGTTAAGACCTTGATGTATCCTTGATGGGGAAGGCTCACAGAGAAGGATGTGGATATGTTTGTTAAAGAAGGAAAAGCCCTAAGTAATTTAGCATTGTTTCATCTCTACCATGAGTGTCTGCACAGAGGGAGAGCTTACAGCCTGGGAATACAACAGTTTGTATGATTTACATTCGCTGGAGCAGAACAACGTTGGATTTCAAATCAATCACTCTTGCTTATTTTCATGTAATATCAGTTTCATAAGAAGACACTTTCTCTTCCATATTTCGCAAGGGCATTGAAGGCTTTAGATGCTGCTACAACTCACAAGCCTAATGAACATGGGTTGATGTAGTTCTTGAGAAATCAGTTTTTCACTGGCAGAAATTCATGTATTTGAAACAGTGGTTCCCTGTTTTGTACTAAGGGTCCTCATAGTTCTCTGTTTATTCTGTTGTTACTGTTGTATGTGTTACTAGACTTGCCATATACAGGACTGCCTGAAATAACAATGGTGTTGGGGAACTACACAACAATTCAGTCTGTCCCCTGCTGTGTGACAGAGAACATGTAATGCATGGGGCAACACTAATGAGAGCGCTACAGGCTGCTCATCATGTGTGAATTGGATGGGAGGACTAAAAGGCTAATTTGAGGCTTCCTGATGTAGCATATTGGAAGGAAAGGGTGCATATAATATAATCAGTTTAGTTTCAGTCCTGAACAAACGTAGGACCAGCTCAGTTTTTTATAGTTGATGGAAGGGTGACGAAAATTCAGAGGTTCTTGCTGGTTATTTTAGTTCCGTTATCTACAGTAATTATTGCTTGATTATAAACCATCTTTGACCATAACAGGAGTGTAAGTGGAGAAACGTTGTCTGTCTACAAATAACCTAGAGAACTGCAAGCAGGAGGCTTGGCTAGAATTCAATAACTTCTGGTATTTCAGCTCATGTTAAACTTGTAACTTTTGGTGTAAGAAAGAAATGTTTGTTTTCTGTTTCCTGCAACCTTACCTGGTTTTCTGTTGTATGACTTTTTTTCAAACTAAGAGAGAGATCTCAGTGGAATATAGCAAGGATGGGGGCATATACTTAGCCTAATTCTGTATGTCTCTTTCCATAAGACTTAGATTTTCATATAGTGGAATTCATCTGACACTTGTATGAGGGCTTCAGACATTTTTCCTATTATTTTCCAAGGTTTGCGTATGTCCAAGTCTTTGGGGAGTCTTAAAAAACAATTGTCAATGGGACAGCTTCCAAGACTTATTCCAAGTGTCCAGGTCCAGTGTTCAAGACAGAAATACTGGGATTTTCTACCATCTCAAATGAAAAACATTGTTAACAGCTTTAAAGGATTTTTTTTTTTCTTAGTTGAAAACAGAATTTTCAATAAAAGATACTAGAGGCTTTTATGCTCTGTAATGTTACATTATACTAAATAGTTTAACTAGGTACCTCCAGTTCTGTTTCCATTTTGTCCTCCTTGTAATTTAAGTTCTCAACTAAGGACTCTAAATTTGTCTAAGGGTTCAGTGAGTGCTATCAAACAAACCAGTGATTCAGAAATATACTACAGAGTATGGCTGTTCACTTACTCAGTGGAGCCTCATACAGAGACAACATCTGCTCATTGACTTCTGATGAGGTGTGTGGATGGAGAAGTTGATACTGCTTCTAAAGAGTTCTTTTATTCATGCAGTCCTCTTTCTCAGAGACTTCATAAGGGATTCCCTCTCTTTCCTTAGCTAGACCATTAAAATTCCCGTCGTTACCAGCGCTCAAGTTTTCTGTCCCATGGTTTAGTTATCATGAGTGATTCAGCTGGGTCTGTGCTGGTGGAAATCCTTCATCCTACGAATATGTTTAGCTGTTTCCTGTATTAAGTATTCCATATCACATCTCCTTTGCCAAACGGAATAGCAGAAGCAATTTGAATATATTTTTTCCAGACAAGAAGCTATAATTGTTATGCAGAGGGTTTATCACAGAACTTTGTTTATGGACTTTTTATATGATTATGATCTCATTTGTCAAGCAGATGGTTGGGTTGGTGTAGTTCTTGAGAAATCAGTTTTTCACTGGCAGGAATTCATGGATTTGAAACAGAGGATCCCTATTTTGTACTAAGGGTCCTCATAGTTCTCTGTTTATTCTGTTGTTACTGTTGTATGTGTTACTAGACTTGCGAAAGAGTCTATGTGGAATTGAAGGAATTTTTAGTTACTACTCTATTTTGTGAGTTGCTTAAATGGCAGAAGTAAATCAAGCCTCATTTTTCTTGTAAAGCTAAAAAGCCCACAACACTTCATCTATGAAATGCAGCATTCAAGTAAAAAAGACAGAGGCTGACTGGTATGATATGAAACAGTAGAAGTGTTACACCAAGCCAAGTTTTAAACCTCATATTGCACTCGCACCTTCTGCATTCTTTTAAGTACTCCTGCTACAAGCAGACAGTTCTTTGCTGCTCTATTGTCACACTGTGTCTTCTTATTTGTTCCTATTATGAATGAGAAATCCACAAAGAATACTAGGTGGTTATGCAGATTAGATCACTGGCCAGTGCAAAACACTGGCCAATTCATTTTGAAGTTATTGTTCCTTAGTGAATTTGCTATGACAGAGGGTAAAAGCAAGATAGAAATTCAAATTTTATCTTGAAATTGAGTCATGATTAATTATAAGCTCATTGACAAATCCTATATTTGGGGCAAGTTTAGGAAATACCATAATTTTGCATAATCTATAACAGAGTCCTAATCTGTAGATTTTCAAGCATTTTTTATGATATAGGAGAAAATCCTAGGATCTTGTCTATATCATTACTTTTTTATGGTCCCAAGTTCATCAGGGTTGGGTTTTTTTTATTTTTCAAATGCTGATGGGAAGCTTTGGAGATGCAGAATAACTGCTTCCTGGAGATGGCAATATTTTATTGCAGGTGACTGATTCCCTGTTACATTGGTGTTTTGTGATAAAAATAATCCAAGTGAATCAATCAAAAAGAGATCTTAAAATCTGGAATGGAGAACAGTTTTCCTCCAGTTGAAAGTACACACAGTAAGAGCTCCAGTGTTAAATTGCATGAAAAGAGAATAAAGATCAGAGAGCTCATTTGCATGTATGCTGCAACAACTGAGCACACCCTGCAACTCATTTTATTTAATGCTGGGAAGCGTAAGGACCGCACATCAGTTACAACTGCAGCTTTTCCTGACTCTTAGAATGCATTCATCCCATGTATGCTCTGTGACATCTGTCATATGGTCATGTAAAAGTTCCTGATGACATGCCTCACTGCTAATCTTGGATCAGGGTCAATTCCACTCACCGTTCCATGCACCGAGAGCAGGGTTGCTGTTTCCTTTGTGCATGGCCAAGCCTAGTATCATTCTTGCATGCAGTGCCATCATTGTCCTCTTGAATAGTGCTCTGTAATACCTTTTTCTTGTCTCGTGTAGCATACATATTTATTTAACATTGTTCTTTTATCATGCAGCTCTATGACCTGTTTATTTGTATTACAAATCAATCAAACCATGTGATAAGATATCCAAAGTGAATGAGTCACTAGAAAGTCTTTAGAAGTAAAAAATCATGTTAAAAATTACCATTCAGTAATCAAATCAAATTTTTCAAAATTCAACACGTCATATAAAAGTTTGACACACCACTTATTACTTGTCGCATCTCAGATGTTTTTGTGAGTCCAACTGATACTCATTTTTTATTCTACAATAAATATTGCCATTCTAAAGTTTTTATTTGAAAAAAAAATTAGCAATTTTCAGAAAAATGTAATTTTTCACTATTTTAACATTAATTTTTTACTTTACAGTAATTTTTTGACCAGTTTAAGTCACAAAGGT
>WUAM01000323.1:32953668-32970241 GCA_024336885.1 Actenoides hombroni
ATTCAGTATATTCATCAGTGACCTGGATGAGGGAACAGAGTGCACTGTCAGCAAGTTCGCTGATGATACAAAGCTGGGAGGAGTGGCTGACACACCAGCAGGCTGGGCTGCCATTCAGTGAGACCTGGACAGGCTGGAGAGTTGGGCAGGGAGAAATCAAATGAAATACAACAAGGGCGTTCCTATGTCTAGGTGGTCCTGCTCTGGCAGGGGGGTTGGACCGGATGATCTTTAGAGGTCCCTTCCAACCCTTAACATTCTGTGATTCTGTGAACTGTGGACCGTAACAACAACAGTTGTGGTTCCCCTCTGAAAATGTAGCTGTAATAATTGATTCATTTTTGCCTTTCTATCTGGCACTCCATGCTGCACATTTAGTTGGGGAATAGCCTGCACTCCTTGGCATATGGTCAGCTGTGAGGAGATAAAAGCCTGTTTTCTTTACAGAAAGACCCCACTTCCTTTTCTGAGGGCAATTCCCATTCTTTCATTTCTGTTCCCCTGCGTCTTCTCCTAGTTTTCTTTGAAAACCTTTCATGATTGTGTTGAAAGCCCAAAATGCAGTGATAAAGAAAAGATTGATCCATAATGAAACAGTCTAATGCTGACAATTTTCAAACATGTTTTATATAAAGTATCACATAAAGCATGTAATTATTAATCTTTCTTAGATACATGTGTGCTCCATATTACCAGAGACCCTAGCCATTTTCCCATCTGTCTTCACAATCAATCCTCACAACATACTAGTGCTATAAATGCTTTTACCCTTACATAGCTGGTGGGAAAATGCGATATGAGGAGGGGCTTGTCCAAGTTCGCACACGTAGACCACCCCTAAAAAAGTTCTTTATACAGTGGAATGAAGTAATGAGTAACTGAAAACGTTTACAGCTTAGTATCACATATGACTTGTTCTGAAGAAGACAAAGTAAGAATTCAAGTGCTCTGTTTCTTCAGCAGTACTTTGCAGCACGCTGCATGCTTACTTGTGAAATGAAGATTAAATTTGTGTCAGGCTGTGCAACTGCAATTCTGCAAAGCAGAATGAAAACTTTCAGCCTCTCAATTCCATCTGATGTATCTTTCGCAGCTGCTACTGTATTTTGAAAAAGTTTTTCTTATCTTGTCTTCTCTTAAATTCAAATTCAAATTTCTCAGTAGCTTATAGAGAGGGATGGCCATTTGTTTTTCACAAGTTTAATTTGTAAATGATGATTTTGATGGGGATTTTTGTTACTGGTTCTTGGTTTTCATTTAAATTACTCTGCACAGTCAGTAAAGCCCTAGACATTTGCCGCAGTAGAAAATTAGTAGTCTTTTACATTGTGATGAAGTGTGAAGAATTATTCTAAATGTAAAAGGCATACATTTTGTACCTGACAAGGCCAGCTTCCTTAAGAAGAGGGGACAAAAAATTCTAGTTGTAGATTCCTCGACTGTAGTATCTCTATCCTACCCACCAGTACTTCTGTCACTTCCTTGAAGGGCACTTACAAATCTCATTCGAATCCGGCTGCTTAGACAGACTTCCCCTCTTGCTTCTCCTGAGTTTACACCTGGGAAACTCTGTTGCAAGGCTCCCTTGGGATAAGCAGGGTTGCAAAGATAGCCACTGCAATGGGAAGTTCAGAAATTTCTACGACAAGAACAAGTGCAACAGTCCTATTGACTTTCTGGGTGCAACGGATATACTGTAAGCTTAACTCTTTTTCTATAGCATTTTATTAGAAGCTCCATTATGGAAGCCATTAGCACCTTTCTACTTAACAATATGATGACAGGATTTCTGCCTGTGGTTTCCAGAGGCATGTCCTTCAGAGAGTGCCACAACTAACATTAAGTTAGCAGATCTGTGTGTGAGTGTACACGTGTCTATCCGTCTGTTTAATAAATGCTACACATCAGTTACTCCGGCTCAGGGAATTATTGTGCCCCATATGGCCATCACATATTTCAAGACAAAATACTACATATTTGAAGTGTCAAGTCCTTTAAAAAAGACACAGTTTGTTCTACTTATGAATATCCATGGATACAAGCACAGATGTCATCAGCATCTCTTAGGAAATAATTAAAGCATGAAAATACTTACTGAAGTCAATACTTTCACCTTGCAACCAAGAGAAATCATCACCTCTACTTCTTCGTCCCGATCTACCCTGGTGATTTTTTGGAAAAGCTTCACATTAAACCACTCTTATGTTTGCTGAAGGCATTATTGGCATTAATCAGATGTACGCCATCAAAGCAAAGCATCCCAAGGCATGACATGTAATGCCTAGCATGACAACATTTTAAGGTCAATAAATACTTCAGTGACAATGTAGTTTTATGTGAGTCTTATGTATCTGAATGGATGACCTACATACACTTCAAAACAGAGTTCACTGGTGGAAAAAAAGGTCAGAACATTCTGTCTCTTGCATCTTTTCTTTCTTGCGTCACTTCATGTTTTCCTCTTTTATTTTGGAAATTAATAAAATATTTCTGATATCAGGCCAGATCCTCAGCTGAAGTCCATCGATGCTATTCTAGATAGCAGTAAACCAGAGTTATGGAATATTACACCAACAAGAATCTTGCTCTGCACACCAGTAATTTTTTGCATCAGTAACCGTAAGAAATCATTATTGGTTCCTCTTCTACTGCATATTTGTACCGTGGTTAAAGATGAGTTACTGCACAGTTTGGGTTAATGGAGGCATATTCCCCCGAGTCAGAAGTGCACACTGGCTTTAAGATGGGGATGGGTACTTTATTATGGTCTATGACTGATTTCAGTGCTGCTTTATCATCTGCCAGCATGCACACACAAACTAATAAGCTATTCACTGCTTTTTGCCCCTGAGGGCACCTTTCAATAAGGCAAGTCATTGATTTTTACCATCAGACACACAGACTATAAGCCATTCCCTGTATCATTCTATCCCCAGTGGTGCATTCTGCCGGGGAAACTGGTCATTTTAGTCACATTCACACTCACACATGCACACACACTAGCTGGTAATAATCCAGCTCAGATGCCCAGATATTTACTTTGCATCCATTAGAAGATCTATTGATAGTAACCTCTTCTGCAATCCTGTCAGCATAATTTTTATTAAAAATACTTTGATGTAATGGTGAGGCCTTAGACAAAGGGCAAAATATACTTTTTTCCCCCTGATAACATGCTTCTAGTACATAAATCAGCAGCTGACCATCACTGCCACTCTTTCAAGCATTCCTAGCAGGGAGCCCAAAGACTGAATTGCAGTAATGTATATAATCATAGTCAGTGCCTTTTAGGTTACTTGTATTTCTGCTAGGTCTACAAGGATATCTCTTATGGCATTCTATGGTGCTGCCTTAAAACTTTTTTTCTGTTTTATAGACCAATAGTAGTACTTAAGCTTTGTGACCTAGCTCACACTATTTAAAATATAAAAGGCACAATATGAATCATTGTGGTTTTAATCACTGACACTTTCTTCTACTCTTGTTCTGATAATGTGCTTTAAATCTATCGATTTAGCTTTCTGAAGCTGACTAGACCAAAAGAACACAGATGCTTTGCTAGTAACATGCCTAATAATTCAAATTTCAGTGGGAGCATACTGATGTCCTGCAGCTGTGGAGCTGGCCATCTTCTAGATATTTCTCACTTTGTTTACCCCTGTCTTCAGCAAGCTCTCCTTTGGAAAATAGCTGACATATCAGTTAGTGTCTCCTCCCCAGCTACAAAGATGTAAGGAAGAGACACTGTGCAGCAGCTCGTCTTTCCTTCTTCATCCCTTCTTCAACCATCTGGCCAAAGCAGCAAAGGGAAGGGTTAGTTCTGTACCTGGTACCCCATGATGCTTCAGACACTGAAAGCATCTTAGTCTGTCTAGAAAAGTGACCTGTAATGGCCTTAAGCTATCTTAACTTTATCTGAAATCCTAGTGGCAATTCCCTCTGTGCCACTCGGGCACAGAACACATGCTATCCCGGAGGCTTCGCTCCTGGTGAAGAAAAGCTGGTTTTAACTGCTTTGGTGGTTCAGGAAAAAAAGGCCTTAAAGCCATATGATGTGGATTGTATTTTTATATTTGCTCTATGTATGTTACCTCACAGTATCCATAGCATATGTAAACTTTAAATAATCAGAAGTATCCCAATTTAAAATATTTTAGGCAGAAAATTTTCCCAGCAGCAAACAATGATTCCCTAAAATAAAGTTTTCCATAAAAAAAAAAAAAGAAGTCAATTATATTTCTGAAGAAAATATTGAAATTAAATATTGCAATGAGGTACTTCAGAGCTTCTGATTCAGAGCTTTCTGGAGTTTTCTTAAAATATTTAACAGCCTTTCAGATTATACCTTTGCATTAAAGGGCCCACAACAGAAAATAATTCCAAATGTCAATATTACTTGCAGGAAGTAAGCTAGTGTTTATTTTTCAGCTATCTCTAAGCATTAATTAACTAGCTTGATGAATTATATTTACATAATATACACAGCCTTATTTAAAATTCAAAATATACATGTAGCCAGTATCAAAATCTACAATATTCAGTTGATAACTATACTGCTAACTCTTCCACGATAGCACTATATGCATTGAAGCAAAAGTCTGTGGATATACTGTGAACTTTTATCCCTATCCTCCCATCAGGGAAGGGCTCTACGTGTTAAAATGAAGGGTTCAAAATATAAAGATTTTTCCATAATGAAAAATGTCTTATACAACAGAGGAAAAGGTGCTTTAAAGTGCATCAGGTACATATATCTTTCAAAATGTGTTTGGAAATCTAGTCAGAAAAATGCATGTGCAGTTCATTGGCATGTGCAGCTGATCATAAGCACCTCAGCAGCTAACTGCACATCCTGGTGCCATGAGGTTATAAAATATGATTCTGGTTATTGCAATGTAAGTTTACAGTGTAATTGTTATATACAGACCTGACTGTGAATGTCTTTTACAGCGCTGTGTTACAGGATCAAATGGTTGTCTCTGACCTCAAGAATTCATTCATTTTGCTTGTTTAGTAAGGAAAATTTCAAGTTCTTCTTATCCAAGGTTGGAGAGAAGGAATACCTGTTTGAAGGAGACCTAGAAAATGGAGATATTTATGATAATGGTGTTGAGAATGAAGAAGAAGAAAAAAAAAAAAGTCTGAACTATCCCAGCTTGTAAAACATCAGTAGAAATCTGTTTCTCCAAACTGAATATCAAAGGATCACCATTTCTTCTGACAGGGTCTCTGAGCAAGGCAGCTAAGCCTCTGATTGCTAATTAAACCATTGCAAAAAGCCCTTAAACAAAGCACCCCCATGCTTGACTAACAACTCAAATCTCAAAGGCTTTCATAATTGAAAGTGGAAGAGATTAAACTGAGAAAATATTAGAGAGTTAATGAATGACAAAAATAATATTATTTGGTCTGTTTATAATGGAACAAAAATCAAGAGGTTGCCTCCCCTAGCCTTTGGAGGGCATACATTCAGATACCTATGTCAGAATGTACATTGTAAAGGAATAGCCACAGGGCCTCAGACACACTGTCCAGCCAGACAAGTATTCTGTATCCTATAAGGACCTGTCTTACTTTATTTGCTTTTTATTTTCTCTGGATTTATGAAAGAGCTGTTTAGTTCTATCCCAAGCTGTCCCTTAAGATCTGTCTCAGGGGCTCTAGGAAAAGAAACATTTGAAATTCATACATTTGGTCCTTCAGTTTGGACATGTGTTCCAGCTCCCCGTTCTGCCTCTCACATACGCAGCAGGGTGAAAAGGGTTCCCGTGGTTCTGATTAAGGTGTTCCTCACTTCCACGCAGGTGTGCCGCCTACAGCTCCTGACTGACAGCAGCTCCACAGAGCTCAGTGCTGGGGGAAAGTGAAAATTCAGATCTATTCTGATGAAAACCTTTAATCAGCCGCTACAAGACAAGTGCTATTCTTTAGGAATATTTCTAGTTAAGGTGAGAAATGAGTGGCAAATAAAACGATCATCTCATTGCACATGTCCTGCTGTTAGACAATGCAGAGACTACAGATGTCAGTCACCTTTCTTCCAAAGTCCAGTGGAAACACAGCGGTGGAAAACCAGTTTACCTAAATACACAAATATATTCTTACTCCCAAATAGAGGAAGATCCCTTTCTCCTTCTGCAATATCACAGCCTAACCATGATCTCCTCTTTTTACCTTGTCTTCTTTTACTGCCAATTTTACCTCCTGTACAATAAGCATCTTGCTACTGAAAAACTCTGTGTGGATTTAGAAAGGCCTTTGCTGCTATGACAGCATACTTCACAATGCTATTATTTCCTAAACTCTGTTTGGGGTTGTGGGGGACGTGGAAGCTTTGATGAAATGCTGTGGGTGATACTCCCGGTTGAACTGTCAAGCATGTGCCCAAGTAGGAAAATGGTGAGAGCTCCAGTCTCAGTTCTTACTTCTCACAGACTAGGTGAAGCAAGGTTTTAAGGTGGTGGATCCTGGCCTTTCTGATGACAGACTGCTACATACTACTGCCTTCCATTCTGGAGCAAACCAGAATGGTTTCAAGATAGAGAGAAGTGAGCCTCCCACTTGGATTTAATCCTCCTGGGGTGCATTTTGTGCACAAACCCTTGGTCAGAATGCCTTGTGAGCAAAAGGTAGCCCCACTAGATAAGCTCTTTTGACTGAAATTGCAATCAGTTTCCAAGATCTACAGTAAAGGCATTCGGATTGAGCTGGAGAAAGATTGCATTTTACTCTTTTTTCTTTCTTCCCTTCCCCTTCAAACAGCAACTGAGTACTCAGTGCAGTGGGTTTAACTTCAGTGAAGATAAAACTGCTGGAGAAAATGGTCTCACCTGAACCATTTACCATCAGTGAGCTTTTGGATCTCAGAGAAGCCCTTTCCCTGCAGGTTGCAAAAGATGAAGGCAAACTCTTTAAGGATTACTCACTTATCAGGCTTCTGATGTCTGAGCCTGGAAAATGTGATCTATGACCAGTGGAAAAGTAGCAGAAGATTTTCATGGAAGTTCCATGGAACTGCCTTTGCTGTAGACTGTAATTGCTCTGTAATGAGTATCCTAACATTAACTTCTTTTGCACACAGCTGTCTTTTCCTGTAAAGAGAAAAGAGTTCAGCTCACAGGTAAAATACTTTGAAAAAAACTGTTTTTTTTTTTTTCCTGAAATCAGCTTTGCATTTAAGAAAAGGAATGTTCCAACATTATTTTAAACAACTCTCATCCTCCTAATTCCATTAAGGACTAGATTGTGTTGTGCCATCCACTGCTGACATGGAGTTTTCACAGGTATCAGGCCTCTTGCACTGTCATAGAGATGTCTTAGTAGGAACTAATCACTTATTTCTACAGTGTGTTTGAGTTTTCTATTACTATTTTGGAAATTTTCATGTCACACGATTGCCAAGTCAAAATCCCTATGAGACTTCAGTGGAGGTGCTTTCTAGGTAGACATTAAGCCTCACAGAAATTCAATGTCAAGCCATCAAATTAAGGTAGGATTGTTCTCATGGTTTCAGAGAAGAGATGCTGATATACAGCTGATAAGGAGGCGGCCCCAGATCTGGAGAAGAGCTAGGTTGTTCTATCCATCTGCCAATGCAGAATTGTTTGAGAAAGTATACATCTAAATGATGTGTCAAGTTATTCTTCCAAATTTCATGTAACAAAACTACATCTGATTTCCTGGGTGTTTATTACATGGTTGAACAAGTCTCACCAGTCCTGGTGACACTGATGAGAGTGTCACAATATTAGACTGAAATTTCACCTTTATAATTTCCATCAGATTATGTTTAGTGATACCTCCCTCAGATGCTCAAGGAATTCTTCACTTGTCTTGCTGAATATTACCCTCTAAGAACCACAGCCACATTTGCCTGTGTCCATGAGGTGCTTGGACAGCATGCTGCACCTGCACATGCCAGGTACAAGTCATGTCCCCGGGGCATGGCATGGCTATGCCTTGCAATTTCTCTATATTTATAGTATTTGCTGCATGCAAAATGTACCTGCACATAATCTCTGGAAGTAGCCCCGTGTAAGAGGAACACATTAAACAACAGAAAATGATAAAAGACAAATCACAAAATGCACTTCTAGCCTTTGCTTTGAACACATGACTTCACCCAAACACTGTAAGTGTGGTCTGTCTGCTTACAGAAAGGGAGTTAAGAGAGGTCAAAAATGTTTGACAATTAAAGAATCCTTGCTGGGTAGGTGACAGAAGTGTGTGTGCCTGACTAGAAACTGAAAACTGTTTGGATTTAACAACAGCCTCAAAAAATATTTCAGGCCATGAAATGGTACATTCAGGGAAGGTTTCATGTCATAGAGTCATAGAATTGTTTTGGTTGGAAGAGGTATTTAAGATCATCAAGTCCAACCGTTAACCCAGCACTGCCAGGTCACCACTAAACGATGTGACTCAGCACCACATCTACACATCTTTTAAATACCTGCATAGCCTCAAGAAATTTTTGTAGTCTTGCTGAGTGGCCTGCCCCATCTTCTATAGGCCATAGACTTTCTTTTCCTTCCTGAGTTCCAGACAAAGCTCTCTGTTCAGCCAGGCCAGTCTTCTTCCCTGCTGGCTCATCTTACGGCACACTGGGACATCCTGCTCCTGTGCCTTGAATGTTTCCCTCTTGAGAAATGTCCAGCCTGTCTGGACTCCTTCACCCTTCAGGACTGCCTTCTAAGGGACTCTGTCAACCAGTCTCCTAAACAGGTTGAAGTCTACTCTCTGGAAGTACAAGGTAGCAATTCTACTAACCCTCCTTCTTACTTTCCCAAGAGTTGAAAACTCTATTATTTCATGATTGTTATGCCCAAGATGACCTCCAACCTTCACATCACCCACAAGTACTTCTCTGTGAACAACAGGTCTAGCAGGGAGCCTTCCCTAGTTGGCTCCCTTACCAGCCATGTCAGGAAGTTATCTTCCACACACTCCGGGAATCTCCTGGATTGTTTCCTTTCTGCTGTATTGTACTTCTAGCAGACATCTGATAAGTTGAAATGTCACACAAGAATAAGTGGTAGTGATTGTGAGACTTCTCCCAGCTGCTTATAGAATATTTCATCTGTCTTTTGATCCTGGTTGAGTGGCCTATCGCAGACACCTACCATGTTATCCACCTTGTTGGCCTTCCTCTTGATCTTACACATAAACACTCAACCCTATCATGACCATCATTAAGATCAATAACAATCAAAGCACCACCTAATATACAGGGCCACTCCACTGACTCTTCTTCCTTGCCTGTCCATTCTGAAGAGTTTATAGCCATCCAACACAACACTCCAGTTGCGTGAATCATCCCACCATGTTTCTGTAATGGCATCTATATAATAGTTTCCCTGTTGTACAATGGCTTCCAGTTCCTCCTGTTTGTTGCTCATGCTGCCTGCATTGGTGTAGATACACTTCAGTTGAGTAATAGATCTCATCAACTTTGGCAGGGGAAAGAATGCATAATTCCTACCTGACCATTCCCAGGCCCTTCCATGATTTCTAGCCCATCAATATTCCTGGTGTCTTGGCTGTCGCATGGCATGGTGGTATGATTCCCCTATCTCCACTGGGAGGATGTCACATCCAAGCTGTGTTCTTTAGAGCAATGATACACACTTCTGCTAGAAACTTTGTGTCAATACAGTAGTATACCTCATGACAGTTTGGGTCCATGTGACAGGAAGTACAGTGCCTACTCTTATTAAAGGATCCTGTGTATAATATGTAAGGAAGAGGTCCATACATCAGCAATGGGCCTTTGTGATATATTGACTCTGAGGTAGCCAGTATGATCCAACTTACATATAGATCTTTATAACTGTACTGAAACCCCACCTACAGTCCAAGTCTTGCTTTGGCCAAGAATTTCCAACTAGTTTTCAAATGTAACATCAAGCAGACTTAGCAGGAGCATGAAAGGATCCAAAAGCCTTCCCTTAAGTGAGACACTGGAAAGAAACTTGAAGTGTTTTCAGGAAAAGGAAAAAGCTCATCTCCTAACAACTGATTGTTCTGATTATTTTGATGTTTTTTTCCCTGGCTTGTAATGTCTCCAGTGACTTTAATTAACTTTTCAATCTGTTGCACTCACTGGACTCTGTATCTCTTTTAAAAAATTGGTCTGTTCGTGAGACAGATTTTCCCAAAGACTTGCTGCTCTGCTTAGTAATCAGTCACTCCCAGATTAATAATTTTTATTATGAGCATCTGGCTAAGTCATTGGCTTATGGAAAAGATGTATTAGGTGATCTTATGCAACTCACTGGCAATGCAAGATTGTTCACTACAGGACTTCTTCTAGTGCTTTGTCCTATCTACCCTAAATCAATAAATCATAGAGGATCACTTCTCTTAAGGGATTGTTTTATAGGGAACTAAGTTCTGCTGTTGGGATTTCTTTTTCCCCTAATATTAATGAATGTAAACAATTATCTCAAGTAATTTTAAAATGTTGAAAATTGTTTTTCTGTGGCAATTCTATGATGCTATAAAGATGCAGTGGTTTTTATTAGGATAGTAATTTTTACTGCAATATCACAATATTAAAGTATTATTTCTAACACATCTGCTAACTTTTAGAACAAATTAACACAGATTTTGAAAACCATTTAGTAATCCTGGGGCCCTTCATACTGTGGTTCTTTTAGTGCCCTCCCTCAGGCATGATTTCTTTTTTTTTTTTTTTTTAAAGTCCATTATTACAATTTCCATTTTAGAAGGCTAAAAACTTAATTCTACTGGAAGTTTTGACTGATGGTAGACAGGACTTCATCCACATAGTGGGCATTCCTGGAAATAACCCTATCCCTTTCCTGATTGCAGTGCATGAGTTCTTTTATCCATCGTACATGGTGCCACTGCTCTGCAACAGAATAACCTCACTAAGCAGGGTATTCCTTGTCATTTAGTTCAAGGAATTACTGTCTGGTAACCTAACCACTGCACTGTAGTCCTTTTTATCTTAGCCTCCAAGTGATTTATTTTTTTCAGTTCTCACAAAGGAAAAGCCTTCCCCCCCCCCCCCTTTCACTTGTAATTTCATATTTCTTTTGTCTGTTAACAGACAGAAGGGGAGAGTTCAAAATAGTTACTGGCTTCTAAAAATACTGATAATTTTGTTCACAACCAAAGAATCAACAAGTTGTTTGCGAATGATACAACTCATTTCACATTAACTTTTTTAATTTAGTGACTCTAGTTGCCATTGATTCCAAGTGTTCATTACATGAACATTAAATTTTCAGCATAACTGTACTGGCAGAAAAAAAAAAGAAAAGAAAAGAAATCCAACTAAAATGAAGTGCCCATTTATGTGAAACTCTTGGAAAGGTGGTCTGACCCAGAAGGGGTCCTATCCTAATGCCTCAGCCTACTTTTTACATATTCACTGGATTAGGTTGACTTTCCCTCATGCTTTCTCTGTTTTTTCACTCCTAATTTTTATTTCCCTTTTTTTTCTTTTTTATCTTTGCATAAAAACACATTACAGCTGATCTTCAAAACCCAAATAATTTTGGAATGACACAAAAAAACCCCAGTTTCTAATCAAGAGCAGGGAATACATTGTAGGTGCATGTAAATCTATGTAGCTTCATGAAACAAAATTAAGTTCTTATCCTTTCTATTTTAAGAATTTTTACTCTAATTTGAGGCTGGGTAGCAATGTTCATCCTGAATTTATCTTTGAATTAAATGCAATGGATTTATACTATGGGCAGATTTCAGCTTGTATGTTTTTAAAGTAGTTTGGTTTATCACTTTAGTTGTGAGGAATGCTATGTATTTCCTCTTTTTCCCATTTATTTTTCCTGAATTAAATTCTATTTTAACAGTTCGCTTGCCATCACAAGGAGTGTTTGACAGAGCAAAATATAACTGTGCCAAATTACTGACAGCACTGTGCCAGATCATACACCATTTCTACCAGCGGCCACATCTGGTACTTTCCCTTGGTGGTTCTGCTGGTAGACTCAACAGCTCTGGTTCGTTTTCTATTATTATCTTTAGGGCAGGATACATCCTTTCCTGCTCCCTTTTGAAAGCTTCATGTCTGAAAAGAATTCCAAAAAGGTTTTAAATTAGAGGTTCCTAAATCGCCATTGATTTTCCAATAGCTTGAACTTCTATTGGTTTTATCTTTGAGCTTCTTAGATAGCCAGATCAAGGATTGTTCAGTCCTCATTTTTTACTATAATAGCTACATCACAGACACAGTCAGGTCCCAGATGAAAAAAAAATCTGACTAGCAGCATTGAACTCTGTACCAAAGCTTGACAGTTTTCTCCATGACACAAATGTATGGGTACAAGTTTCAGTCTTCCCAATCAAAAAGTACCTGTGCTCTTTCTTCTGAAACTCAGTAACTGAACTTATGCAGGTCTCTTACTGGTGAGAGGAGAGGAAATGTATCCAATACATTCAGAAAATATGGTTAGGTTTGGTTTAGTTTTGTTTGTTTGTTGGGTGGTTGGGATTTTTGGTGGGTTTTGTTGTTGTTGTTTTGTTTTTTGTTTTGTTTTGTTTTTTTTTAATTGGAGGAACTGAGCTTGTAAAATGTAGTCAGGATGGGGTCATTGGTAGGCTGACAAGCATTTGACTTTATCTTCAAATTTCTTCTCTTTTCTTTTTCTTCCTCTTTGGAGCTTAATGACTACCTCTGCAGTCTGGATTACAGAACATCTTTGGTTTCTTAACCTGCCCATTTCCTGAAAAGATTTATGCATTAGTTTCATACTGAATTCAACACTGAAATTAGAGAGTTAATGCATCTTCAAGAAATTAAGGAAGTCATTGCAGAGAAAGACCAAATAGAATTTTATACATGCAAGCATTTTTTAAAATATATTAATAGGAGTAAGAGACACTATTATTAAGAAGAAGCAGCTTTTGCATAACTTAAAAGGATATGAAAATCGTGTAGGTCTGAATCTCACGTTACTCTTTCATAGAATTGTAGCCCATTTCTTTGTGCAGTGTCTGTAAGAATGGGGTCCGGTATCATAGGGTTTCCTGGGAATACAATCATGTATGTGTCTGCCGTTTGCAGACATTGGTATAAGTGTATTGATATAAATGACTACAAAAGGTGCAAAACAATGGGGAATGACATGCTACATGTCACAAACTATTCCAATCTTCTTGTGCTATTTAAGCAATTTCAGTCTGGTCGTGTCCCTTGTGACTTGGGGCCACAGCTTCCTCCTGGATTAACTCTGCTGACTTAAAAAAAAAAAGGCTTCTCTAAAAAAGGACGATTGTAAGTGAATGCAGAATTTGATGTATGGTTTTTGAAGTGTTTCAGTAAGATGTAAAATATTAATAGGTTAATAATTTGCATTGATTTACAGTCAGATCACTTTGAAGAAGGTCTTCTGAATTCTGTCTGTCCTGGATTAATTAAAATAATACACAAAAGGGTGAATACAATAAGTGCCAATAATATTAAGTAACCTTCTTGCTGCTCCTCTCGAGTGGAAGTAGTATGAAAACAATCTTTGTGGCATAGCTTCTTGATAAATTCTTTACAGAATATAGACCAGACAAGACTAAGTCCAAATACTGCAAAAGCTCATTTACAGTCTGTGATAGATCTGGACAGCCTTATTCTAGAAATGATGAGAAAGTGTTCATTTAACATAAATCTAAGCTTTCCAAATAATTTAAGTATAATCAGGAGTCCACAATGTAGAATTTGTTGAGAATCATTTATCATTATGTTAAAGGGAGACTAGGCAGAGATCAGAAGTACTGGTTGTCCCAGTGCCCTCCCTTTCACCCCTAGCATCAAGCTCTATTGCACATTAAGCTTGTTACAAGGCTTCTGTATTTTTCAGCTCCTGTTACAAATATATCTCTGCTTTGTAGCATCACTACGAGCTCCTCTCTGCACAGAAAGCCTGTCAGGCCTTCTCGGCATTAGTTCTTGTGTACTGTGCTTACAGATGCAGGGAAGAGCAAGGAAAAGATCTTGTTGATGATTGTGTGTGAAACACTGACTGCAAACACATCGGTCGTAATTATTAGTACTCTCATTGCTTTATTATACAAACAGATTTAGGAAACGCACTCTGAGTATCTCTGACACCTTGCTTGCCAGTTAAAGAATATTTTTACTGTATAGTTAGCGTATGAAATGCTTGCTAGCATGAAAGTTTTGTGAACAAAATGAAAAAGAGTTAGATCCCCTAAGATGGAATAGACCCTTTAAAGTAGCTCAGTCATTTCTGCCACTGAAAATTACCTGCAGCATCCCTCAGATAGCTTGTAAAGTAACAGGGGGAGGTGGAGCAGTGGTCACAAGCAATCCAGATTCACATTTCTTTACATCCAGCTGTGGAAAGCTGAACCATATGAATCTTCAGACACCCGTTTTTGTACGAATTTTAAATGTAGATATTTGTGAAGAACTCTCTATTAAATAAAGTGCCAGCAGTGGAAGAGACTATGTAAGAGAATGGAAAATACAGAAAATAATATGATAACTTATTTAGATGGTTGAAGAGTTTGGAAACATTGATGCTTCAAGAAAAAGTCATTGAAAATATTTCCTTTTAATTTCTCTTTCTAGACTTGCATCTTTCCCATTCACTAAATGTACCTTTTCTCTGTCTTGATTCCTTCAGTCTCTATTTTTCCACTTTTTTTTTTTTTTTTTCATGGTTTGCTTGTCTCTTTTTCATTGAAGGTAAGTAGATAGGATCTGTATTTTTTGTTAGGTATGTTTCTCCAGATTGAAAAGTTTGTACATCTGCACTTGGAAATTGGTAGTAAGAACTTCAAATACTCATCTCTCAGGAAGTGGAGGATGTCTTAACAAAACACTGCAGATGAGTCTAAGGATACTGGTTGTGTTTACTGGCTGTAATAAAATGAAAATGTCTACTAGTTACTCTCCATTTAATGGTGATGGGAGATTTCTTACTCCTTGTCTCTTGAATCTCAATGGTTTTCAAATGCCCAGTCAAACACCCATCCAGTGTATGTAGCAGAAGCAGCCACTTGCAGATTGCTTTACATAAAGTGCTTGGAGAGGCGTCATTGCCCAGTTAGGAAACAGGTTACAGACTAATTAAGGAATGGTGTGTTTCTTCTTCCTTGACTTAAAATTCTCCATAGAATTTTTTTCATTATTAAGTACTTCATAATATCCCGAGTTTGCTGAGCCTTGAAAACTCACAAAAGAAGTTTTAATTAGAATATTTCCCATTCGAGCTAGTGACCAAAGGAGTATATGACCTCTGATTGGTGTTCATAATCATCTCCCTAACTTAAAGATATACAATTAAAGTTGTGGGGTTTATTTTAAATCTGTTTCATTTGGGGTGTTTTATAATGAAGTGAAGGAAATCCTGGCAGTTATACAGCAGAGCATCATTCAGCAAGCAAAGGTGTGAAGTATTGGATTTTTTGTGGCTTTTCATACTCACAGAAAACCATACTGGCATCTTTAATGCAGACACAGATGTCTGACATCTTGTGAAGAGAACCAACATGATGTAGTATGATTTACTTGGCAACACAGTGCAGCAAAAAAAAGGAAAATTGGATAGACAGTTGGTTTGAATGTACCTCCTAGCCAAACAGTCACACTGAACTGATTATGTTATCACGACTTCATCTTTCTGCCAGGGAGTACAATGTCCCCATTTCATTTAACACTGACTGCTTGTTTTCAGCATTGTCACCTAGTGACCTTTCTGTCCAGTCTTGTACTGCTAACAGGGGTGAAATCTTAAAACATATTTTCAGCGATTAAGCAAAAAGTTAATTAGAATGCACACAATACAGTTTTTGACCACATATTGGGGGGGGGGGGGGGGGGGAATAAAAAAAAATTAGCAGTCTGTAGGCATTTGTTCTGCACTGTCTTTGCCTGATGTTCGTGGGTGACTTTGATAAGGAATCAAATTGATCTGTCTCGAAAATAATCTTTAAAAAATGGCTGGTGGGCGAGTTGCTTGTGGAAACATCTTGCTGGATGCTGCCTGCATTTGTGTGTCTAATGTTGCTCTGTCCTTACAGCCCAAAAGAAGCGTTTGAAGAGAGAGGGTGGCGTGGATTCTGCCTGTCAGGGTCCTGAAGTTTGCAGAAAACTATGGGGGGGGGGCACCCAGAATACAAAATGAAAAGTGGCTGTGGGCAAGGGCTGCTAGCGGGTGGGTTTGGAGGGAGCTGTCTGATGGCATCATCTCCGTGTAGTCGCTGCTTCTCCCCTCTCCCACTCAATTGCTGTTCTACCTTTTGAAGGAGTGAAGAAGCTGAATGGGTCTCCTTTTGGGTTTTGCAGTGCAGCTTTCATTGCTCGGATGGGCCTGGGAGTGAGTCATGAGTAGTCAGGCTAGGCTTCCGTGGTCTCGGGATCTCAGGCCGCAGCTGTAAGTTTAGGTAGCCAGAAGGTATCATTTGCCTTTCTAAAATGTGAATGGTGAATCCCCGCCGAGTACAGTGGGTGAATGTGGGTTGACCAACTTAAAAAAAAAAAAAAAAAAAAAAAAAAAGAAAGGCTGGGAAAAAAGAAAAAAAACTTAAATTTGGAACAACATGGCAGCATGAAAATGGAGGA
>WUAM01000323.1:32970341-33036149 GCA_024336885.1 Actenoides hombroni
AGGAAATATGGGTAAAGAAGAAAACGAGATTGGGAGTGAGGGTGGGCGGGAGGGGGGGGGGGGGGGGGGGGGTGAGGAGGATTAAAGAAAAAATAGACAAGAAAAGCTTAAATAACATTAGCTACATTTTTACATATGGAAACATGAAGGAATTTATATGTATTGACTCACTTTAAAGTCCCTCAATAAGGAGAGGAACAAGAGCATGGTCATCCATCATGATCATCTTCATTGTTCATTTTAAGAAAATGTTTTCAACACAGACACTTGGGTCTGCAGCTTTGTTGCTGATCCTTCTGACCCAAACCCCACTTCTGCACATGGTCAGCATTTCTGCCCAGTCTCAGAGCTTCTTGTTTCAGTTTCATGTTTTGGCTGGTCTTGTGTTCCTCTGGTGCTACATTCACATCTCAGGGCATTTACCTGACAGTTTGTAGCATCTCTCCCTTAAAGGGTTCATGTGCTAGATGCAGCTCAGCATCCTGACACCAGACAGGTGGAATGGAGAGCACTGGTATGGTGGACCACAGCACTGAACTGCAGCTGAAGGCAAGACTCTGTGCTTCTGACAAAGGCTTCCTCTCAAATCAGTAACAAATATCACCCATCACCCTTGACTCTAGAGCAGGCAAATGACTTCACATGTTGAAACCTCAGAAACTGAGACCTGAGAAGAACCATGCTGAGCCATGATACTAGAGGGAAATAAATAAGATTTTCATTTTACTAGACAGGACTAAATAGGATTCTCATTTGACATCTATGACACCATTAGCACCCACAGAAGTTGATTAGAACAGAACAAGCAAATACTGTCCACATACTCTCCCAACCTTCAGCAATTTGCAATTCAGTCTTTCTCAGATTAAATATATTGCTTTCCTGTTCAGTAGCTCTTTGGGGATTTTTCTTCTCTGAGTTTATCATTTGTTGAACAAACGTAAATTTTAGCACCTATAATGCCCTGTTGTTAGGGTTTCCACAACTTAAAACTATGTTGCATGACAAAGTAGTATCTTTTGTTTCTTCTAAATCTTCTTCCTGCTAATTTCATTTGATGCACTGTAGCCCTTGTGTTGGAAAAAACAATGAATGATTATTTACTGTCTCCACTTGACTCATGTTTTAAATATCTCTATCATACACCCACTCAGCTGTCTCTCTTCCACGTTGAAGAGCTGTAGTCATTACTTGTATGAAAAACATTTCGTCCCTTAAATTATCCTCCTCTCTTTTCCAGTTCTACTCTGTGTCTGGTTTTGAGATGAGGACAGGAGAATTTGAAAGATCAGAAGGAGTGACTCGGTGACTTGCTTTACATCCACAGTCATATTACATACAAACTATAGTAGCCATAATACAAAATCAGGCATGAAGGTTGCAGCAAGCATGAGTAATCTAGTGTTATGACTTCAGGAATAATCTGACAGACCATTACATCTTGGACTTCTTAATTTGGGATTTTTTTGTGCTATTTATGGAACTTGATGCTGTTTAAAGTAAGCCTTTTTCTACCCTCTAAGAGCTCATATTTCATTTTAATTGCTCTAATACCTTTTTTTTTTAGTTTTCATATATATTTTGCACTACATTTTACCCTGCAGACAGAGCTCCACAGTGCCTCCAGCACTGACAGCTTTGTCTCCTTTCTTCCTATCAGAAGTAGTAAAGATTCCATCAGCCCATAAAGGCCCCACCACCACCTGAGCATCTCACTGGTTATTCTCTACCCTTACTGTCTTCTCTACAAAGAAACCTGTACAATTCAATTGGCTGCAATTAGACAGCTGTGACTGCCTGATTTCCTGTTAGGAAATAATGTGAGATAATTCTGATCTCCCAGAAGATGGACTAGAAGGAACTTTTCTTCTACGTATTCTAAAAAGAGTTAAAAATACAAAGCAAAGGTTTTTGCAAAGCATCTAGGGAATTTGGGAGCAGAAATCCCACTAACACATCAAAGAGGTGTGTCCTTATCTCCCTTGGACATTTCCAAAACCCTCATCCTTAAAGCTTGTCCAAGCTGCCAGCCCTCTGAAACAGGGTTTTAAGTACACTCAGCAGTGGGAGTGCATTGTCCTGTTTAGCAGTCTTGCAGGAGAGAATCACATTTGAACTGCCTGTGAACATATTCCCTTAAGTCATCACCTGCATCAAAAGATTGGCACAAGCTCCCTCTTTCTTCTCTCTATACCTTCCCAAACTGGCCACAGTACAAGGGAAAACCGATGCTGGATACTCTGAGGAAGGACAAAGCTAAGGAGGGTTTTCACCAGCTGCTTCACATGTGTAAAAGCAACTGGAATTATTTTACATTATGTAATTAAGCATTGTGACTGTACCATCCCCACGAAAGTATCAAAGCTAGTCAAAACATAGTCTACAATCAAGGAGTTTTTTTAACGTATGAAAAATTGAGACACGGTGTGATTTAAGTGGCTCACCCAAGGACAGAAAAAAGGAACAATAGCTTGAGCCTCACCAGTTTAATTCAGTGCCTTGTTAGATACTTCCCAAAGTCCCTGTGTGCTTTAAATAGAAAATTATACTTTTGCCCAGTAGTATGAGGTAAGTTTTGAAGTGCTCTAGACTGTGGTTCTGGGCATGCAGCTAAGAGGAGAACAAGATAAGTCAGACTGGGAAGTTCCTGGCTTGTGGATGATTACCTTAGCTACTTAGTTATCCTTCTTCCTTGCCTTCTCTGTAGTTACTGTTTGTGGTGTATCACATATGATGTAATTACTGTTTTATTGACATGGGTACTCAAGGTCAGACACCTTCTGAGGGTGAACCTGAATGTTGGAAAAGGCTTTTCTAGTATCTTCCCCTTTTTGATAGGAAAGTGAGTGTGTTGGGAATGGAAGCACTGTGCTCCCATGCAATGGGACTCATGTTGTCTCAAAAAGGCTGTCTTTATGAGCTGATAAAAAGACCTCAATAAGGAAAACAATACAAAGGATCTAATAGTTCTTGGGTATTTGGAGGAAAAGAAAGGGGTGGAGGCAAAGGAAAAATAATGATAATAATGCGGCCTTCCATTTTCTAACATGGACAGTTGGCAACACTGTTTTTTTCCAATTAAGATGATAGCATCTGGACTACCATAATCCTTAAGGTTGAAACTGTGTCATGTTACCCTCTCCAGAGTGGATTCTTCAGGCAGCTGATGATAATTTGTCTGATTAAAAAGAAAGACACTGCCCATAATTATACTGTAGGGTGGCTTTTTTTTTTTTTTTTTCATCTTGTATGCACTGTGGGAAATAATTTGTCTAAAGCACTAGACTGGAAGAAAAAAACCTGCAACAAAACTAAGGACATCTATTCCTTTATCTTCCCTTCCCTGTTCAAAAATACCAAGTATAATAGAATTAAACTGAAGGTTTAATGATTTTAAGTTGAATTTTATCATCTGCTAGATTAGATTATTTATTATATGCTGCAATTTATTCCTACGGGGCTGCTCAGGCTAGGTCCAGAGTGGGGAGAAAAGTGTGCAGCCTTGGAAGAGCAGTATGGCAGATGGGGCTGTGTGACAGCTGCCAACAAAACAGGTAGGGCAGGTGATAGCAGAGGGGAAAGAGAATCAGTGGCACCAAGGGGCAGCAGCAGTGAGAAGGGATTAGAAAGGTGCAACTTAAAAGAAAATAAGAGAAACTGAAATGAGTTGCACTGAGTCGATGGCCTTAAACCTTTCTCTGGCATCCAGCTCAACCTTTGGATTTGAAAATTCTAACTAATGCTGTTACCCTGCAAAAGCACAATAGTGACTGCAACAGAAGAACTGCTTAAAAGCACAGGACATAGTTTGGTAGTGGCTATTTTCACTCTGCCTGTTTGAAAAGCTCACAGAGTCCCTTATTTGAAAAATTAGAAGGAATCTATCAAATTTCTTGTCATTTTTGTTGGGATTTCAGAGCTAGGGCTCTACTTTGGACAACTTGCCTGCTGAGTCAGATTTTCTGAGATAAAAATCCAAAGAAAGACTAGGAAGAAATATAGGACTCTCATGGAGCTAGAAAACCTTCCCTCACACAAGCTCCTTGCCTGAGCCTTGGGTAAGTATTCACACCTGTGCTGAATTGGAAACTCCTGACACCTGCTCTGGGCAGGTGCAAGAGGTAATAAAACCAGTGGTAAGGCAAGGCCACTTCTTCATATTTTTCTTCAGGTTTCAGGTAAGCAAGGACTCCTGAAAATATAAAGGAGAAAGGATAGCTAAACTCGTTTGTTTGTTTGTTTTTTGTTGTTTGTTTGGGGTTTTTTTATAACATGAGATAGAATAAAATTCCAAAAAAGCTTTCATATTTTCTCTAAAGCATCTACCTTTCATCAATTTTATGTTGCTCTTTGCTTTCCTTAGAAAGCACTGCTAATTTTTCTTGGTTTCAGTAGTTTCCTCCTTATGTGGCTGGAAGTAAGACTAATTGCCTATTGTGCTGTTGGAATTCAACATATTCCAAGAGGCATGAGACATGGACATAGGTAGAGTGTCAACAAATATCAGATCATAAGCAGGAGCTTTGAATGGAAGCTACTCTCTAATGTTTTGGAGGAGAAAAGCTTAGGAAGTCAAGGAGGAAATAAGATGATTTTCATGGTAGGTTGTAAGCATCAGTTGGTGTGTTGGTCAGAACTGCTCTAGCAGTTTCTGTCTGACCTGTTTCTGTGCATCAAAGAAATAGCAATTTGAGCCAAGCATTTTTTTTTCTCTCAGATGCAGTACTGATGGCAAACTGTTTGCATGTTACCCTTGATATTCTTTTAGACAGACACTTTATCTGTGCTTGTAAAGGAAGAGTGGTATGAGTGCAAGAAATACTTCTTTTTTTTAATTTTTATTTATTTTATCCTCACAAGCACTGTTCAGATGCCTGGAGTTGGAAGTGTGTAACTGCCCTATCGCAGCAGCAAGAGGCAGAACTGGAGTCTGCCAGGTAGGGGAGGCTCTGGGAAGAGAGTTTTGTATCCTTAGTTGTGAAAAGTGATTATATCTGTACTTTGGCTTAGCTTGCAGAGGTGTGCTCGGATTCTGTAACCTTATATGAGCCCAAAATGCAAAATAAAATGTCCTCTTCTCAAGACAATTTCCTTGAAGTTTTGGAGGGAGTGGTGAAATTCACTTTGATTTTCAAAAATTCTGTAAACAGTGTCAGCTTCAAAGCAGCGTAAAAGATAAAATGGTGATTTAACATCCTTTAATGCTATGGACAAATTTAATGAAAGGGTATAGCCAGCCTTCTCTCCAGTAAGGTAATACTAGACTCAGTGACTCAACTTTAGCTTTTACAACAATGTTTTTTTGATGGCAGAGGCTAATATTCTACTCATTGTTTTATATAGGCACAGTAGATTTGGCATGATTTTTGCAGGAGCTGTGGGTGACACTGCTGCTTCACTGGAATATACTTGAAGCTTGTCTTTCAGTTTGTGCTTCCCACCTACAAGAGCCACCACACAGAATTGTGCAGCATCCAGAAGCATTTGTTTTGGATGAGTGAACTGCAAGTGGTTCTAAGCTTCTGATTCCATCATAGCTCTTTAGAAAAGTATGAATTGACATCATCAAAGTGACTTACATTAATTTTTGTTATGCATTGGTACTCAGCTTCATTGCTAGTCTTAGTATGTTTGCTATCTTAATTGGTTTGTTATTAGAAGGTGAGGCAAGGCTGGAGCAAACTCCTATTAATCTCTCCACCCCTGTCTCCCTGCCACTGATGGCAACCCATTTGTGGTTTTTAGGTGATTTTTAGATAACAACCTTCTGAGTTTCCTTTTGGTGTAGCTGGGAATGTATAAAGAGATGAGGATTACATGAAAATGCTGCTAATGAATTAGTATATGTAACACTCAGAAAAGCTTAGACAGATGATCAAAAAGTTCTGTAAAGGAAAAACCACTGGTTGGTTAAGAGCAAGGAGTGATCTGTGTTCATGAAGTCATAATATGCAGACTTATTGGCAGGAATATTTACCTCACCAGTAGTAAACCTGCAGTTTTCTAGGCAAGATTAGAAGCCCAGATGTGGAGTGCAGTCCTGCTGTGGGAATTGTCTTCTTGGCACAAAGAGCAAAAAGTCATAGTTCCCTGAAGGATTGTGTTGCTCTGTAGAGCTAAACCAGTGTGTTATATGTGCATGGTCTTGCAAGTGACCACCTTGATCTCAGAGAAGAGGAACTGGTGCTTGAAAAGAGAAAATAGAGAGCCTAGTTGTTCCACTGCTGTGCAATATGAAAATGTAGGAAAGGAGCTTGTGGTAATTTTTCTTTGGCACAGGAGACATCGAAGTCCTTTTTCCAGGTGGAATAAATGGCCCTAGCTACAATAACTTAGGTGCTCGATGGACAGTCTGCCACTTCTGAGCATGGATGAGAGGTGGAAGTTGTTGCTTCTGGGTAACCTCTACTTTGGAAGGCAGACCTACAAACTGCAGGGGTGAATTAGGAGGATAATGTCTTATTAATAGCAAGAATCATGGCTCAATGTAATTGATTAAATAACAACTTAGCCATATAAGTTCCTTCCACTTTCAACACACAAAAGGGCTGTGTTTATTTACCCCAGCCAAGAATTTGATATAATAAATTTGGGAAGCTTCTTGTTTTTTTTCATGTACACACAAGTTTTGTGTTAAGTAAAGAGACTGAGTGTTATTTGGCCCAATTTTCTGTAATCAATTGTCTTAGCTTTTTTCTCTGTGTGCAATTCTACACACAAAAGGATGTTTCAAATCATAGCCCATTGTTGAGAATGCCTTCCAAGGAATCTTTCATTTAAACAAAAATAAATCCTAAATACTACTATTTTCATGTATTTCCACATTATACAATTGTAAAGTTTTTAAGCAAGCAATGTAGTATTTTTCTACTGAGCCTTGAAATCACAAGCTTTCTGTTTATTGCAGAAATGTCACAGTTCCTATGTTATTTGTTCCATAAGAGTCTAGCCCAATATATTTGACTGAAATTTCTACTTGGGATACTTTCATCCAACAACTCCACACAAAAGGCATCTACATAGGGATAGTTCATAAAAAAGAAAGAACACTTGTGGATGAAAGGTACTTTTATAGAGTACATAAAGCATTATGACTAGGGCTTCAAATGTTGCTTCTTTGTGGCTTTGATACAATACCTAGAAATACCCTTTTCCTGGAATTACAGTGTCATGAAGTTGTTCGAGTAGTAATTTGTTGAGAGTAATACCTGTGATATCTGGCATGTGCTGGTAATTTTAATTCAGGCTCACATCTGTTAAGAATATACACTTAAAATCACTAGGCTGGTAAAATATATAAGCTACTTTTTATGACCTTGAGTTGAGTGAAATTGTAGTATCACTGGGAGCATATTTTGAGTTGCCATAAAAAATGCTCTCCTTAAAAAATAAAAAAGGGCTCGGTTTGTGCAAAGAGGAAATCTGCTGGGATTTCTTTTTTTAAATACCAACTGATAGAATGAGAAGGGTCTTCATCAAAGGGGAAAACTGGAAGAGAAAAGAAGAGAAAAATGGGGGGGAATAAAATCAAAGTGAGTGTTGAAGGCTAGATACTGGATCCAGGAGGAAAGAGAAGAATAGAGGAAGGATACAAAAGTAGATACAAATTGTGAGGGGGTGGGGAAATGCTACAGAAAAAAGCATGTGAAAAATGAAAAATAAGATTAAGAAAAAAAGCAGAGCAAGCAAGAGAGAAAGCATAAGAAGCAGTGCTGGAATTAGGCCAATGCTGAGCTGTGGCAGTTCACAAAAGAGCCCTGATAGCTCTTATAACGAGGGTCAGAGTAATTGAAATCTGTCCCTCTCCAATTCCAATGGTTAAATTCCAGTCTTGATGAGGGAAACACACAGAGAAATGCAGAATGAGAAAGAGCTTTCCAGAATGACTAGGAATACACTTATTTAAATGTCAAATATACAAGAAGAATGTAATTTTTCCAAGCTGTAACTTTTTGCTTTGTTTCCAGCACATGGTGAATTATCACCGACACTTAACATAAATGGAATTCAATCAAGTTCTAACTTTAAACAGCAGGCCTGAGGAGACTTCTTAAGTGTAAGTCATTTGGGTATGAATATACGTTATTAAAAAATTTTCTGCGTTCAAAAAACAAATGTTATGATTTGAAGAGAAATAAACTGAATTCATTGCATGTAGCTAAATAGCTGAATGTGCATTTTAAATACAAAGTTTAGTGCAGGCTGAAGCACAGGATCATGGCTGATGCTTTTTTAAGAAATAACTTCATAGAGGGTCTCCTGTAATTAACATGAATAATAATATAAAAGAGGACGATATTAATGACTCAAGTTCTGCAGCTAACAATTTATACCAGGAGAAGATCTGATCCTTCTTGTCTATTTTAGCCATCATTAAATCATTGTAGGAAATAGATGAGGCAAAGGATCTTGGACTTTTTCTAAAGTGGAGTCTCCTTTTTGTGTAAAATAAGACATTTTTAAGAGCAAAATAAAGTTTTAAATATTAGGCTAGAAGAAATTAAATAACCATTTTTCACAACGAATGCATAGTATTATGGAAAAGTAATTACGTGGAGTAAGATACATGCCCAGTATTTTTCATTTAAGGTGGGAAAGACCTGTCAATACACTTAAAATTTATGGGACATAATTCTTGCTTTTCACTTGTACCAATTTAAAGGAGAGGCACCTCTGCTGAAGTAATGCTGATATAAAATGCACTGAAGATCTGCCCAAGAAATGAGGGGTCTGATTCAGCCAAGTATATAAACACACAGTTAAATTCATTCCCACTCATAGCATATGCTTACATGTTCTGTTGCTTCACTATCACATACAGTTTACATCAGCTATAGCAGAGTCCAAAAACTAGAATGTAAGTAATTTCAGAATGTATGCAGAGCTGTAGGCTGTGTAAGCAAGTATGTTCCCATCAGCTTCTGGGCCCTGCAACTGAAGTGCAAGTGTCACTTTGGTCTATATTCTGCCCCAGAATGCTCCTCAGAGCTGTTGTAGGAAGCCATTCTCAGCACGGAGACGATCTAGCTGTGGCTGGGTAAGAAAGTGTTTTGATTTTGAATTCTTCTGGAATCTCTCTTTATATTTGGTGAAAGCCAGCTACTTTGTTAATGTGTTTAGATAATATAGTGACTGGCACCTTAGAAATACTTAGATAAAAGGATTCCAAGTGCATCCTTTGTGAATTTTTAATGCAGAGATTTTGCATTGTCCAGTCATGAAAACAAATCATCTGTGGAAAGACAAAACCATTTCTTCCTTAGTATCACTCACCAAGGACATTTGTATATGTTCAGTGTCTGATAACACGTTAAACTTAATCACCTTGCTGTTTGTAGCAACAAGGTGTGTCCCTTGACAAGCGCTTTTTTCTAACATTTTCTTTTTTTTTTTTAATTTTTTTTTAAGTGCTGAAACCCATCTATTGGAAATTGTCATGCTGTATTTTTCATGGCTAAAATTTAATGTTCTTTAGGCTAGTCTAATGGGGAGAGAGACTGATTAACAAGTGAAGTTCTCTCATGCAAAATTGTTTGTTTGCCAACAGTACTCAAGATCTGGAATTATTTTAAATTCCAGAGAAATCAAAGAGAATAGGAAAACAATTTTCATGCTTGAAATAATAATTAATTTTTTTTTCAACTAGTACTGAACCAGAAAAACCTCTGTATCACCTTTCTTTTGGGGATCCGATCCCAGCAATCACTCTGAATGGTCTTGACCTTGCTTTCATTTTCTGTTTCCTGCACTGAAATGCTTCATCTCCACATTTCCCAAAATCATGTGTAACCAAACTATTCTATCCAGATAACTTTAATCAGTGGGCAGCTTCCTATTTGCCCCTGCTTTGGGACAGGACTTAGGTTATAATATCTTTGGTGCAACAGTGGTCAAAGCTAGTAGCTTTGATCTGGCCTGTAACACCAGGTTGCTAATGTTTCCTGGTGAAACAAACCAACTCACAACATCTCACGGTCACTCCATAAAGTGAGAATAATTTACCAAAAGCTAACAAATTAAAACTCTATCATCTCCCAGTATCATAAATTACCTGGTCGGTTCTTGGGTACAGAGCAGTACTCTTGCGTATCACTTAGTTGTTTCAACACCTCCAAATTACAGTTAAAATTCTTTCTGTATGTATTTCTCTTCATTTACTTGGCTAAGTTTATCCTTTACTACATATCCTCAAACTCTTTTAAATTCCAGACTTTAAACCAGAATCTGTGTTGCACAAACGTTAGTAATGAAAATGGATTTAACTGTTTTCCACAATAGATATTTTATTACTTCTCAAAATTACCCTAACATAGTTTTTAAAGGAAAAGCTGGGAAATAAATGATCACTAACATCTCTCATGCAATTTTCCAAATCTATTTATGAACTTTTTAAGTCTGTAGTCAATGTGCGCTTTTAATGCAAGTTATCCGAATAGTAATGACGATGTGGAATTTTATAAATGTTCGGTGTGTGGTGACAAATAGTATACTTTATAAATTAATTTCAAGTTAATGCTAAATTATTATGGAATTACATATTATGTACACTTTACTACCAAAAGAGTTCATCATGATTAATGTTATTACAGTGAACACCAAAGGAATTAATAATGATTTGCACTTATTATAGAGTGGTACCAATGTAGAGAAAAGAAGGTTAGACTAATTAAATTCCAGAAACCACTTTAGGGCTCTGCTGCGTCGTGGAAGCTGGTTTTTATGTTAATTAATTCTGTGCGAAAGGTTGCTCAAGTGTTTTAATATAGTTCAAAGAGGCACCAAGAAGTATTTCAGAATTATTATTTTTTTTTGTCCAGGATTTCTTGACCAAGTAAGATGGGGTCCATTTCATGATGAGCTCCTGCATGCTGTGTAAATTATAATAAATAATTATAAACTGAAGATTCTAGTCTTTTACTGAAGGATAGGGCTGAAGTTGGGTGAGGATATTGCTGTGTTCAGAGAGGACACAAATGGATGTGGATCAAACCTTTGGCTTAGAAATCCATCCTTTTCTGGCAGAAGTGGAGTTACTGGAGAATACATTATGGACTTAACTCGCCTTTTGAATTAATTACTGCTTTCACACCAAGTCTTCCGTGGAAAAAAATGTCAGACCAGATTTGGCTTAGATTTTATTTTTCAGACATCTGATTTCATGATGATTTGATGTTGTAGCTCAAGGGGTGAAAGGGTACGTTTTTGCATGTTATTTGGTTTCTGATTCTTTTTCATCTGTGATAGAGAGGTAGAAGGCATTGACTGGTAACGTTTGGTGACCTGCCGAGTTCATTTGCAGCTTCCCTTAAGTGTTGTTGAGTAATACAAATATTTTGGATTTGGATTCACACCAACAAAAAGAGCTATGGAAAAACAAACACAAAAATTTTCTTTGTCTCTCCTTCCGCTGAAGTTCTTGGAAATGTTTTTACTTTTAGTGTTCTAATAGACCTGTTTGGAAATCCTATTGAAGCTGGATTTTTCAAACCCCAATTCCCTTGAGCACATGCTTCATATGCTAGGCATGTGTTTAAATTCTCTTGATTTGGAGGCATGTATTTAAGGGCATTGCTGAATAAAGAAGGGCATAAGCATGTACTTAAGTGCTTTGCTGATCAAAGGAACAAACTGTTTGATCTACGTTTAATGTGAGTTAGATCACCTTTACCTGTTAGCCAAATTTGCCAAATGTCTCTACTAAAGACACAGTTCTTGATTAAGCTGCGTTCTATTGGCTATGGAAATAGGAATTGCTGCATAATACACCACATTTCTTTCTTTGGTTTTTTTTTGACATTGGTTGTAAATTATGTTTTGAAGTACTATGGTCTCACTACAAATAAAAGAGGGGATGAAGACAGTAAAAATGAAAAGAGAGAAGAGAGATTTAGTTGTTAAAGTCAGATGTTCAGTGTAACACCAGAATGATTCAATATATTTTATGTGCTTAATATTTTTTCTTTCTATGTACAGTATATAATACATCTCTTCCTCCTTACACTAACAATTTATATTCAGGATACTCTAATGAAGTACATCTTGAGTCTCCTTTTCATGGCTAATGAGGAGACAACAAGAATTTGACTAATACTAGTACAATTACTGGAGCAGTGAAGCATGCATCTCTGATTAGACGTGATAATTTGCAAGGCTGGGCTCTTCACATTAAGTTTGCAAACAGTTTAAAAATCACTTCCTCTATTTATCCAGCTAATCTCTGTTTAATGACTCCAGACCTGACAAAAGAAAGAGAAAATGTCTCTTAAAATCCTATACTTCATTTATGAAGCTTGTATATAGAGTAGAGGTGTAATTTATTGTAAATTTTTTCCAGAAGACTTTTTGATGAAGCCATGCAGCTGACTTTTTACAATGCAGTGGTAGTTTTATTTGTTCTGTAATACTCAGTTTCCTTTATATAGAGATTTACCTGGATTTAGATATATCTCTACAGATTTGGAGCTCTCTTGCTTGATTTCTTTTCTTTCAAATTCACTTTTTGAATTCAGTGCTTGATTTTCAGAGGGTGGATAGTTTTGTCCAATTTGCTTTTTTCAGAAAAGGTTGGTAAAATGATTGTTGGTGGTGCTAGGAAATTCTTCGTCAGTTATGTGCCTCATGGGTAGGCAGGTTTTAATGAGAACTTTTGCAATGCTCTTTTTCCTTTGATGCTTATTTTCACCATTTGGACTTGAAGCAAGCCTGCCTGAAACAACACAAACTCAGGTTAGAATCCTTGATGAATTTAAGCAAATAAAACCAGCTCTTGCTGTCAGTAGGTGGCACTCATCCTGAATCAGGAGTGAAAAAATCTTGCTTAAATAGGACAGCCAGCTGTTTTCAGATGGGGGCTTAAAAACGGATGTCTTTGTGTAAAACTCTGTCCTGAAACACGTTACTGAGAGAAATGTGTCCTAGCTATGACTGTGAAGAAACAACTTTTGTTAGAGGGTTTAACTGAGTTCACCATGTTTACAAATGAATTGACAGTTGTTAAGCTCCTGCCTGGACCAAGTGCCACATTGTTGACTCTGTATTGCACAGTGGCACCACAAGACTGTAATTTCTTTTAGGATCCTCTAAAGCTGATTAAAACAGATTCAAGATCAGGATAGTGTCCTAGGAATGTAGAAAGGATTTGAGACCATGAATTGTATAGTACTTTTCTGGAGTTTTCCATAAAATGTGTAAAACCAGATGCCCAAGGTGAGGATCAAATGCCCATGTTCTTCTGCATATATTCACTTGCTTATGCAGCTTTCAGAGAGCATGATTATCTGTGTCTAATATATCTTGTTAAAGATGGGCTGGGATTTCCCTGTCTATTTTACTTAGAGATACCTAATAGCTTTTTGTTGCCACTGAAAAACGGCAGCTGTTGCAAGGATTGTGTGGAACAAGACAGAAAATGTGCATCAGCTTCCTTCTGTACCTCTGGAAGTTATTTGTGTCAGGCAGGAGGAGCTCCCTAGAGAAGTTTTGATAGACTACATGGAAAAGTCATCTTGAAATATAGAGGGCATCTGAATCTACCTCCTCTTCCAGACACAAAGGAGATAAAAAGAGAAAATGGTGGGGTTGAGCTCTTTGGGATGGGAGGTTTCTAAAACTGATGTGTGAATTCCCAGTAGCTGAGCATCCTTCCTGAAGACTCTGATAGAAGGGTGGAGGAAATGCAAAATTACATCACCTTTTGCTGTTGCTAATGTGATGGAAGCTGACCAATGCAGCTTCAGAAAGGGAAAAAGCAGATAATGTGTTTTCTTAATTTCTGCTCTACAGTCTCCACTGGTGGCTCTAATAGGGCCAGTTGTCTGATTTCCCTGTTGCAAAGTAACAGATATAAGGACCAGAAGGTAGCATTTGAATATCTCTTATATCTTCATATATTTCTTAATTTATTTTTTTAATTGATCTCATTCTGCGTAAAAGTATAGGAACTGAGGAAGCCATTTTTCATTGGAGAAAAAGTGAGATGTACTCTCTAATCAGGGCTAGGAGTAAATGTAACTTCCTTGCATGTTCCTTATTCCCTTTGCTTTGAGAGCCATAGTTCTTTAATTCCTGAATGTGCTCTATATAACTGAAATTATTTTATAATAATATGTTTCCTGCATCTAATCACAACATCAGTACTGGGATAGAAAGGACTGATTTTGCATTTGCTTGTTATCCTGGGAAGCAGCTTATCCCCCCACAGGTAAAGATGAGGGCACTGCACTGATATTTTCATGCTGTTTGGATTGTGCTTGTGATTATTGGGAAATTGCCACAGCACCATGCAATGAGCAGTCCCACATGAACACCCAGTACTGTACGTAATCTCCAAAGCTGCCTGTGAAGTATTGAAGAGGAATACTGAGTTGCCTTTCCCTCTTCCCTGTGCCTTGTGTCAGGATGCAGAGCACTGAAAAGGTGGAGCTACTCCCCCTCCAGATGCCTGGTGGAATTGGGATGTACTGTGCTGGGGTAGATTTAGAAGCCATATAAGCCACAAGGTGAAATTTTTTTAGAAGATGTTTACTTAAAAGCAGGTTAAAGTTAATGCAAATAAGTTATAAAAAGAGAGAAGCAACAAAATAAGTGATTAACCTTGAATTTAAAGTTCCCACTAATTGTTTGTTGGTTCCAGTTTATGGGGCTCGCTAATGAACTTCTGTTGTTTTTCAGGGGTTAAAACCTTGGAAAATTCCTAAGGCTACATAATTCCCATTCCTTTTGAAGCAGATAATTAGTGGAACCACCCTGAGTTAATTCTACTTCTTTCCATTCAGAATAAACTAACACCTTCCTCTTTCTGTTTATGCATCTCTCTGACTGTATAAAAGGCATGACAGGAAACCTTCTCATTCTTTTCTACTGGTTAGTCATTTTTAATTTGTATTCTCAGGTGTAAATAGCAAAGTACATATTGCTTGATAGTGAGAGTCTGATTTGGATCCCTTTCAAATCAGTGGAAGTCTTTATAGTAGACTTTATAGCTGTACTCTTTTTAAAAGAAACAAAACCACTTGTGATCTGGGGAAAAGGAGAGGACCCAAGTTCAGTAGAAATGCTATGTGGCCAGACAGGAATCTGTGCTAAAGAAGGTTTTTACTTGGAGAGTAGCGACATTTAGAAGTCATGCTCTCACTTGATCTCAAAGCTGAGTCATTCTCTAAAATAGAACACAGTAGTTCTCATGCATACTAAAAAAAAAAAAAAAAAAAGAGAGAACATTGGTACTCTTCTAAATATGATCATAATAAAACCTTAGCTTTATTTGCTTGATGGTTCCTTAAATTAAAAAGTGAATGTAGCAAAATTTCCTCCCAGTAATTTTTCATTGCCATTATCAATGTAGTGGAGCACTGCTTCAAGTGTGCAAAGAGTGACTGTGCCTTTATCTTTCACCCAATATTCCTTATTTCTACATAGCAGCATCTTCGCTTAGTCTCTCTGTCTTGTTGCAGTCCACAATGAGAAAATTCTGGAACGTAATCAAGAAGCCTAAATTCTCTTTTATAAATGACATGCAGAATCCCCAGTGCTGAGTTTGCTGGCAGCCTGCCATATACCATATTCCACTGCACAGATGTATCACCTTTCCCTGCTGAGATTACTCACATGGAAGATTTTGTGTATCCCTGAGTATATCCAGGAGGAAAAATGGTTTTGTGCTTAAGGCATTAGCGTGGAGATCTGGAAATCTGAGCTCAGTGATTAAGCCACACATCCCTAAACATGCAAAGAAATCTGTATCGTAAATAGCAAGTGTCAGAATTGCCTGTTTGTAAAATAGAGCTAGTATTTCCCCTTTTCTTTTTCCACATGGATCACAGACTCCTTAAGGTGTAGATGGTAGTGTGGTAATCACAGAAATAATATTTAGGTTTTCCCAGGACTTTTGTTCTTCCACTGTGAGGAATGTTGAAATAAGATTCACTAATCAACTGGAAAACCACTGTGAATTCCAAGTTTACCTGGTTTCTCAGGTTATTTCCACCTCTCTGCACATCTGAATTACTTGAATCCTGATTTCCTAAGGAAGTAAGGTTTATGTAAGCATTTTTACCTATCTTCCTTTTCTGAATCAGACATCTTTGTGAATAGAGTTCTTAGTCATATTAAATACCTAATAAGAAATGAAAAAAAGCTCTCTTGGAAAGCAAATATCCTAATAGTGTATCTACTGAAGGGAGTGAAAAAATAAGTATCACTTAAATTCTTACTAAAGTAAAAAATTCTTCACAGGATAGCACTGTAGGATGCTTAACTGCTTAGAAAAAGGAAAGAAGAAAAAAAGCAGCATATCTTGTAGCCTTTTTGCTGTTTCAGACATTAGAGAATCCCTTCCTCAACTAAAGCTTCTCTCCTGTGTGAATTAGGTGTTTTCAGACAAGGAGCAATGGAAGAAGACTTATTTTTTTTCCAACTAACACCTACTAGATGTTTAATTAGTGTGAGCTCACACATATTCAGTTAAAAGCCAACCAACTAGAAGATATGAGTCCAGTGGAATTCAGATGTAGTTAGCTGCAGTGCTCATGGAACAACTTATTCTCTGCAGATTCCTTGTCATTTCTTCCCCAGATGTGAGCTGTCCCCTCTGATTTTTGTGCCATTTCAAACAACTTGTTCACAAGCTCCACAGACTTCAGAGCAACACTTGAACAAAGCTGGTCATCCTCAAGTTTGTCATAAATAGGGCTTGAGCTATTTCTTAGTTTACTATCTAGAAAATAGCCTTAAATTGTAGCATGCCTTTCCATTTAGTAGTTGTTAGTCTTAAGCGCGTGGTATTTGTTAGAAGAGTTGTCTTGTGACATCTCTTTCAGTACCTTCATTTTTACCACCTTTGGGGGAAATGTGTGCAATTTCACCACAAATGAAACTCTGCCCACATGATATCTTGTGGTGGATTTTATTTGTGCTTTTGCTTGTGGCATCAGGGAGCCTTTTGCCTGTATTAGCCACTTAGAAACCTCAATTTAGTCACCTTTTCAGTTTTTTGAGCTCCGTGTCTAAACCTGGAATTTAAATATCTATGTGGACACTCCATCCTCAGAGAGATTTCTGCTATGGTCCATAAAGTAGACAATACAATTGTTACAAGACAATAATGCTTCTATAGTGAATTATCAGGCTTGTTACTCTTATAAGCTCTTTACATGTGGATGTGGTATAGGCAGGTAGAACATGCATTTCACTGTACTACCAGAGAGCTCTTAGCCTAGGTGTTTCACTACCCCAAAAGCAGATTTTTGTGCCTGAGGGCTGCTTTTGAGGTGAGAAGCCCAAGGTCATAGCTGTTGGCAGTTGGATGTGTGCTGCTGTTGAAAATGTGCAGAATGTTTGGCATTGCAAGAATAGGAATTCCAGCTACAACAAGAACACTGGTTTTATGACAGGGTGTATATATGCAACACTGCACCAAGTATCCCTAGACAGCTCATTTGGGAATCTCTTGTCCTCTTGATGTCCAAGGGAATTATTTTTGTGTATATTTTCCATTAACCCTGAAATAAGGGTTTCTTGCAATAGAAGTCTTAAGGCATAGGTTTGGGTTTTGGGTCATGAAAGTTAAAATAATTAACTCATTCATGAGGCAGGAATTTTAATTGACATCACCAAGGTTGAAAAACAAGGGAGTTATTCATGAGTGGAATTATACCTTTTCCCAGCTCTTTCCTCTAAATATTAGGACTTAAATAGCAGGACTTGTATTAGACCAACTGCAGCAGAAGAAAACATTACACTTAGATTTGATATTCTGCGAGTCAGTGGAAGTTGATAACACACAGCTATATTTATCTCATCCTGTCATTTCAAATATACCTTATCCCACTCTATGGAATCATTTCTTATAGATGCTAGCAGCAGTTCTTGCCATCTTATACCTGTTTGGTTTTTTTTTAAGCCAGACTTGTTTATTTTAGACAAGCTGCTTCATAAGCTGTTCAGAAATGAAATGTTTTCTTTGGGTATGGACTTTGACAGAAATGAAGAAAAACCTCATCCATTTTCCTCAGTTGTCCTTACCTCATGAAGGAAAACATTCACAGCTGTCTCTAGTGTCCTGCAATGCAGTAATTTTTTTCAGAGGTAGACACCCAAAAACCTGCTGTCATGGCCGCTTGCCTTCTGTGGTACTGTAATGTCTGGACACTGGGTGTACAAGTATGATCTTCATAAATTTCCATTATGCCCAGTACCCCATTAAACAAACTCATCGCTTGCTCTTTAGGCATTTTAGAAAATGTATAAAAATTTTTGTTGGTACTGAAATGATTAATTTTCAGAACATCCCACAGAACTATACACACAGATCTTACTGAAAATCACCAAGATTTGTACTCAGTAGAAAGTTCTCTGCTTGGGCAATTACTGCAGACATGTATTAACAGTTACTCTAAAAGAAATATCCAACATTGGATGAGTTATTTTCTTTCTCCTTTTTTTGTCACTGGACTTGTCTTTCCTTCATGCAGACTATACTGGACAGTACTATGCTATTGGGGCGTGTGTTCGGTGTACAGTTAACTGGAATTGTTTTGAACATCAGTTGCTACTCTAATAACCATTTTTAAGCAGGTGGCGTGAAATGAACGTGCGACAGTCTGCACAAAATGAAGATAAAACAGATGTAAACTTAGATCAGATAATTAACACATCTTTGTAAACTACTTGTAACAAATCCCCAGAAACTCTTCCACAGTTCTTTAAAGGAAGGAGGTTAAGCATTGTAAACTTAATGAGGTTCCTCTTTTACTGTTTGGAGGGGTCTAAACTGGAAAGAATTTTTTTGTTTAGGGTCAAGAAAATGTAAATGGCAACAGATTTGAAACAAAACAAAAAAAAACCAAACAAACCTCAAATCAATTCATTCTAACTTCACAAAATAAAAATTAAAAAAACCCAAACCTAACTTTCCTGTGATACATATAAACAGAAAGGTTTAGATGCTTCTTTTGGAGATGCTAAGCATTGCAGCAATGAATTGTAACAGTGCTGATGAGGAATAAGATCTTGATGAACAGAAATTAGGATACTGTATTTTCTGGAGGATATCCTGATAATTGAGCTGAATATCAATCACTGCATGAATAGGGAAAAAATGTCTGGCACGTGCAAGAGAAAAAAATTCTGTTCTGAGTAACCTGCAGCAGAGAAAATGAGGATTCCAGTGCAGTTCCATAATCCATGCCTGACACTATAGTAGCACCTGCAGTATGTCACTGCAAACTCAGGTGCTGTTTGTGCATACACAAAACAAAACCAGGTGTGTGTTAAGGGAAAAAAAAACCCAACAAAAAAAAACCCCAACCAAAAACATTGTACAAGCCAATACTGTGGGTTGAAATCGATAGCAGCTACACCCTAGGGAGGTCAGAATTAGACTTTAAGCATTCATTCAATTTTGTTAAATTGAAGTGCATAACTGTTATCCTGATAGTAAAAAAATTTATTCTTTCCTGTGTATTTAGAGTTTTATCCCATTATATGCTGACCTCCCTTATATAATTGGCAAAAGGGTATTCCATTAAAAGTAAAAGCTTTTTTATTTCATTTTGTCTATATGGGTCAGATTTTAATGTCCATTCTCTTAGTGACCAAGCATTTACCAGGTTCACTAACTTTCTGTAGATGACTGTATATCGTGGCTCCATTGCTCTGAAGTCAATCTACTGGGGTTTTTTTCTACTTATTTACTTAAAGAAATGAACAGGCCTTTCTATTGCAGACTGTCCCTCTTCTAAGATAGTACATATATCAGAATAAGTCACAGCTTTCAGATGCCAGGACAAATGTTGCATATTAGATATAAGTATATAGTTCTCAAAGTGAAACACTCCAGAACTTTTCATATTCAGGCTCTTCTCTGACTTTTTTTTTTTTAATTACATAGAAACTGATGAGTGCATGATAACCTGTATGACAAAGCTGAATTTTAATCTCTTTTTCTGTGGACAGCTGTGTATACTATTGAAATCTTTGTCAGATCATTAACTTGCACCACTAGTTGAGTTTGGCTAGTTTGATACTTGAAGAAAGGCAGAACTGGAACCATTATAACTGTCCTAGAGGTTTCAGGTCAGTGGTAACAAGGGCATATAATGTTTTTAGTAAAAATTATCAATTCTACAGTAAAATCTGCTTTGGCAGAATAGCAACCAATTAAATTTATCTTTGCAATGTAAAGACAGTGGATCAGATTCTGTAAGTCCTTTATACTACAAAAATAGATTGATTCTTATCTGAGAGATCCATTGCTGTAATCAAACTCTCAGCTGTATAGTGTTAGGAGGCAGGCAGTAGTTTGAAGTCTTTCAGTCAGTGATGTTAAAGCAGATTGTAAACTGCTCTGAATTATGCCAGAGGTGGTGAATGCAGTCAGCCTCAGCACTGGGTTATCTGTGTACCTTCTCTGTGATTGCCTCTCAGTTGCAGAGGCTAAGAGGAGTAGCTGTGACTATATTATGGATTTTGTTTTATGCAATTCTGAATAAAGAAATAGTAATGAACAGAAAATATTTGTTTGAAAATAATTTGAGAGGAATAGGTGCATTTTACTTTTGCATGCTTTTGACTTCTAAAAGAATTAAATATTTTAAAATAAATATTTAAAAAAATAAACTAAGAATCTTGAGACAAACTCAGTTTTTTCAAATGACAAATGGAGTTTGTAGCCATATGGTATCTGTTAGAATCGTTGAAAGTTGTACAAATTTTGCAGTGTGCTTCAGAAAATCTCAGTTGTACAATGATGCAATGTCCTAGTCACTTCAGTAGATCAGTGAATGCTTCCAAGTGTTCTGGTATTTTTCATACAAGTTTTCAGCTTTGTTTAATTAGAGAATAATCTCAGAGTGTATGTCTGCAAAACAAACATGCTAACTACAGTAGCTTTATTAAAGCAATATCATAATAAAATGCAACTTAGGGTTTTACCCATTGTAAAATTCATGGGGTCTGGTGTGAACTGAAAATAAGGGACAAGCATCAGAGATTAAATTTTGAGAAAGTGAACAAATTTCTGCACTTCGGGGAATTAGTTACAATACTTACAACAGGACCAAATCTTTTATCAGGAAAAAAAAAAATTATACATTCCACATGAACATTCTTTCCTTAAGTATTTTCCTATTACTGAAATTTTTCCTTTTGACTTTTTCTCATCTGTTCACGGTGAAGTGTTTCATTCATGTATAAATTCTCTTCTGCCCTTCTTTTATGGCTTTGCAGCTAATACACAAGAGTACTGTCATATACTTGTAAAGCTGAGAGAGGATCTAGTGATATATTTAGTAAGTGGGTTTCAGAGACCTGTTGGAACACATTTTGGTAGAAAGAGGTATTTATATTCATAAATTAGATTGGTGGTCAGTAGTTATATTTGTGTGGAAGGTGCAACCTGCTATCTGATCAAGTCTTAATTAAATCTTGGGAGACCTAGACGTCTCAAGAATTCATTTAATGAACTGAAATAAATTTAATATAAATGCAGTGCAATACATACATAAAAGACAAAACAATTCCACTAGAGCTGATGGAATAGATCCTAAATAAAATGCATGTGTGTTTTGAGTGTGATCCATCAACTGACAAATATGATAGGTAAAGCTTTAGCTTATTTATACCTGGTTCATGAAGGAAAGAAAGAAAGAAATAAAGTTAGTGGTGTTTCTGGCAAAAGGAGTTTTGTTATACATACAAATGCCAAAAGACAGTTTGTGGAAACAAAAATACTTCTCCTGTTCACAAAGGTTGCCCAGTTGATTGCAATTCTGATGAAACCTTTCCAAAGCTAGGACCACAGAACCCAGGGGCATCCCATCCAGGTTAACCCAGAACCAGCAGTCTGGAAAGGACTTGATACTTGCCTTTGGAAAACTGCTCTCCGAAGATTTTGCCACAAAGATGAAGTCTCTGAATTCTAGGCAGACTGCTCCGAAGCTGGGTGCAAGTCTGCAACATTTGTCTTTGAGGCTGCCGTGACAGAAACTCCAAGCTCTGTCCAGAGTCAAAAGCTCCCCCAGCAGATTCAGCCTTGTGACAAAGTGTCTAGTGGCTGACACACTTAGCCAGAGCCTTGGCTCCACCACTGTGCAGCTTCCCACTGCAAAGCATGGATGAAGACTTGAAAACACAGAAACAGTTGTCCAGCATCTGTAACTTCAGGGCTTACCTCCTGGCAGGTCTGTCTAGAATCCATCAGTTCTGAGAATCGCAGACTTAGAGAAAATGAGTCAGTCAGCACAGCTGCAGGGTCCTGAGAACTTACTTTCTGTGGAAACAACATTTTAAAACACCCTGCTGTCAACTCAAATTTTTGCAAACCCAAACTCTAGAACAGGCATGTCTCCTGAGATTTGGAAACTTTTTGACTAGTTCCTTTTACAGCTCTAACCATGATTCTTTTTTTTATCCTGCCCCCCCCCATTTTTGCTTTCCTCCTTCACTTTTCCAGCTCAGCATGTTACTTTTTTTTCCAGAACTGAAGTCTCTTTAGAACAGAGCCCCTTTGACTGAGTATAGAGAGGAATAGTTCCAGGAGATGGAAAAACAGTAAGAGAGGAAAATACCTTCAAGAGTTTCTTAAGATGCAAAGAATAAACCCCACATTTATGAGGAACAATTTAATTTTTTTTTAAATTAATTTGCTTGTTTATTTTTCTTCCTTTTTTGGAGTAGGGGGTCGGAAGATGAGGGAAGAGCCATTCACCTACTGTTATAAGGGGAAGGACTTGGCATTCACACAGGGCCTCTCTGTTTTAGCCAGCTCAAAGTTTTGCACACACTCCCATGTTAGAAAATCTATAACTTTAACATACACATTTGGGGTATGTCTAAATCCCATGATACACAGAAGTAGTCACCACTTGAGCAGAAGGGGCTTAGTCCACTGTCTGTTGATGGAATACTTCCCACTGCTTCTGAACAGTTTTAGATGGCTACTTAGGTAAGCTCATCCACTAGCTTTAGCATTTTTAAGAATGTACCAGCTCAGGAAGAAAAAAAGGGCACTATGACTTGATACATAGAATCCTTCCTAATTTGCGGAGTTACTGGCCAGCTTCTGAAATCTCTAATTCTTAATCTCAGGAGAAGTGTGTGTGAGCAAAGGAAGCTGTGAGCACTGAGATAGGACTGTCAACACTTGGACATGGGGAAGCTGCTTTGGAGTTACTAATGCGTTTTTCCCATTAAAATGATGTAACTGCCAGAGTTTTGGTTTTGTCGCATAAGCACTACCAAATGGGGAGATGCAGAGATGCCCCATGTACCTTCAGACAAACTGTGCACATTTGGAAGTAATTGAAATTAAGAGAAGGTGGGGTTTCTGTTGGCTTTTACTGATATGATCTGGTTTGTATTAGGGTGGAATTTCTGAGATTGGGAATGTATTACTCTAACAAACAGTGGTTGCTATAGGAAATATATGATCATCTGTATTATTCTACATGTACAGAAAAGGCATGCATACTGACAATTTCCTGGGATTTGAGTGTGTTGCGGGAAGTTAATGGACTCCAGGAGTGTTATACTTGTAACTTCATATTTTGCGTTTGTCGTCTTTACTCATGTCATCGTAATAATTATGTATAATCCTCAGGAATCCGTGTGGGTTGTAATCTGTCACCAGTGTACCATTTTTTTATTTTCCATCTTCAGTTCCATCTAAGACAAGATAATGATTGGGAACAGCCAGTATAGATTTATCCAAGGCAAACTGTGCCTGACTGGTTTGGTAGCCTACCTACTAGGATGAAATAACTGATTCTGTGGACTAGGAGAGAACTGGATGTCTGTTATCCTGATTTTAACAAGGATATAAGGGAAAAATGTCTGCAAAGAGGTAAAATTAATGTTACTGGATATCTGGAGTCTACAGTTTCTTCAAAAAATTATGTGGAAAACATCTGTAATGTAAATCTGTAGTCCCTATTAATGTCTGCAGTATCTATTAATAGTCTAGTTTTCCTCAGCTGTTACCTAGATGTCAGGTTGCAGAAGAGGCTGACTGGGGGAAGGCAATACTATGTAGCTTCCAGTTCTAACTGTGCCATGAAGTTTCCCCGTAATTGTGAATGTGGTAGTTGCAGCCTTCTGATGCATCAGACAATGATTACCATCCTGTTTCCCAAAACCCAGCAGATTCGAGGGGTTTGGGTACATTCAAGCCCCACTTCACATTCCTGATCTCAACAACCCATACTGCATGCCAAGTGCATTCACAGAGTGCTGTAATATATTTGATAGTATTGTCTTTTGAAGTAATCTGTGTCACTGAAATGCTCTGTATTTTTCTAGCTCTGTAATATAGACCAGAGAATAAAAAAGACAAAGAGGAGAAAGTAAAAAAAGAAAAAAAAAAAAAAGCCAGAGATAGAAGTATAAACAAACAAACAGGAAAGCCTAAACTCGGGACACTTGCTACTGTTACTATGCAGAAAACCTGAAAATACGTTAGTACAGATAGAGCCTGTGACTATACAGCATTGGAATTTTGATAATCTTTTCAAACATGCAGCTGTCAAAGTAGCAAGCATATTTATGAGGTTCAAATTGGATTTACTGTCACAGACATTGTTTCATGGACACACTCCATCCCTTCCCTACCACTGTGCAAAATCAGCTTATTCTAAGACAACTCGAAATGGGGCTCAGAGAGCATCTAAGGCCAGTTTTTCCATGTACCCAAAGGCAACTGAATCTGTGACAAAAAGGTGTAGGGTGTGTGAAGTGAAGGTGGTGATGCTGAGCTTCCACTAACATCTGGTCATTAATTTCAGCTTTGGGGACTTCCAAAATGTTGGCAAACACAGCTCCAGCTGGCCTGGGGACTGTTGCTTCTCCATGAGCAGGTAAATATGCCAGATGGTCTCTAATTTTACTACTGTTTCTAGTATGGATGATGAGTCTTGGTCCCTACAGAGCAATACACCTTCCAAACGCTCAACATTTTTATTCACCTTTTGACCACATAGAAACAATGTAATTATTAGAAAAGTAATAAAATTATTAGAGCAGTGGGTAAAAGGAAAGGCTGACTGTGAGAAGCAAAGAAAAAGCATCAGTGATCACCTTGCTTGCTTCTTTCCATTTGAGACTGGCAAAGTCTACAAATCCCTTTGAACAGCTGCACTTCCATTTGTGTTTTCTATAAAACAAAACTGTTTCACTTGCAGGAAGAAAAGGGGGGAAACTGTTTTGTCTCTGCCATTTCTTTTCCTTTTACCAAACAACAACAACAAAACCCAACCCAAACAAAACCAGCCACAGAAACAAAGGAGAAATACGCTCCCCCCCTGCCCTCCAGTCTCATGAGGTAGTCTCTAGAACTCTAGTGCTAAGAAGTGCATTAGAAAGCTGGGAGAATCCAAGTTTAAATGCTTTATCTTTAGTACTTATTGGAAGGAATTTTTGCCATAACTGCATGCAGCATGGAAACTTGTAACAGGGTGGGAGGATGAGATTTGGGGAATCTGGAGCTGGAACCGAAGGCAATATTCAGGCAGTGATTTTGCAATTGTTGCATAATATGGAGAGTGCTTGCATGAATAATCCTATTAACGTTAGAGTTTCACAATCAGGCAATTGAACACTGCACTGTTCAAAAGCATCTGCATTTATGGTGGAAAAAATCAGCAAAATCGCCATTAAAAAAAACTAGTGGTCTCATAAATACAGTCTTTCTCAGCGGGGGATAAGAGTTTAAGAACACCAGAGGATAGAATAGAGGAAAACAATTTCTCAGCTTAGGTATAATAAGAAGGGTTGGGTTTAATGGTTTCCCTTGAAAAAGGGAAAAGATGGGGAAAATCTATAGATGACTGTTATGGATTGTTGTTCATTTTTTTTGTTGTACCTGAGAAGGGTTGTGAACACTGAGACTGACAAAAGTTGAAAGGGGAAAAAAAATTGTATCTGAATAATTTGCGGGTTTTTATTTGTATTTAGAAAGTTTCAGAGCTAGCACAGGCAGAAGAATTCACTCCCAAGCATTTGAGAATTTTTGGGGCTAATGAAGCAGTAACTGGATCAGCAGGTGCAGCCTCCTCTTCCTCCCACATTGTAAGGTCTCTGTGATGGAGAGAAGGCTCGAGGAGCCCAGGCTGCCAAGGGGGCTGCTGCTCCTCCTGCTGAGGGTGAGGGCCAAGAGTTTTTCCCCAAAATGGCAGGCAGCAGAGGTACACCCGAGCAAACTATAGTGTCTATGCCACAACTGGAAAGGCTGCGACAACTCTCTGAGCTGTTTCTATGCTCCCAGTGAGAGAACACACATGCTGAGCCTGCGTTCATGCCAAGGGCGGCCCTGGGCCAGGCTTGGGCTGCATGTGGGGTAAGAGTTGCATTCCCTCTGCAAGATTCATGTGCCACCTCCTGCAACTTTGTCAGCTACAAAGCAGCTGCTCATGGCTAAAGAATCTCTGCACAAACACATAGACAGCAGCAGCAAGGCTGGTGCCAGCAATGCTGTGGAAAACAAGTCATTGAATATCTGATATATGAATTTTAAGCTACATGCCAAAGAAGAAATCAACTCTGTTAGTCTACCTTTTTTATTTTTGTTTCTGGTTCCCCCCCCCCCCGAAGGTTTAAGGCTATGGAAAATGAGTGGGTCTTTAAAGATGCCTCTCTAGGCATCAGGGACAAGGCAGAATGACAGCTGAAATTTAACCTGAGTTAATGCTGCCAGAAAGAATTTGAATGTTTATATGCTGATAGCTAAAGAATTTGTACAGTCATCTGTGCAAAAAGACTGAGAAAATCTGTGGCTGGTTGAGGAAAGTCATCTGCTTTTATCTCATGCCACAGTATTTGAAAAAGCAAATCCAGTGCCTTAAACACCAATAGCTGCAGAATACTGGAGCCTTTTAAAGCTAGTTTGCTTCTAGCTGGATTTATTCATTAGCTTTATAAATCTTTTGACATGCCAGAACTCATGACTGTTTCCAGACCAAATAAAACTGGTATAAGACAAAGAAAAAGAATATTTTTACGGTTGTTTCTGTGTGACAATCCACAATGAATTCTAGTCTGGAAGATAACTGAGGCAATCTTCCCTATTGTGGTTTCTTTTTCCCTGTATATAAGAATGGTTATCTAGTAGTCTTCCATGTTGGTTTCTTGGATATATGTAATAGATTTGGATGTCGCAATCATCTTGAAGTTTTATTTCCACGGGAAGATACATCTGGAGAATATACTGAAGGCAGAGTTCACTTCTCCTTTGTTAGCTGGCACGCTTGCTTTGTGCTTTCTAGAGTGTAAATGGAGTTCTCAATGTGTACTATGAAATAAATTGGAAAGAGCTAATAAAGGCATATCCCTTTGCTTTAAAAACTGTATCTTAGGGTATGGCAGTTTGCATTTTGCCTTTTGGGGAGATAACGAATGATTGGTAAGAACAGGCAAATCTCCTCTATCATCAGTGCAGCTGCATTCATTTAAATCAGTTAAGGATCTAATTCACTGTATGACAAAATGTCTTGACTAATATAATTAGCTAAAGCTGCAATCAAAGCCCAGCAGGGATGTGGATTGTTGCAGCAACGTAAAATACAAAAAAAAGCAAACCTGAAAGTTTCCAATATATATTAATATGTTCAGCTAAATCTACTGTTCCATTTTTTTATTTATTTATTGCTGTGATAAGTAGGGTACTGTGCTAGGATGAGAGGAGGCAGCTAGTTGAGTGAGTTTGCTCATAATTATGAAAATTACTTTTTACTTTGCCTTCATTCAAGTAACAGACATGTAAATGTAAACCTGTGGCTCCTGGATGAGCAGCAGAGAGAGCTACTGTCAGAGCTTACATTATCCATTTTCTTCTTCACTGTTTGCAAGGCTCTGTGTTTGGCTTACCTTAGGTAAATCACTATCTTTCTCTGTGCTTCAGAATTCTCATTCCCAGACCTGTCTGGCTAGGTCTTTGAGGAAGAGATTGCTCTCTCTGCCTGTCATCATACCTCCTGCAATGAAACTGTCCCTCATGTAGCTGGGGCTTTCTGCCCCTCTCCAGCAGCACCATTTAGAATGAATGCAGTAATCATGAGGAATAAATACTAATCAGTATAACACAAATCTCTTAACTATTAGGAAGTACAAGCTTGACAAGGACAAGAATTTCCAACCCAGCCTTTGCCTCAGTTTATTAAAATGGACCTCTGCCTCCTGTGGTCATTTTTTTTCCAGACTATCACAATATGCAGAAGCCTCAGCCTTTCTCTTGGTTGCTGGTCTAAACGGGAAGGCAGGAGACAAGAGCATGAAGTGCTTTATCACTGCTGTTGTAAACAGTTTGTGTATTTGCTGGGGAAATGTGTTTCTGTGAGGGGTCAGACTGTAATACCTTGTACCTTGTCAGCAGAAACACGCTTCAGTGCATCCTGCTCCCACTAACAGGGTTCTTTTTTTCTTTTACGTCCAGTTGTGGGTAAGATAGAGTACAGTTCTTTCAGTTCTCAGTAGGATGTGGGGTACAAAGGGAAAGCTTCTTCTGGTAGTATTTGTATGTAAAATGCAAACCCCCATTGTGGATGCTCCATCAATGGATACATTCAACACCAGGTTGGATGGGGCTTTGAGCAACCTGGTCTAGTTGGAGGTGGCCCTGTCCATGGCAGGGGGGGTTGGAACTAGATGATCTTTAAGGTCCATTCCAACCCAAACCATTCTATGACTCAAAAGAATGCACTGCATCTTAGCATCAGCTAACCCTCACCAAAACCTTTTAAACGAAGATCATATTCTAATGCTGCCATAACAGACAGATGAGTGGATGAATAACGAATGAATTGTTTATTGTCAGTGTTATTTATTCCAGCTCTAGCAACAGAAAGAAACTATGTAATGAGAGACTCCAGAATGGAGAAATGCAAAAGCGGGACCCTCAGTGCCATGGGGCAAGAGACAGCTCTCTCTGCCAGAGCACAGGTCCTCCTCTCTTCTCCAGGGTGGTAGTTTGGTTCTCCCAGGGTTCAGATTTCCTTTTCAGATTTCAGATAAAAATCCATGACTAATGACAATAAAGGTACACAGGAAAAGCTATCCTACTTATTTAACTTTAGTAACTAGTAGACTGAAAATAAAAATACTAAAGCTATGAATTTCAAGAGCAAAAGATTATACTTGACACACCATCATAATAAATTCCCATTTGGAGCAAATTTCTGTCCTAGGAATTCTGGTTGTGGTGACTGAGAGAAATGCCTTAATTTCCTTCTAAGTCTGTAAGAAGACTACAATGCTGGTCTCAAATTCTCTATTCCTAGCATTTATTAGTTGACTTACTTGCAGATTCTCTTTGTTCAAAAGGCCTTAATTCTTTAATGCCTGTGTTTTTTATGAACTACAATTTAAGAATTTCATCTCAGGTTTACATTTATTATTATTTTTAAGGATGGTTCATGATTTTCTCAGATTGACAAAGAGCAAAATATAGTAAAAAGGTAGTTAATGGTGGGGTACATTTCTCAAACCTGGCTGTAATATGTTCACCAGGCTATTAAGACAAATAAGAAAATCTGAGGAATTGTCTGGGAGTTACAAGATTATTGATATTACAGTTTTCAAGTTATAAGGCTTTAGAACTGTGTAGCTGTTTTCTGTCCATCATATGCTTGCAACCTGAGCAGAACTGCACCTTCCATGCTGGCTCAAAACAATGTGAATTTGGTCAGGGACTGGGAAATTTAAACAATAGCAGTTTTAGTTAGTGCTGTCTGGTAGCGTTAGTTGACAGGAAGTTTTTTTGGATTAAGTTTTTGGTTTCATAGTTTTACTATCAACTTAGTACAGTAAAATCACAAAAATAAACTGGACTTGACTGATGTGACAGTACAGTAGAGTCTAATAAAAAGTAATTTTTTGTGGCTAAGTTGTGTAAAATGTGGATTGCTTCTAATTTACAAAAAGAAATCAAATACTTTTATTTCTTTGCCACATTCCACTCCATAAAATACATTCTTCTTTTCCTTCAAACTGCAGATAGGGACACTTGAACACCTTAGTAATGATAGTCCTGTTCTTTGAGAGCCTGAAAGATAAACTCTGTGGACAAACTTCTGTGCCTATGTATATCAGATTTTTTTTGTTTGTTTTAAAGCATTTTGTTAAACGCTTCAGCTCCCGTCTTTGTGCTCCTGAGAGCACACTCATGAGTGTGCATGTGTAGTGTCAAATCCAGAAAAACAGGATTGATTGCATTAGAGACAAATCAAACACATGAGTTTTTCTAACAAATATCTGATTGGACTCTAGAAAATATTTTTTTTATTTCCAAGTTAAGGGAAAAAGGGATTATGAAACATTCAATGTGTATATGAATTGAACATCAGCTGTCTGTTGGTCTGTCCAGTATTTTATCTTTCCAGCTATTAACTTGGATTTGAGAAACAGATAAATTTTATTTTATGTTTGGATGTTGAAACTTTCTTGAGGTGTTAGCTGACAAAAAGCAACAAAGACAAATGGTAATAAAAACAAAAGCTGGCAAACTAAGAGAAAGTTTCCCAAATGCAATCTAACTTGTATTGCTGAAGTAGCTGAGCTTCAGGCTTCAAAGAGTAGCAAATAAGAGTCTCCAGTTGCATCCCTGTGGGATGGAATCTACTGTTGAGAAATTTTGACATTCCAGACATACTTTCTGGTTCTAAGTCTGAAAATGTCTGCAAAGGGCAGATGTCTTTAGGTGATGATATCTATCTTGTAGAGGGGGAGTTAAGAACCCTTTGAAAAACAAAAAATAATTGTTTTGAGATGCTCATAGGCTGCTCAGTGCAAATATCTGTCTTGGAAGTCCCTGAGGATTTTGGCTTCTCTATCAACAAATTAAGAGTGCTGTACTGTGACTCACCAAATAACAGAGATTTTAGCTGGCTTTTGACCACAGAAAATTAAAGATATAATAGTCTCTCTGAGGGTTGATCACTCCTTCCCTGGTTTACCTTTGCACAGTATGCTGCATAGGAACAGGGATCACAGAATGGTTGAGATTGGCAGGGACCATTAGAGATCATTGTTCAAACCCCCTGTTCAGGTAGGGTCACCTAGATAAAGCAGGTTGCCCTTGACTGTGTACAGTCAGATTTTGAGTATTTCCAAGGATGGAGACTGTATAACCCCTCTAGACAATCTATTCCATCCTCAGGTTGTCGGGGGTTTTTTGTTGTGCTGGTGTTGTTGGTTTGGTTTTTTTATTCAGATTACAATTCATGCATTTTGGTTTGTGACCATTGCCCCTTTGTGTTTCTGAGTGCCGCCAACTATTGACTAGCAGTCAATATTTTTTTGCTAACGATATACAAAAACAATAGGTTGTGCCACTGGAAATTTATATCCCATTGCAACTCCAGTAGCTTTGAACTGGCTCAGACAAGACAGGCCACAAGTTTAGCTCTGCTGGGTAGCCTGATGAACCAGACATTGCAAAAAGTATATAAATCTAAAGCAGAAAATCTGTCATCTCAAGATTAACTGGTTTTGTCCAGAACTCAAAGCATTTTCCAGATGAAATGAGGTCATGAAAACTGTGGTCAAGCCCAAATCCAAGGAGGAGCTGATTAGAGCTGAGAACAGCTTTTGAATTAGACCTCCAGCCCAAACAAGGCTAGGGTCAAGGGCCAATGTGTTTGTGTAGCTTCAGCTGTCCTGTTGAAAACATTGCAGACATGAGCTTGCACTTACATACTGTAGCTAGTCTTCTCTGCCCTTTACCTTTGCATGGGTTAGGAACTATTCTCCTCAGTGGGTGTAAATCTGTCTGAGCCTGTGAGGTCTCTGCATGTGTTTTAATCAGATTCCACACTCCACTATGAATATTCAGCTCTTAGTTCTCTAGTTTTACCTCCGTGATGGAATACTAAAGGCCAGAGGCAGAAAACTCATGACATTGAGTTAATGGCTACCCCTGAAAACAAATCAAGTTAAAGAATACACAAGCTCTTACCTTGGAAAAAAGGTGTGTATGGGAAGATGTCACCAATCAACAAGGTTGCTGACCGAGGTCTGTGCTTGCTTTGAGATGCTGAGCAAGCCTGTGTGATGGTGGATTTAAACATGACAGAAAGACAAGAGCCTCCCAGCTCTGGAAGCCAATTTTACTATTTTATGGTGGAGGTACTCTAGGAGCCTCATAAAAGAGGGTGTATCTCTGTCTTTCTAAACGCAGCCAGAGTCACTGGATCTCTAACAGAAATATAGGTGAGAGAGAGAACGATTACATTCAAACAGCTTTTCTAAAGGGTGTCTATTTTGGGGTGTCTTCCTCTTTGTTTAGAAAGCAAGTTGTCTGGTGACAATCCTGTGCGAGATATGCATGTGAGGTGCACTGCATCTGTAATATGCTGACAGCTACCTAAAGTTGGCAGTGCTGATCCAAGTCCTTTGAGAAGGGTGATCCAGCCCCTGGTGAGACACTGCTTGGTGACAGTTTGGGTACTAAAAGTGGCCCAAGGCTTGGTCACAGCAGGTTGAACAGTCCTCAGCTGGTCACCATGTAGTAAAGACAGGTCTCCCAAGGCCAGAGCACTATCTGCTTGCAAAGCTTTTAGGACATGTATACTGGAAAGCTCATTTGGCAGATAGTAGCAGGGTATATTTGTATTAGAAATTAAGAATTGACATGATCAAACTACAAAACAAAAATTGAACTGTGGGTAAATAATAAGTGTATAACATTGTAAAACAGATCAAGAAAAGAGCTAAGTGCCTACAGGAGCTCTGAGATGAATTTCCACTAGAATAATAATTTTTAAAGGCATCTATTTTCCTTACAATTGTAAGTTAATCACATAATATGCTTCTGACAGATGCTCTGAACATGGAAAATAGCTCTAGTGTTTCAGACTGTCAAACAAATTGATAAGCCATGCCAGTAAGTTCACCAAACCTGTCTTACTTAAAATACTATTTCATTGACATATGCTACTTACTGTTACGTGTACCTATATTGCTAAATAAAGTAAATTATGTATATATAATCACATATTATTTATTAGGCACTGCAACTGCTTTCATGTTCTGGTAGGCACACTGAGAACCTATTTACTGTAGTATGTCTTTGTGAACAATAGCTGGGGAATTGCTACTGTAGCTATTTATTAGTTGGGACCAGAAGGAAAGATAGTATTTATGTTTGTTTAGTTTTGTTACCATGGTACTAGAATAGTTTCTATGGGAATGAAAACAAATCAGTAAGTTACCATTACCCACTAGCATCAGTACTACAGGGGACTGTTTTTAAAAGCTACTAACCTCAGCTTTGTTGATTTGCCCAGAACCCTTTTTTTCTTGTTTAAGTTCTTTCTCTACATTGAAACGGAGAAAGGAAAAAATCCCTGGTGGAAACCACTATTTGAACTTATATCTGGATGAAAGCATGGAAGGTGACTATAAGGTAAAAGGGAAAAATGTTCACAATGATTGATCCAGGTAAAAGAAAACAGAAATTTAGGCCATATAGCATTCACCATCCAGGTTGTGAGGGGTGTGACTAACGTAGTCCTGTGCTGTTTCGTTGCTTTAGGGGAGTGTGCCCATGCACACAAACATGTTCTATAGGGTGTATTTCATATAAGACTAACACTGTTCTAAGTCAATTTTCCATATGCAGAATGACTGTCTTGCACTTAATGCGGAACTGCAGTGTGATTAAGGCAATTTATATTTCAGAGAGGGATGACTAGAAATACTGCGGATGTGGGATAAAATGTAAGCACATTAAGCACAATGAAATGCAGAATTCTACAAAAGTTAAAAATAGGAGCCCCGATCAATGTGTATTGTAATGTTTTGATATTTCTTGGTTGTTCTAACGTACAGAAGGAAATATTACTTTGTTTTTCTTCCCCATGGTTCCAAATAAACCCATTGCTTTACCAGTTTCCAAGCTACTTAGAAGTGACCAGCATACCCCCTCCCCCCCACCCCAAGTAATTCTTGGGGTGAATGTCTTCTAACAGGCTCAAAGGAGGAAATAAAGAGAATTTTATATTTATATTATAGATTATTTTTAAAGCAGTCATGAACGTATATGGTTGTTCTTTTTATAGCTCTGATTAAGTACAACTTACATGGCATTTTTTGCCTTTAAAACAACCCACCCAAAAATTTTCACGAGACTAAGCAAGTAACAAGTAAGTGCCAAAGAAAAAGTCTACAGCTGTCGTCCCACAGCATCATCCTAACACCTCTTCTGGTCTGCATTAACTTGCTGCTTTTCTTCCTCAGTCAATGATCTAAAACACACTTGAGAAATGCTTAGGGAGAAATCAGACACAGGGGAATCCCTGACAATGTTGTCTTGTGCCAACCCCACTTTTAGGAGATAAGATTCATCCTAGACAGCATGCAATTTAAATTAAACCACAGAACCCCATTTTATGTATACCATGTGTAGTATAAGTACTCTGTGATGTTCATGTGCGCATTTCAAACAGTAGCTGTTCTTCTGTATCAGCAGTGTGAAATGTGTGTGTATCCATTTGCATGATGTATCTCTATCTCCAAATACATGAATCTAGTTGATCTTCCTCTGTTTCAGCCATTCTTTCATCTCAAATTTACAGGAAGAATTGCTAATATTGAAAAACCTAGAGGCAGCCTCCGCTGATATGCAATGCTACTTCTAAAATTACATGTAAAGTACATGTGGTAAATTTTAAAAGCAGGACGAGTGGAACTTGTCCTTTCTAAATGAGCTCTTTTCTCAGCTTTTGAAGTCTTTTAAATCTATACAGACAAGAATTAAAACAAATATTCAACAGGAATTTCATAATGAAGGTAGTGGGAAAGAGAGAGGTTAATTTTACACAACTGAGTTCCTCTAAAGTTTTAGTACAGTCCAGATCCACAAATGCCCAGAGCTGTAAAGGGTCATACCAGATTAAACTGTGCTCAACCTATTCAAATGTCTAATTGGTAGATTTTGTTTCTGGATATTTTATAACACTTTGGTATAAACTCCAAACCTTTTCTTTTTAGTGGTAGGTTTGCAGAATTGACCCCTTCAGAGATCTTTATCAACTGCCAGAGGTACTTGGACAAGAGTAATGGCTTCCAGAAGGACTTCTCCAGCTCCCAGCTCTGCCAGCACCAGCAAGCCTTGCTTTGCAGTAGGACCTTACTTTTCAAACAGAGCTGGCTGCTAATTACACACATACTGTGTCTAATCTTGGGGACAGGAGACAAATTTTGTGCCAAGAATCAGGCCCATATTCCTAGCTGCCTCAGTCAGACAGAGAAAAACCTCAAAAATATGATGCAATTTAAGACTAAAGTATTTAAAGTCATAGCAAAGAGTTTCAAATTCATTATTTGAGAATTAATGTGATTTTTTACTTTTATTTTTTAAATCTCTTCAAATTTGTTATCTGACTTGGGATTTTTGGCTGCATGTGATCAACCATACACTGAAATTTTATTAATAAACCTTCATGATTTTCCCCAGCCACACTCAGCAATAAAACATTTCATTTTCTTCTGCTTAAAATGTGCTTATTGAAGAGAGTTAATTGCCACTTCATAGGCTTTATCTTTTCAAAGTAGAATTATGATTCTGCCTGACATCAAAAAGGTTGAGCAAACATCTGAGCTTGTGCTATAACGCATAGTCCCAGGGAGAGCACCACTTCTGATCCTTGCACTTGATGCCAGTGATCTCCAGCAGTGTTTGGGAGGGTTACCTGGTGACCAGCTGCACAAACACTTTACCTGGCCCTTCCAACCAGCAAAACCCTGCCTTAGCAAACCTAAAAGCCTTCTGTGTAAACAAACATCACAAATAAATACCAGAGTGGGGACTGTCCCAGTTAAACAGCTGTAAAAATAAAAATTGGAAGGTTTGCCTTATGTGACCAAGCTGTGAAACCACAGAGAAAGCATCTGCAAGCAGTAGTTAAGAGTGAATAGTACTTTCCATTCAGCTGTATGGGCAAAGTCATTTTTCAGGCAATCGTCAAGGATGCTGGTTGTTACATTTAATAGTTACTTACAAAAAAGTAATGACAAGCTCTCTTCTAGGCTCACTTTCAAACAGGCCACCTTAGTCTGAAACATCATTGAAAAGACACCTTTTTTTATTTAAGAAGCCTTGTTAATTAGTTTGGAACCATAAGTTAAAGCTTTCATATTCAAGCAAGGTGTGCTTGCTTAAAACAAATAAAACCCACAGAAATTCCGAGTAGTTCATCTGCAAAGAAGAAAACTGCATTCAAAGCTATTCATAAAGTTATCTTGCCCCTCTTAGGAGATATGGACTTTGGAGAAGAAATAGTACTTGCTGTAGAGGTTGTGATATTATTAAACAATAAAGAAGTATAAATTTGCAGGATGTTGGTTGTGTCTTCTAAGTATAATTCTAGGAATTATTGTGTTTCTTTTTCTTAAAACATATTGATGTTCATTCTATAGTTCATATAGAAGAATATGAGAAGTTAGCGGTGGTGTAAGATTGTCTGTTTGTTGTGAGAGTTCTAGATGATATCGGGATGTAATTTTTTGAGAGTAAAGCACATTTTCCATTTATTTATTTTTTTAATATTCCTTTCTTGAACTACTCCCAATGATACTAGTTTTCCTTGTCGCAAATGGGTATAATCAGAGACATTCCTGTTTTAATGCCGAGCATAAATCCTACTAGATGTAGAGTTATCTTTTTAATTAATGCATATTAACATATGCAGGCACATGTTCTCCTTCCTTTTCTCCTGTTGCAGCTACACCTGCAGCCAGCCCAGCTGATCAGCCTTTCAGGAGAATCTCCTGTAGAGGGTGAAGCATCAACTAAAATGTTGGGAGGGCTGTGTGATTGGACTTAGAGCTGCGGTTGTTTACTCAGTTATAGACCAGGACACTGCAAAGGATAAGGCAAAGATGTGTTCTGTGCAAGTAAAAAAAACCCAAACAACAAAAAAGTCCGTATAAAACTAAGCAAATCTCATTAAACTTTTTAAAGAAATTGTAATGAAAATGCAAATGATGTAAATAACTTGTTAGACAGTCAAACTGAGACACTGTTTCAGATGTTTGAAGTGGATACCTTAAAACCAACTAAAAATTCTAAGACATTTCAGCAGATTATACTCTGGTAACAAACACATTTTGAATATTCTCTGCCTAGAGTGCAGTTAGGAGAATTCATTATAAAAGGAAATTACATTTTTAATGTGAGTAGAGCAAAAGACCAGGAAATACCAATTAGGAAATCAACTTTCCTCCTCCCTTGCAGTCTCCATTTAAAAGCTTCAATGCCCCTTTCAAACACAGATTAAATCATTTATTTGAAATGAGGAAGCATTGTGAACACTGGGAGAAATTCAGACCACTGTGTTTTTCCTATTTCCCAACATGTTGCAAGTCTTTATCTTCAGACCATCTTACCTATTCTATGCCATAGGATCACATTTGGCAAAACTATCTGAAAAACTGCAGTGGTGTTTTGTTTCTGGTTCTTGTGAACAAAGAAGTTATTCTTTATGTAATTGCAGTATTAGGATTTTTTTAAATGTAAACCTTGTTCCCGGTTTAGGTGGAGAATTTATGATGATGCCAAAGGCAAATATGTAATAATAATCATAGTTCTTGGAGTGATTTTTTTTGTCCTTACTCTGAATATATAAACTGATCTAGCTTCTTAAAACTGCTCCTGAAATCCAGGCTTCAAGCTCATGCCTGCTGCTTGACTCAACACTACATCTGCTTTAAGAACATGTGCAAGTATTTGTTTGAAGCCTAATGTAGGCATTATAAAATACAAAACTACCAGCCTCCTGAAATAAAAACTATTTCAATTTCCCTAGCCCTGTGTGACCCAGGCAAAAGTATCTAATGAAGGATCCTGCTGATTTACATTGTGAAGTGCCCTGCTGAAGCCCGCAGTCTCCCTGGGAGGCAGCTCAGCACCAGGCAGGACACGAGGGCAGATCCTGCCCTGCCATAGTTTTTGAAACAGTATCAACAACAACAGAAAGGTTTCTATAGTCATTCTTTTACCATCTTAGTTGAAATCATATGCAAACGCTAGCAAAATGATCAAAGAAGCCCTTATTTTACTGAAAACACAGATTTTTGCCCACAGCAAACTATTGTCATTTCCATAGTATCTTCAAAACAGTAAAACAGTTGCTGCAACTGAATTGAAAAAAATGTTTAAAAAAAGGAAATTTAAAAAGGCATTATTTTTTAACCTTTATTTGGAAGTACCTGCATTTTGAACTAAATACGTTCTTTCATGATCATTTTACCTATTGCATCCTTTTTTGCTTTTAGAACCTTGAAGAAATATGAGGATAGGCTACAAGATCATACCCGGGAAAACTGGGACTTCGTTTATTCCAGCCTTGCCCACTCTCCAGGAATGGCTCCCAGAGTCTTTGAATATATTCCATAAATCTTTCTGAAGAAATTCCTCTAGGATCCACACAGGAATCATGTTGGTAAACAGTTCAACAACAGCTAGTCATATCTGGCAGCAACATCCTAAAAAGGTTGTCCTGTTAGTGGGAAGGGGAGTCCATGCTAAATGAAAGAAGTTTGAACAAAAATATTTCCTTTCTTAAGAAAACACTGGTTTTGAAAAATTATTTTAACAAGACAAACCATTCCATATTAAATGTCTTCTTTTGAAATCAATGAGTAAATAGTGTTTTGTCCAGGAAAGAGTAAATGTGAAAACTTCTAAAGGTTCACTTTTACAAAGAAAGCTGGATATCTTCCCTGACCAGATCTAGAGCTAATGTAGAAGATAAGATATCAGGAAAGGGCCAGAAACTCCTTTTAATAAAGGGAAGAAAAATCAGATTAATAACTATAATGTATTTGAGCAACCATTTATTTGGGCTAGCATCAAGATCACACAACCCATGTGCTATTAGGAATTTTGCATAGCAATATACACTGATGCTGGTTCATGGACAAATACCTGGATGGAGTAGCCTCAAAACTGCTTTGAGAATCACTTTGTGAGTGCTGGTCTATGTAGTTTTGTTTGACTATCACTGTATTCTACAGGAATATTCAGCTTTTTTTTCCATTTGTTTTTCTAAAGGCTTGACAGAAAATTGAAAATCACCATATTTGATTTAGCTTTTCTTTGTGACAGTTATTAGCTTTTTTAACAGATATTAACATAAACTGCATTCTGTCATTTTTGCCATAAACATTTTGTATCTATTCTAACTTCTGAAGATAACAGAAAACATATTCTTCAATGAGCAGCTGAGTTTACAACTTAAGTTCTATGAAGAATCATGTAATAAGATAGTATTTTCACAGAAATTGTCTCATGTTATTTGCAAATTTTAAACAAGTATATATTAAACAAGTATAAATGGCCATAAAACCTGTTTGAAGAGCAAAGCCATGTTACTCCTGATTTAGGCTCAGATCATACGTGAAATTCTGGGATGTCTAAGAAATAAATAGAGAGCCAGAGCTTGAATCTGGTATGAAAAGCAGATAACAAATATCAGACTTAGCTTAATACAGATAATGATATTGCAAGATAAATGGCACTTATGAGAATGTGCTACACAAGCTTTTGGATTACCTCAAGATCTCTTTATTAGCAGCTATGCTAAAATTGCATATGTAGTAGGGTTATAAACATTGCACATAGCCTTGCTTAACCAAAATAAGTTGTCTTATTTACTACTGAAAGTTGATGTGTTGTCTAATAAACAAGCTGTTGGGAATAACTTCCTTTTTTCCCCCTCATATAATTACATCTAACGGCTGGTAGCGCAATGACACATCTCAAGAAAATCAAGTTATGTTGATAGAGCAATAAAACAATAACAGTAAAAAAATATGACTATGCTTAAAATTTCACTTGGAACAACAGACAATTCTACAAAAATAAATACTGAGCTTCTGTTCGATAATTAACTATGCGTAGTGACAAACAATTTTCTGAGCTACTAAACCTAATCTGCTTATGTATTTATGTTACAAACTGTATGAATTAGGCTCTGTAACTTCAATATATATATCAGTATCGTATCATGAAAACTTTTTTGCATGTGGAGACTTTTGTCTCAATCCATTATCAGACCTGCTTTCTAGTCAGAAGCGGGAAGGCTTCTCTATATGTCCTGAGTGTTGGCTAGGAGAATAAGATTACTGGTTTATGCCCTTTGAACTGAACAATATTGTGTTAGAATATAAGCAGTTCAGGAAAAAAGTTACTAGATATTGGCCTGACATGAGCAGCATGGGAATGTCTGGAAAACAATTTTAAGAAAACTGGAAAACCAGCAGAAACCAAGACTACCTCTAATCTAAGAAAAAAAGTAATGGAAATCTTTCTCTTTTTCTTAAGGATTCCAGTCAGTCAGCTGTTTCCTAAAGAAGTATTTCTTTGCACAGAACTTTCTTTTAGAAGTCATTAGAAGAGCAGGGGGAATATTTCATTTCCCGTGCTCAGTCCTGCTAATACACATGGTCTTCATTAAGCACTATCAGTTGCTGCTTGGCACATGTCCTATCAGCTATTTTACATGGGAGGCTTGTTGTTGAATGAGTCTGATCACAGCAACAGTGTTGTGGTAGCTCTACTCTAGTAGGTTCATTATGTTCACTGGGATTGCTCTCCTGAGTAAAAATTCCGATTAGTTCATCCTGAATAGATTGAGTCCTTTATCTGTGTTAGCTTAGTAGACCTTAAACCCACATATCTGTATTTTTATTTCACAGCATCAGTAAAGTACCAGGCAATAGACCCATAGTTTCAAGCATATGAAACAGAACAGGGATCTGTGTCAATACCTGTATGTGGCATGCTTTTTTTCACCTTTCCTCCTTCTCATACTGAGCACAATGTTCCTGCCTGCTCCCCAAAAGCCCATAAATATAGTGAGAAATACAGACCTTTTTGCAGCTGGAAGCAACTTCAGACTATAAATTCAATCCAAAACTTATGTCTTTGTTGCATTCCTCAATTGCTCGCTAAGAGGCTAATTTGGAGGAGATGCAGAGTGAAATAAAGAACAACCTTGGCTCAAGCTCTAGGCAGTGAGATTACTACTGATCCCTACGGACATGGGCTACTTGCAACTATGAATGATTTCCTAACTCTTTCTTTTGCTACTGGTATATGAAAAAATGTGCACAAATACATGTACCACTGAGTCTTTCAGGATATGTCAGCTTTTTTTAAATTGAAAATTGATCAAGTTTTAAGGAGTAGTCCCAATGTTTATTCACGTAATATCTTGATAAGAACAAGGTGAATAGTCTTTTTTTATAATTTTCTCTCTCTAACTTTTACTCTCCTGTTTTCAGTTAGCTTAATTTAACCATAACTATGGACATCATTTAAGTGCTGTATAGCCAGCCAAGATATTCCATAGAAATTAAATTGGGAGAATTTTCCTTCTCAGTTGCTTTTAATATAGAAACTCCGTGATGGAAACAAAAGAATTGCTTTTGTCTCCACCCTAGTTATGACCTGAGAACAGTCTTCTTGTCTTTTGCACCACAGCTAGTAAAAATGATAGTGCAGACAAATCATCATTGGAAAGGTAGTGAGTGGTGCAATAAAGAGTAAAAGCAGGGCAACCTTTCATCACCACTGCAGTTCAGCTGCCAGAGCTTGATAGCATTTTCCATTCCATTCTACTGACAAATCAATGGCAGCAGAGACTAGAAGATATAAAATAAAAATCTTTGTTGTTTTCCAGACAAATTAAATACAGTTACTGAAAAAAATGGGAATCATACAACCTCCGATTGACTTCAGTCAACTGTATAGACAGCAATGGCCTCGGGCTGTGCTCAGAAAAAAAGCCTTTAGGCTCATGTATGCATGTTGTGGGATAGAGCAGTTTGAACGTAGGGTGGGAGGGAAAGACAGGGTTTTATAAAAATGAAAATTTAATAAGGAATATAACAAAACTAGAAATTATTTCAAAATCTTGGACATTTCCCAGAATTAAGATCTTTTCAAAGAGTGGTCTTTGTTCTTGACTGTATTGTAAAGACAGCTGGCTAGCAATGGACAAGTTTTGCAGGCTGGCAAGAGCAGTTTCCACTGAACTCAGTAGGAACCTCATTGGTTTTGCACTGAAAAATACTGAGCTCACTGAGCTTTTCCGAATTCACCTATTTTTAGCATTAGCTAGTTTGAGAACAGAGATAGTTTTGAGGTGTAAATAAAAGAATATGATATAAAAATACATTTTTTTAATTGGAATAATGAAAAATATCTGAAAACCCATTTGAAAATAATGCTGAATATAGATCAGTAAAGTTCCCTCTGCATTGTTTAGTGCCTCCACTCAAAATACTGTAACTACTGATTCACTAACTAATAAAAAGAGGTTACAAATCTGCCAGAGATCAGGCCAATGTTGATGCAATGAAAGGCACAGCTTCTGTAGAGGCTACATCAGGAGTAAAATGGAACAAGTAGGAGGCCAGGGGAGAGTCCTCCCCCCTTCAGAGAGCTGGGGCCAAAGGCACACTGGGGCTGTACCTCCTCCTGCCTGGTCCCTGTGCAGCCCAGAGACCTCCTCATGCTCAGCCATGATATGCAAACTCTCCCTGGGGCTGGGGAGCAGGGAAGGCATTTCAAAAGGTATGGCAAGGCTGTGCAGGTCTGGCCATCTTCTGAAGTGGAGCTTAAGTCTACCCAAGCCTGCAAGATGGCATTAGGTCGCTGTTGGCTAGGGAGGTTATTTTGGGATGTGCTCTAATGGAACTTCAGTTTTAAAAGAACAATTTCACCAGCATAATGATATGGGAACGGCTTAATGATGCTCTTTGTTTGAATTGAAGGATGCAGGAAGTGATCTGAGGTAACAGGAACATGTGGGCTGGAAATAGTAAAGCATGATCCTGTTGTGATCAGGAAGAGTTTAGTAGCTTCCCTATATTTTTACTCATTCTTCTAAAATAACCTGTTTTCCGTTATAAAATACTCTAATTTCTAAATTAGAATGATTTTCTAATTAGTTCTAATTTTCTAGTAATTCTAAATCTGATGATGTGGTGGCTACAGTGACTATGCGTATGAAATCTGTTTGCTTTTTACTTGCTTATTTTAAAAGGTGTTGTTAGCTCACTCTCAACTTATCAAATGGGTTAATGAAGAAAATGTTTACTGACAGCATTCTTTAAATTTTGCTTGAACTATTGTTTACAAATATATTAAACCATTTTTCTCCACTTTTAACAAGTATCTGGGGTTCTAGAGGTTTATTATTTGTATTTATTAAGCAGGTCATAAAACATTTCTATTGCTGGGCTATATTATATAAGTGTCTTTTTGATTGGTCTTAGAAGTCAAATGGTTTTGTGTTTCTAACTTCTGATTTGATCACTCAAACATTTTGAACGCTCTATCACTGATTAAGGAAAGATGAAGTAGCTCTAATGCCATTTTTAGAACCAATTTTAGAATGATTACTTAGAATTAATTAAATTATATTCTGTAGTTTTACCAATATCATGTCAAATAAAACAGCAGTTAACTGAATGTCTCACAAATGACAAATAATGAGTTATGTAGAAAAGCAGAAAATGGTCTGTTTTGGTTTTTTGCCTCGCTCCATTTGACGTACAAAATGTGAAACCAGTTCCTATAAAGGAGAATATTCCCTACCCAAAAAAGGAGCTAGTTTATTTTGGTTTGGGATTTTGGCTCTACTGTGATAAGAAAGTAGCATTTCTCAGATGTTTCTCATTAGTCCCAGTGCTAGCTACTTTCCAGATAAACGTGAATTCTCTCCTGAAAATGAGAAAAGCAGTATCATGACACTGAGGCCACAGAAATAGATCTCCTATTGAAAACAAACAACAAAATAATAATTAAAAAAAAAGCCTTTGTATTTGCCTAAAAAGGCAAGGACTCAGCAAAATATTTCAGTATCTACTACACTTTAAGTATACTCCAAGGTGAAACACTCTCCTTGTTCAAGGAATAGCAAAATCACACTGGCTTCAAGACAAGAGGAGGTATTTTACCTGGATGTGTATTTCTGTGCTTAATTGCTTTTCTACCTTTCATTGTCCTATTTCTCTGTATAGAAATGTTTCTGCATAGAAATGTTGTGCTTTAGGAAGAGGGGAGACCTTTTTAACTGTGCTTCTTTTCAAGTATTTTTGGAGAACATCAACTCTTTCAATAGGATGGGTTTGACTTTTATAGTATTAGATTGAAGGAAGGTAGTAGTGTAATAAATCTAACTACATGAGGCTACAAAGTGATTTCCTATCTAAACTCAAAAGCACTATGAGTGCTTTTTGCTCAAGTCATGGTATCTTCACTGCACATGAAATAATTTCCTATCCATATCAAAGCACATCCAGAAACACGTGGATTTCAGTGCCATTCAGCTTAAGAATGCTGAGCACGGTTTTGGTCTCAATCCCCACGTGGAATAAATTACTGTGGCTTTGTCAGTTTAAGTAAAGGAATAGTTATTTACACCAGCTGAAGATTTGGTGTGTATTCTTTTCCTTCCCTTTTTTGGGTAGTCTCTGTCTTGAAATCAGTATGAATTACAACATGGATAAACAATACAGAAGCACTTTTTAATAAAGGCAGATGCATGTTTAAGATCACAAATACTGGGAGCAAAGCTAGGTGAAACAAGAAGTACAAATCACTGAAGGGTTTCTAACCTCTCCTAAGTCTCTTCCAGTCTAAAAGCAATTCAGCATTAACCCTTACACATGTTGCAGGGAATAAATATGTATCACAAGCTAGGCTGCAGCTAAACTTTGAAGTCTTGACATTTGACCTCTAAGAACCTGTGAAAAGGTACAGCTAGACAGACGAGAACAGCAAAAAAAGAAATGCATACATTTCTTTTATTTGTAGATTAGTGTTGAATGGAAAACACATGACAGTAGAAAAGAGTGGATATGCTGGGAAATGCAGGGTTAGAGCGTTGTGTGCTTTTAAGGTAGCTATATGTTAAGAGGTTTTTGAAAATTAATAAGGACGTGCCTTTCTGCATTTTTACTTTTTGTCCCTTCCTAGAAAACAGCGTGAGATGAGTCCATGTTTGTAAAACTGGAGGTGTTCTGTATTGAAGAAACCAGCTGCACCTATCTTTTTAGACCTTTGCACCTGTTTTGATTTCTTGTCAGACACTCTCCAAATTCCCTTTCCTTGAAAATTCTGTTCCTCCTTTATATTCCATATAGGATGTTACTACATTTCCTTGCTTTTTAGCTTTTATCACACCATTTGTAAAGGACAGAGATCTTTTATTCCTTCACAGAATAAGTGAATGAATAAAACTGCTTCTGCAGAGCTGGGAACAGCAAAGCTCAACTTTGCAGAGAAACATCTCAACAGAATCCTTGAGCCAAGGACAAGGAAAGAAAACTAACTTTTCAAAGAGCAAAAAATGCAAGCAAGCAGGGGTTTTGCAAGCTAGTTCAAAAAGAAAGGGAAGTGAAAGATGAATAAGGTCAGTCAGTCATTGGCTGAAGCAAACAGGAAAGTTTTACATGAGAACTAGCTTAGTAGTCTGGAGTAGGAAGGTGAAAAGCTATTTTGCAGGTAAGTGGAAAAAACAGGATAGATCAAACAATAGCCACTAACCGTGGGAGTCCTCTAAGGGCAATGAAATTACAGGTCAACATTAACATGTGGTCATGAAGTGATATAAAGCTGGAAAGGAGGTGTAGAGACAGTTCACAGTGAGTTTTAAAAACCAGAGACAATTCTAATGTATTTTAGGATATAAGCAAACTGTCAGTACCTTGAAGTACATTACATATTCAAGAGTAGATCTCCATGTGAATGTTCTCACAGGGTATTTATTACCCATCCCCTTAGAAGGAGAGCTGGGAAACTCAGGACCACTCAATAAGCCATTGGGTTAGAAGAGCAAGAGCACTGCAAGTTTCCTGCAAGGCTGTGCATGGGGAATTTGCACACCCCCCATCTGCTCCGTGCCTGGCTCAACTCATTGTTATTAGTCTGTCTCTTTCAGGAGCAATGCCTACATACAGAGTACAGAATGCTTAAGAAAAGAACATCAAGCCTTATCTGGGATTGAAAGCACACCCGTTTTTCCTAAGGCTCCTCCCTGTGTGGCCCTCGGATGGTCTAACTGTGTCAGCAATCGAAGTCCATACCCATTGCAGATTGCAGTTTCGTAAGTAGCTGATACTCCTTTCTTTTAGACTTCCCCCCACCAGCTGCAGGGATACATTGAAACAAAGAAGGCACAAGTGCAAAGATTAAACTGAACTTAAACCAGACATCTTCTGCACTCAGATAGCCGTGTTCTTTGTTCACAGCCCTCCCCCTACACTAAGCTGTATTTTTCATTCTCAGCAAATCACAGGACCAGATGCTCCTTTTGACATGTGGAGACAAGTCACAGATCTGGAGTCTTTCTCAATTTGTGCTGGCTAATGTAACAGTTATTATAGCTACATTCTCAGTATTGGAGAAACATACTTCCCTGACTTGCTTTGATTTCTTGTCAAAGTAGCTTACAAAGTAGCTATGACTTGTTTTATTCTCTCTTCTGTTAAGTTTATGTTAAAAGTTATGTTAAAATTAATTTTTCCACTTTGGGTTATTTATTTTTTATTAGTTTTCAGTGTGAAATGGTTGAATCTGACTTCTTTCTCTAAAAATGAGAATCTGACTGTATTGAATGTACAGCTAGGACAGAAAGCTGATGCACTGACGGTTCTGGAGGTCAAAGGTTATTATTAGTACTGTAGTGTAGACACAGTTTTTGCAGTACATACTAGCCTCAGGCATGGAGGAGGACCCCATTGTATCCCGTGTACTGTACAGACAAGAAGCAAGAACAGACAGTGGCAAGGTAACCTTCTGTAATAACAGACTTGTGTAGACTCCCTGTTTGGCCTGCATGCAGCTCACCTTGACACACACAGTTAGCACAAGCTGATGAAGAAATGGTTAGGTGTTTTCAGTCAAGGTATGCTCTCTGAACTTGGCAGTTCATGAAAACCTAAATGTGTGTGTGTGGATGAATTTCAGATAAAACTCCATGTGATCATGTCAGCTTCAGCTGAATCTCTGTGATGGCCATTGTGGCACAGAGTTTGTCATCGCTTAATGTATTCTGGTATTTGACTTGAATGTTATACTGTTACTCTGAGTACTAGTAAAGAAGCAAGAGGAGATAATCTTGTGTCTATCAAGGCAGGGGTGAATTGTCAAGTGGTATAAAAATCTATTACAGTGTAGAGAACTAATGTTTAGCACTGGTATTAACAGTGTCTTTCATTTTTCAGTGCAAAGCATGTGCTCATTCGTATTGTAACATACACATTACAGATCTATCTCTAATTTATATCTGTATATATTCTTTCAGCTGGATGTAGGTAAATACACTAATCTGTGTTGTGCAGTTTGCTACATAACACTAGAGGGTGTGAAAACATGCAGAGGTACCTCAGATTTTTTCAGATCTGTGTAGAACAAATAGGCCTTCATTTTTAAAGGCCTCAGTCAAAGGACCAGATACAGTAACTGCATGGCGTTTAATTTTTCTTCCTTGGAACGATGAAGGGCTGAGATGACCTTGTATTTTCAAGGAGTCTACAGCAGTGATTTCAAATCTGACACTAAGATCAATCACTAAATCATTCCTCTTAGTTGAACTGATTCATTGCCTATTTGCCCACCATGAAAAAAAAAAAGAAAAAAGAAAAGTACCTCTTGTATTTCAAAGCCACTCCTGCGTAAAGCCTGTCCTACATAATATGCTATCCAGGCATGTACCAGCCAAAACTTCTAGGATAGAAACTGCATGTAATTTAATAAATTATTGCAGAAGCAACAGGATTAATTAACCTACATCTCCTCCGCTCAGTAAGCCAGCTCATGACAGCTCTGCCTACAATATCTGCAGGTCCCCCCATAAACCCAGCTCCCCATTTCCTCCCTGTTTCCCCAACATGCTTATGATTTCCCTTCTCTGAATCCCTGTCCATACCCCCCCATCTCATACTCCTAATATCACCCCCTGTTGCAAGGCCACATGTTGTTCCTTTGCTCCCTGCAACTCTGTGAAATCCCCACCCTCTCCCTCTGCTCCCTCTATATATGCTTTGACTTTCTGCTGTAAGAAGTCCAGAGTAGGTATATTTGTGGTGACTGGCAAGCTGTGCTGAGCAGGCAGTCCCCACACACATGCAGTTACCCAGTTAACCGCTGCCAACTAAATGAAGAAAGCCACCTTTCTCCAATGCCTTTTCCTCAGAAAAGGGATTAATATAGTTATTTTCTCTTGTCTACTAACTCTGGATTTTCATTAAACTCCTGGGGGAGGAAGATTTTTGAGACCTCTATCCCGAAGGCATTGTCTGCTGTGGCTGAAATTGGCTGGCAGGTTCAAGATCATTAGGGTCAGGATGGGCAGACAGGCTGGTACCACGATTGCATTATTTTTCCTTAGAAACCAAAAAAAGTGGATTTGACAGTGTAATTGAGACAGGGGTTTGTCAGCAAAATAAGCAATACTGACAAAAGTAACTTTAATTTTATACTGGTTTGCCTGCAGTAAGACTTTTGCCAGTATTTCTTAAATCTCTTAAAGGATTGTGTCCTCAGTACCAGTAAAAATGTACTCCTGGCATAATTTTGAGTAGCAGATAAAATGGCTTCACAGCAACAATAGACCACGCTGCAGAGAACAAATAAAGGCAATGACTTAATTAGGAGTTCCATGGCAGTAAATTTGGTTGTATTATTTCCAATCCAGTCCAGCATACAAAGCATTCAGTGTTCCTTGAGATTTCCTGTTTCCATAACACTTGTCAGGAAGTGCTGGATGTATGATGGATGCTAGATATATGGTATATAGACTTCTATGCTGAGCATACTCGGTGACATTCCTTTGCTCATCATGCACAATGCACCCACCCTGAGGTGGACATGGGCAGGAGAGAGGCATAGGAAAGAGTAGTGAACAATTCAGGTTCATTGCACAGGAAAAAAAAATTAATTAAAAAAAAAAGAAAAAAAAAAAAAAAAGAGGAGAATTGTTCATGGTTAAAACCTTTAAGTGCAGAAATGCAGTACCGTGTAGACAGACCAAATGATTTCCTGAATAACTTTAATCCTGAGTCTGGCAACAATTTACAATTTTCTCTTGGGAGCACTTTTCAACTCAGTATACCTTGGTTATCCTTTCATGAAGTGTTCATAGTCTTTACCTGCTTCACATGGGTGTTATGAAGTTTCATTAATTATTACTTGAAGATTCTAAAGTAAGAAAGTGCCATGTAACGGCAGTGTATTCCTTTTGCTAATTCCCATAAGCTATTTTGATCACTCTTCAGCTGCAGAGCCATCAGGAGATCTCACAGCAGGCAACTGTGGTGGCAATTTTTCCTTTACTAAATTGAGCCCTTAGGAGTTAATGATTGACTGCTAATAGGTTTATTCTGTTAAAAAAAGAGAAGGAAAGTTTTTCCTGATGTGCAACAGACAAAGAAGGAAAATATCCAAAGCAAAGTGAGCTCCACTGAATATAAGTGACCATCTTATGGCATGTGTAGGAACTAGATCCCAGGAATGGGAGAAGGTTTATAATATTTCATACAGTCTGAAGGTTTGCAATGAATTTACACATTGCCTACTTTCATTTTGCTGTTTAAGAAAGAAAGCTCTATAAGAACAATGAATGAAAACTATCCTATTGCTTGTAGAGAAGTTTTGCAAAGTAAATGTTTATAAACCTTTCATGTGAATTTAATGGTGCTTATTAAAACATTAAAAGCAGTCATTCACAACGACTCCCATTTTTAAGAGCAGTTTTATTATCACACTCTGCTTTTTGAATTAATAGGCAGCTTAGTTACTTATTTGTTTTGCAGTAAATGTTGGCCAGATTATACAATTAAGTTCATGAAATATTTGGAGGTTTTTGAAGTTGTAATAATTTACAAAGCCTCTGGTGTCTACAATATCTGTGATACTGTGACTTTAGCTCTCTAAATAATTCCTAACATTGATACCCTTCTGTATTCTCAAAATCCCAACTTTCCTTACAGGATTACAGTTATATTACTTTTTTTCTCAGAAGTATAGCCTCTTCTAGATTTGTGAAACTTGACATTTTATGGCCAATCACACAGCAGCTCAGGGCTAGAAGCAGGGACATGCCACTCATAACTTCAGGGAATATGTGGCCAGACATACTTTATGCTTACACAGACTTGATTTGGGCTATGACAACAAGGCATTACATTACTGGAATTACTGTCTGAGTAGATGAGGAATTAGACCTTTAAAGTCTGAGTATTTATGGCTGTGGAAAATACTAACAGTTAATGTTAATACCAAATGCTAACAGTTCCTGATTACTTTGAAAAAGTGTCCTAATTAAAAAGCTCTAGAAAAAAATATTTTGTATGTAGTATAGCTACAGTTTTACAAAAAGTGTAAGCTCATTGGTAGCACTAGGCCTTACATATGGGCCTAAATTTAAACATATGTTGTTTACTGTATAGGAAGAGACTGTTGAATCAGATATGTAAAACGTGAACAGATAATTTTTGGAAAAAGTACTAAAAAACTGCTAGTAAACACTTCTGGCAGTGTTTCTTTGTCTCTGATTTTATTTTTAGTTTGGCATGTTTTTGAGAGGAAGAAGGGGACAGTTTTCTTTCTTTTCACTCTGCACAACACGGAGAGCATCAGTCCATCCTTTTATCGTCCCTACCTTTCTTCTTCCCTCCCCTTCACTTTCTAGAAATATCTTTGTACAAAACAGCCCACTCCTTACTTATGTACAGTTGTACTCTACCCATCAGGTAGAGAAATTCCTGGACTTTGGCTGGTTTTAAATGAAGGGACATTGTAACACTTAGAAATACTTTAAAATTCAGATTAAACTCATTTTTCAAGGCTGTATTTCCAGGAGAAAAAGCATGAGGAATGAAAATAATTTTCCTTTAACTAAAACCCCAGAAATTTCCATTGGAATTTTTGCAAGTGGGAATGGTACCAGAAATCCTATTCTTCCAATTTTTAATGAAGTTTCTAGTTTGCTGTTAAAAAGAGATTCCTTAGTCAATTAGTGTACACCCTGTGGTGGTCTGAGGTGGGGAAGGTGGGGGCATGGAGGACAAGATTGTTTTTTAAATAGAGGGAAGAATATATGTTTGCAGACCAAAAACATATCAAGGCACTCTAGGACAGATGCATCAGCTGAAACTATTTTTACTACTAGTAAATAATTAACTGGACATAAAACTAGTTTTAAAATTTCAATTGCACTCCTACTATAGTGCAAAAGCAAGAATTTTACATTTTACACTTTTTTTGTCCTACATTAGCTGTCATCCTGACTTCTAGTTTACCTTTCTTTTAACTCTCTCTCACCCCCAAACAAGTGATGTTCTATCACTACAGTAGTAACTGAAGAACAGTTTGTTACCTGAGTTCCTACACTACTTTACACAAGCCATTAGTGTAAATATATATAATTAAATAAGTATTGAGCAATTTGACATTGTATATTTTTTTACACTGTCATTTTCTACAAAACCAGATAGGGCAAGATGTGTGTTAAAACTGAAAACATTGAAGATGCTCTCATATTCACTATCTTGCAGAGTATATGGCTTCAAGACAAATGCTATGTATTACACAGTGTGTAAAACCACCAGTGCTTATAGTACTGCAACTGCATGATGCAGAGCTGACAGCAAGGAGCCGTGAGCTATGGATCAGTGTGAAAATTAGCCAGGCTTCTTTGGTTTAGTCAATTAAAGCACATCACCAGAAACTGAGATCTTATAAAATGCCTTGATATAAACTATAGAAGGGGGGGGAATCATTCAAAACCAGACAAGGGAAAAATATGATTAGCTTAAAAGAAGTTCTCCAATGCATCCAGAAGATAGCAAATGATATTTCTGAAGAACTGCGTTTGTTCATTCTGGAGTATTTAAGGAAACTAACCAAAATAATCTCTTGAGTAATTTTGAAAACTTGTGGAAGACTGGTAACGAATAAACACAAAACCTACTTTTCAAAAGTGTAAAGTGGAAACATGAAGATAACAGTAATTAGAGACCCTTCAATTTCCACAAATATTCTAAAATTATCCATAGGGAACTGTTTTCTTTATGGAAGACAATAATAAGATTAAAATATAAGTGGATATGGTAATGGGAAAGAAGTTGTATCAAACCAATCCAATCGCCTTCTTTGCCAGACTGTGGTAAGTGATTCAGAGGAAAGTCGTAGATGGGATATATCTTTCATAAAGAATCTGATATTTCCTAGCATTTCTTTCTCAAAGGGTATTGGAAAAGTGTAGTCCTGATATGATGACTATAATGGGATTACACATCTTGTTAAAAGATTCTCTCAAATACTACGGAATTTCAAGTGGATCTCTACAGGGACCTGTTCTACACTCAGCTCTTTCATTATTTTCACCATTATATTGGACAATATAATATAGAATATAGTTACATCGCTTGTGGGTGACACCGAAACACAGGGGTTTGGCCGCAAGCAGTTTGAGAGACAGAGCTGTAATTCAAACCCATCTTGATAAACTGGAGAAATGGCTTTGTGTCAACAAGACTAAAATCAATAAGTGCAGGCAAAAACAGAGCAATTACAAAGTTCAGAATACATGATAGGAGCTACAATGGATTACAGTCTAAGTTATGAGCAAGGAATGCGATGCTGTTGCAAAGAGGACAGCTCTTGTTACTAGCAGAAGTGTCACATTAGAGCTAAGAGGTATCAGAACTGCTCTGATAAGCATGGCTGGTGCTTTAGCTGGTATATAATTCTGGACACCACACTCTACAAAAGATTTAGAAATTTTTGTAAGGGAAGCAGCAACAATGATAAGAGGTTTAGGAAGCACAGCATATGATGAAAGTTTGAATAAAGACTGCTTAATTATCACAGAAAGTAGAAGACTTACAGGAAATACTGATCTTTCAAATACTACCGAGATATTTTTAAGTTGAGAATAATTATGCTCAATGGCCTGCAGTGATGGCAAAAATAAATTTGCTTAACTTCTGAATTCTGGGTGTTCAGAAATCGCAGTGGTTTACATAGCAACATTCTGGTAAACTCCTTAACCAGCAATTCTAAGAACAGTTTAAATATATTAGGGGTGATTTAAGTATTCTTAATTCTTCCTTCATACAGGGAGTTTGTCTAAGCGTTCTCTTGAGATCCCTTCTCATCCCATGTTTCTGTGATTTTAATTTACACGGAACTCTAAAAAAAAAAAAATCTGTGTAATTCTATTTATTTTTTTATTCATTACATTAAAATCTTAGACACATAAATAACTCCATAAGCTAGGATGCAAAAACATTTTTTAAACTGTCTTGCCATGATCATGAAGTGAAATAAACAGTGTTTTCAAGATACACCATAAACTTCAATTAAAATTTAAAAGAAGCAAGGAAGATATCAAAATACTGTTATTTCTTAAAGTCCAGGAGCTAAGAATTGTATTTCACTTGAGTGCTGGGAAATAAGAAGTTATTTCTTCTTCTTCATTAAAATTGCTGACAGTTGTCAGTTCCCTCTTTTTGCAAATGATCTATAGTATAATAATGATTTTTTGAGTCTGAGTTGTTTGCTCTAGGTTCTGTAGATCATATTTGCTCCAAATAGATAGGTAAGACAATAGTGAAGACTTCATCCTAACATCTATCAGGACAAGAAAATTCTGCTTAATCATTTTACCTTTTAGACTTCAGAGAGAAAATCTCTTGAGTTCTTACAGGTGGCTGACCTGTCCTGGTTTTTGAGGGTTTCCTGTAGTCAGAAACATTTTTTCTTATTTCTTCTTGTCATCCACATTAGCAGGACTGGGGCCTACTGCATTCTAGATAAGTACTGACACTGAAGTTGTTTCTGTTGTTTATACAAAACAACAGTGTTGTAAGGAGATTGAATTTAGTCTTTAGATTATTGGCATAGGTGGGGAATCACATGCATAGGTTGCAGTTACCCAGTTTAGGAGAATCACAGAATCATAGAATCACAGAATGTCAGGGGCTGGAAGGGACCTCAAAAGATCATCCAGTCCACCCCCTTGCCAGAGCAGGATCACCTATACCAGATCACACAGGAACACGTCCAGGCAGGTTTTGAGTATCTTCAGAGAAGGAGACTCCACAACCCCCCTGGGCAGCCTGTTCCAGTGCTCTGTCACCCTCACAGTGGAAAAATTCCTCCTCATGTTTGCATGAAACTTCCCATGCCTCAGCTTCCACCTATTGTCCCTTGTCCTATCATCAGGCATCACCAAGAAGAGTCTGGCTCCATCCTCCTGACACTCACCCTTTATGTATTTATAAACATTGATGAGGTCACCCCTCAGTCTCCTTTTCTCCAAGCTAAAGAGCCCCAGCTCCCTCAGTCTTTCCTCATAAGGGAGATGCTCCACTCCTTTAATCATCTTTGTGGCTCTGTGCTGGATTCTCTCAAGCAATTCTATGTCCCTCTTGAACTGGGGGGCCCAGAACTGGACACAATACTCCAGATGAGGCCTTACCAGGGCAGAGCAGAGGGGCAGGAGAACCTCTCTTGACCTACTAGCCACATTCCTTGTAATCCACCCCAGAACAGGACACCTTGGAAACTGCACAAACAAACGAACTTGCCCATTGGCCCATGCATCTTTTCAGAATTACAAGCAAAGACTGAAGGGTCCAGAAGACTTAGGGTCTAGAGAACAAGTCTTATGAGGAGCAGCTGAGGAAACTGGGGCAATTTAGTCTAAAGAAAAGGAGGCTGAGCAGAGACCTTATCGCTCTCTACAACTGCCTGGAAGGAGGTTGTGGAGAGGTAGGTGCTGGTCTCTTCTCACAAGTAATCACTGATAGAACAGGAGGAAATGGCCTCAAGTTCTGCCAGGGAAGGTTTAGCCTGGACAGTAGGAAGAATTTTTTCACTGAAAGGGTTGTCAAACATTGGAACAGGCTGCCCAGGGAGGTGGTTGAATCACCATCCCTGGCCATGTTTCAAAGACATGTAGATATGGTGCTTAGGGACATGGTTTAGCTGTGGACATGGAGAGTAGGGTTCATGTTTGGACTTGATCTAGAAAGTCTTTTTCAACACAGATGATTCCAAGATTCTATGATTCTATGACTGTGGTATGATACTTGCTTCTAGACTTTCTGCTAGTAGAAATCAGCATGGATTTCAGAATAGGAAAGACAATTTATACTTAATTTGGTCCAGGATCCTTAGGAAAATGTTATTTGCTTTTATAGGTGTATAAATCAGAGGAAGAAAAACTGAATTTGAATCTTTAAAACCATACAGTGCAACAGTTAAATCTGTATGTAGCCTTAGTCTTCAGTTTAGAAATTACTACTTGGTGTGATTAGAACATACTAAAAAGCAGACACTACTGGGCTTTTTCAAGTCTGTAAGCTTATTAAAACCAGACAGCATGTGAAACAGTGATATAGTCCCTTAACTAACAGTTTATCTTGCATGAAGGAAAATACCATTATATCAGTCTTGATGAAACCTAATTGCTATTTAACTGTGATCACATTAACTGCTTTGTGCTCCTAGAGTTACGCTTTAAAGGTGAATTCCTGAGTGCATTAATAAGCTTAGTTTATACTTCTCTTATTGAGAAGTATTTTGTGAGTTGTGTTGATCAAGCATCAATGCAATCCTTTATACTTGGGTTTAGACTTGATTGAATTCTACAGAAGTTATCTTCCTGACAATAACCTTTTTTTCTTCTCACTTTCACAAAAAAAGAAATCCCTAGGTCCCAACTGTGCCTGTAATGAAGGTGAATTGTGTTTAATGACTTATAGTGCCATTTTGTGCTTAACAGTTTATGTATTGCAAATTGCCCTGTAAATAGTCTGTTTCTAGATCAAATTAATTGTGTAACAAGTTGTGCTGAGAGGCGGTGAATTTTCTTTGCTATTTTTGCTTCCAGAATCTGGCAGCTTTCAATGTTTTTCTTAAAATCCTACTCATAAGTTTTACCTTACTACCATATGAGCACTTGGACACAGACATGGACTCCGTGATGGATACGGATGTTGCCGGTTGATATTAAAAACAATAAGCTGTTATGACATTTAGTGGACTTTGACTTGCTTGACTTTATTAATAAACTGGTGCACTGGAAATTGCATGACTTCACATTTTGTGCCCATAACTCATAAAATTAAAGATAACTGGCTGAATTAAGCTCACCTGTAATTACTGTGAGCTTACATGGAGTTATCCCTGATTATGTCATGCCTAAATGCAGTTTACTTTACAAGTGCTGGATCCAGAACATCTTGAACTGCATCAGAGTCCAGCATCAGCTGACTTTGAAATGAACATTCAGATTCAGGGACTGGGACAAACAAGAGATGTGAAAGGAAGCAACAGGGAAGGGGAAGTGATATGCCCATAGATGGGAAGTGAGTGGCAAGACAGAAGTTTCGTTTCCTGAGCCCTTAGTCCTGTGGTTCATCTACCCATTGTTCCTTCTGCTTTAGTAATATGCTTGTGTATCATGCTTATTCTTATGGCTTAGTTGATTAATTTTAAAATAACTAAATAAAATGTATCATAATCAAGATGGTGCCTAGATAAGTAAGAAAGTTCAAAAGTTTGGTTTCAAAGTATTGTATAAGCTACTTTATTTATCATTAACTTTGAAACTGTACCAACTGTATGAGATTCAACAAGGTTAAATGCTGGGTCCTGCACTTGGGTCACAACAACCCCAGGCAATACTACAGGCTTAGGGAAAAGTGGCTGGAAAGCTGCCCAGTGAAAAAAGATCTGGGAGTGTAGGTTGAGAGCCAGCTGAATATGAGCCTGCAGTGTGCCCAGGTGGCCAAGAAGGCCAACAGCATCCTGGTTTGTATCAGAAATAGTGTGGCCAGCAGGACTAGGGAAGTGAGCATTCCCCTGTGCTGGGCACTGGTGAGGCCGCACCTCAACGACTGGATTCAGTTTTGGGCCTCTTACGACAAGAAGGACATTGAGGTGCTGGAGTGTATCCAAAGAGGGGCAATGAAACCGGTGAGGGCTCTAGAGCACAAGTGTTGTGAGGAGAGGCTGAGGCACCTGGGGTTTTTTAGCCTGGAGAGAAGGAGAATCAGGGGAGATGTTATTTCACTCTACAACTACCTGAAAGGAGGTTGTAGCAAGATGGGGGTTGGTCACTTCTCCCAAGTAACAAGTGACAGGACAAGAGGAACCAGCCCCAAGTTGTACTAGGGGAGGTTTAGGTTGGACATTAGGAATAATTTCTTCACTGAAAGATTTATCAAGCACTGGAACAAACTGCCCAGGGAAGTGGTTGAGCCACCATCCCTGAAAGTATTTAAAAGACATTTAGATGTAGTGCTTTGGGACACGGCTTAGTGGTGGACTTGGCACTGTTAAGCTTACGGTTGGACTCGATCATCTTAAAGGTCTTTTCCAACCTAAATGATTCTATGATTCTGTGATTCTATTGCTAATAACAGAGGATATTTCCTCTTTCCCCATTTACCAGAAGGATGTTTTCCTGAAAGCTGTTACTGTCTGCCTGAGAAGAACCAAGACTGTTGGCAGAGATGAAAACATTGTTGTGGTGCTTAAATAATCTTTAAGGAAGAGCTCCAGGCCACTGATTTTGGATAAATATATAATCACATAAGTTACTGATGACTGAAGCCAGTCTTCATGTTCAGTGATGGGGAGGTGAGCCAGGTTCATAGAGGACATGAAAATATTTAATTTGGAAAATATCTCCAGAAGCCTGTGCAATTCTCCTTCCTTACTAGTAATTTCTACATTCAACCCATGTTCTGATTTTCACCACGCTGTTTCTGGCAGCCACCCATTTATCAGGGGCTGTGTCAAATGCAAGTCTTAAACTGTTTGTCTGAACTGAATGTACTAGTCAGCAGGTGTATAATGCAATGCTGACCTGAAGTTCTGATCCCGTGAGACTGGAGCTTCTGACATTACTCCAGAAGTACTTGGAACATTAACACTGTGATTTGGATATATCAGTCTGGTAACAGTCTCATATCAGAGACTGGCTTTAAGTAGAGAATAAAGAAACTACAGGCTCAGATAGATTTGAATAAGGCAATAATGATCAGAACTAGAAGTGGAACAGCTTGCTTTGAGTTTGTGGGAACCCCCAGTAGCTGATCTAAGTGCAGATTTATGAACATACAGTCTTGCAAGGTGTACATATAATCACATCAATCTAGCTCAATTATGCAATATTTTTTTTAATGTATTTTGGTTATGAAAATCCTTACAGCAATTTGAACCTTTCTTATAGTGGTCTGAAATAAAAGCTGAGGTGTGAATGCCAAAGAACATTATCTTGCCTGTTGCAGAAGTAATAAAAATACTGAAGGGTGCTGTGGCAATGTCCAAATAGGAGTTTGCACTAATTTGCCTAAAGTGGCATTTAACTTTGCTTTCTCTGTCTACAAAATAAGAGTGATGCAAGTAAGAGTAGACATTTGGCTCATGTTAAACTTTACTTTTAATATTCAGATGGCTAAATGGACTTTGTGCTTACCATCCTCTGAGTTAATATGGGTAAATATTCATCAAGAAAAGGGAAGAATAAAAAAAAATAAATCAGAATATACACATCTTGAACCAGACACCAAAAAGTATGAGAAATTTTGTGCTTTACAAATTCTTTTTCCATTTTTGCATCTGTGTTCTGGCTCATTCATTCTCATACTGGGGGCGCATTGTAAAATTTTCCCCATTTGCCAGTGGGACACCTGGATGCCAGTGTGATAAGTAAGACAAAACAGCCCAGGAGAAAATTAGTAATTCTGTTCTTACAGCAGGGATATGCTATTATGCTGTGTGCAAGACATGGGACAGATATTGGGTAACGTAAGAAAACCAAAAGATCGATTATTTTCTTGTATAAGTGAACATTGTCTATTTTAATAGATATCCAGACTATCTCCAGAAGCAAATGAAACATTCACTTCCAAACTCCTCTGTGTCTGAACTGCCAGATTGTTTATGTCCAGAACTCGCTGATCATGAAGACGCTTGATTCTTTTTCTTTCCTCCACAAAGATTTTGAGTGTCTTCTACAAACTTTATCAAACAGAAAAGAAACTGTAATCAAATCTAAGAGTAGTATGTCTAATAATATATTGTGACTCTACTATACACAATCATCCTAAAATAATTTCTGGGATTTTTTTTTTTGTTGGGCTTGTTTTTTGCTTTTATTTTTTGAGGGGTTAGGAGGGTTGTTTTGGGGGGCTTGGGTTTGGCATTTTGGGGTTTGTTTGGGTTTTTTTGTTTGTTTTTTTTAAAGCAGCCATTGCTGCTGCATAGTCAATTTACACCTAAACCCAGAATAAGAATTGGATACATTCAACTTGTTTTAAGTGATGTGAAAACATCTTCAAAGACTAATAATTAATTACAGGTTTACTACACATTAATGCTTTAGTCTGTGTTCTTTCACTCTTTGTCCCGTTTACAATTTTAATCTTTTCCATCTTCACTGATTGCATAACAATTTATATTAGATTTATATTTTCCTTGTTTTGTGTGATTATGTTCTACAGCTGAAAGATTGCTGCCTCATTGCACCTTACGCTTATAATTTTTTAAATATATCCATCTCCAGCATTGTCTGCTATGGTTGTCCCTGAGCAAGAGCATACAATAAGAAAAAGCAAACAAATAACCAGCGAGGTTCATATTTCTGTATCTTTTCTTCTTCCTTCTGAGTAACTATGATCTGGGATCAAGGCTAGTGTCCCATATTCCTTCCCATGATGTGGCCTCTAAATTTCACTTTCAGATTAGCTGTGCTTTAAAAAAAAAAAAAAAAAAAAAGAAGAAGAAATTTTTCTACAGGGAACCTGCTTTTAATCAAAAAAATAATTAAGAAACCAAACCAACAAAGAGTTCCCATATGTTTACTGTAATAAAAAATGGCCTAATCTTGCAGATGTTAGTCTTAAAGTGTATTTAGTTTGTTCTAGGTATTAGAACTTCGTTCAGATGTGAGATGCATTGTGCTTCTGAAGCGATTCAGTAGTATGCAAAAATCTGATTTCTCCGGTTTTAGATTCCAGCATTGCAGTGAGGAGGGAACTCTACAAAGCAAAAGGTCTTGTGGACATAATATTTAAAACCTAGTGGAGTTTTCTCAAATAATTCGAAAGTAATACTTTTTTTCCTCTGAAGAATACACAAAATAAGCATTGAATACAAACCAAAGTCAGACTCTGTACTGTCTGGTCCTAACTATTCACTTGGTTGACCTTTTCATCGCTCCCCTGGCTTTAAATACATGATTTGGTCCCTTTAACTCTTCTGTCTTGCTTTTTTTTTTTTTTTCATGGCTTCCCTGAATAGATAGTTACTCATTGTATGTACAACAATACCGAACCCTGGTTCAGAAGGCACAAATTAAGATTTTCTTGTGTTGCTTGTTAGCTTGGTAAGGGCAGAGTGAAGTGATAAAGCTTGCCGTGAAAACAAAAAAGCCATGGAGTTTTCATTGTCAGGTCATATGTTGGTACAAGACAGACAGGCTTCAGGAAATGTTCCTGATGTACAAGGGAGGGGAGTCAAATAGTATGTAGGTTGGAAACATCTGAGGAGACAGGACAACTTGTAGAGAGCAGGTACATTAATGAAAACCAGGGATGTAAGTCTCCTGAGTAGAAAAAGTAGTATAATTGACTCCTAGCACTCGAGGAAACTAAGGATAGTAGGAGTGAAGAATAACTTAAGGTTATAAGCTAGAGGAATCGTTGTTACTCTTCACAATGGCAGCTACCAAATGTTAGTAAACTCTAGCACAAAACTAGCATCTTTAGGATGCTTGAACTGTCATTAAATACAAGAATTAGTAAGAGTCTGCAAATGCAACATGTTGAGTGCTCTGGTAGAGTTTTCGCATGTGTCTATTTGCAATGTCTGTGATTTGCTCTGATGTGTCTTTGCTGGCTGCTGTCATGGTGCAATTCTAATGACTACACAGACCTTGAGTCAGTCAGTTTCTACATTCCTGAGGAAAACTGTTGTTATTCCCAGTCACTGATTACTACTCGGTTACTGGTAGGCACTAACTAACAAGTGAAGCAAGCTTTCTGACCACACCAGCTTCATTAGCATTACATATACTAGTGAATGAAAATATCATCGTATAAAGAGATACAGAGGATGGTGCGGCACCTTCACATTTTGATCAGAATAGTAGTATCAGTAGAGAAAGGCCTAGGTTATCACTAAAGTCCTGTGGCAACAGCACATATTTAAATGAAGAAAGGCTTGTGTATCTCATGAGAAGAGATTTTTAATAAGCGACTGCCCTGCATATGTGATATGTACATGGAATGGCTTGTGATCACTGCAGCCGTTCACCCCTGGCTGCGTTTCTTGAAGCATTTCATGTTTATGTTAGGGGCTGCAAAAACACAGCATGTGGAGAAAAATCTTTTGTTTCTGAAACTAGATTTGCAAATGATTAAGCACTGATCAAAAGCCTCTTGATCATGATGTAATGCTCTCCAGGCACTGACTTAGAGCATCTTTAGATCTGGAGCTCACAGTGAGCCGAGAACAGCAGAGACTTACCACAGCAGGAGAGTGTAGATCTTGGAGAAAACTAGATGGAGGTGCTCTATGCATTGGGATGGTGTAGACTGCTGTGCCAAAAGCAGGGAGAAAGAATTGAGGACTCATTCTGCCTGCTTGTTACCCCAGTCTGGACTCGCCACCCAAGAAAGGCAGAAATAAGGAAATCACTAAAATTCTCAGAGGGGAGAGCACAGCCCTTCTCTTCCTGTGTGCAGTGGCATGAAGAAGGTTTCTTGCTTACTCATCCAACTCTGGCAGCCCATGCCGAGCTCTCTCTCTCAATGGCAGAAGGCTGACATACATGCCCACCAGGATGAATGCTAGTAGCTCTACTGGTGAGAGAATTCAGTTTGGGAACACCAACCACTCTTGCTGAGCAAACCTGAGTGGTTTTGGTTCAGGGCTTAATTAAAGTAAATTGAAGAATTACAAGAGAGGAGGAAAATAAGTGTTCACAAAAAGAAGTACGTTGAAGATGCATTATGTCCCTAGCCTCTTTCCAGTAATGGATTTGAATACTTAATGAAAACAATATCACTCAAGAGAAGATGGTTTAGGAGTAGAGCATGTGCAGGCCAGCATAAAGGAAGGGGTCAGCTGGCCTACAAAATACTCTCTGGTTGCCGCAATGGAAAGGGCAACATCAATTGTGAGAGCAAAGCAAGGGCAAATACTGGAAGTTACTATCAAATGCTACCAGAGACCTGTCATCATGATGAAGGGCAGCATGTAAGATCCAATTGGGAGTAAAGTGGGTAAGGACTGTGTACCCAAACATACTGGAAGTTTGAATGAGGGAACTTGAGATCCAGATGTGAAACAAGCCATTGGTGACTGACTTCTTGAAGTGCTCTGAATCCAAAACCAGCAAATCAACAACACCATGAGTACAAAAAGATTTGAAATCCAGGACAGAATCTTTTGATGTGTCATCTTGTTTTTTCAGCTTCAGTTGTAATAAAGAGTAGCAGAAAAAAAGCAGGAAGACACTTGTTGGCTGCTTATACAGCTATAGAGGATCAGTTACCAGTTAAAGAATGGGTGCTGAGCTGAGGCTGAAACTGGAAGGTATAAGATTATTCCAGTAGGAATGGCAACTTTAAAAAGGAAGCTTTCCATACACAGCAAGTGAAGAAAGTGCTGAAGACATACTAGAATATATCTGGTTTTGTGGAGCTGACAAGTCCTTTAAGGATTCATCACCTTGTGAACTGACCTGAATAAACATTGCAAACAAAACCGCTTCCTGGGATTCTGTGTCCTTCCTCTGGCTGTCTATGACTTTTCATTCAGTTCACTCTTTTTCCCTTATACAGATGATGGTGGCTCAGCTCCCAGGAGAAAGAGCTGATACTAGTTATCATTTTATCATTGAACACAGCTGCTCTGAATTTTAATAGGTAAGTCTTCTGCATCTGCAAGTAACATATGGCTAGCACAGAGCTGCAGCTTCAAGAGTCTCTTCCTGCTCACTTCTCTATCAGGTAGCTGTGGAATGGAAACCTGCCACTTCAGCAAAGGCATTTAAAGCAGGCAAGCTGCGGGAAGATAGACTGTGTAAACATGCTGTAGTTAATGCAGGTATCCTAATGTGTGCTTAATATAATCTTTCTGACTTTGCAGTTGTGTACAGTAATATCCTCTAACGCTCTGCTGTTAATAGATGGGTGTGCTTTCAAAGTAGTGCAATTGGTAACACATATGTACATCTTTTGTTAGCAGGAAAGTCTTCAGTCAAGTGGGAAATCTCATCTAAGCCTGCAGCTTCCCCAGAAGGGAAGCATCATAACTAAAGGGTGCATTTTAGCAGCAGCCACTAGAGCTGTAGCCATTTAACAATCTCAGAGGCAGCTAAAAGTGATACACCTGAAAATGTTATTTACCTGGTCTTGCCTCTCAGACTCCTACTCCCTGGGGCAGCTGCCCACATACTAAGGAACCCTGCCCTCCTAGGGAGTGACTGTTCTTTTTAGAGTGTATTTACCATTTCAGTCACGTCTCTCTGCTATTGCATAGAAACAGATATTAAATTGGAACAGGAGATCACATCCTATACAGCTGAAAGTAGTACCTTGAATATTTGAAAACAACTACCTGTTGCTTAGCAGCATGTGTACAGCTCTGGCTCCAAGAGTTGGAGTCACAGGAAATGGAGGTATCGAGGGAAAGGTGATGATTGCTGTCTGAGGAGGGCGTGAGGGGTTATTCCTCTAACTAGTCAAAGTTTAGTATATATTCCTTACACCATTTGTTACAAATTGCAAGTGGAAGACTTGTCTAGGTAAGCAAAATCTGCATGGATGTACTCCATGTGGGCAGAATAAGATAATACTCTGGTTGACACACTGCGTTTCACTGGCATAATGACATATGGTTATAGCTGGTGTGCATCTCTCTCAGCTGTATGTGCTCTGAGGCATAAAGAGGGTAAGTGACTTGTACAAGGCTATTCTGCAGATCAATCATGGAACAAAAAACACAGAGGCCTTAAAAGCTAATTATAAGTCAGGAGATAAAAATAATTATTTTAAGAAGTATTTTTTTGTTGTTTTTGTTTTTAAATTATGTTTTTCATCTAATTTGGAATGATAAGCTGTGTCTTTCAAAGACATGATGATATCCTCTTTTCCCACCTGTCCTCCTAAGATAGTTTCTATTATGGAATAACTTTAGTTTTTATAATGTCAGACTTGAATAATTTCTAAATGTATCAAGACAAAACACCTCCAGAATGTGAGGAGAAAACGAAAACTTCTTTGGGTTTATTTTTTAATTGCCACCCCCCACGTTGCATAAATATTTTCTGTCCCTGGGGGGGAAAAAGCTTTCCATTTTAGCTAGAGAACAGCTCCACATAGTAACTCTGCTACAGAATATTCCAATCAGTCCTCGTAGCTAGACAAATGCCAAAATTGATTTTAAAAATCCAGGTAAATAGAATGGTACTTAGTTTCTTCAGCAAGTAGCTTGCCACTAACTTTTCAAAGCATTACATTTACCACCACTGCCTGACAGTGTGCCACTGCATTTCCCCACAGCAGCATGACAGGGGCACTTTACCTTGCGCTGTAGGTTCTCCAAGTCCTTGCACAGTGTGCCAATATTAAATGCACTATTGCCCAGGTATGAATATGACCTTTTCTGAACTGATGTGGTTTTGCAGTCAATGTTCTGCTGAACTTTTTTTTTTTAACTGGATTATTTGACACTCATTATTTCTGTAATTTTTTTTTTTTTTATGTCCTTTGGTGCTTAACAACCGAGCAGTAGGAGTGGCATGTAATTTCTAGAATACTGGAAAAGAAACCTACACAGTTGTCTACTGTAAGCTGTAGCATATTTAAACCACTGACCACATCTATAAGAGAGAGGGGAAAAGAAAAACAAATATGTTTTTACTGTCCTAAACCAGTTAGAAATCCCAATATAACTACATTGAGTAAAACAACGAGAACTAGCTGTGGCCTTCTGGATTCTGTTGAAAAAAGCTGCACCAGCCAAATGAATACAAAATTATTCAAATGCAGGTAAGAATTGCAGAGTATGTTATAGTCCTACTGATATGTGCAGTAATGGCATAGTTGATCCAAGAAAGGATTCTTAGAGTGCGCTGAGCACACAGTTGATACCAGTTGAACAGAAGGGAGTGTATTGTTTCCCCACAATGTTACGCCGTGTGCCACTTGGCATCTGTACAGACTGCAGCATATGCATTTTTGGGAAGGGGGGAGATGGAGCTGATAATGAGGTGTGCCTTCCAAAGAGAAGGGACAGAAGACAGATGATGAGAGGAGGGTCTCCTTCCATGTATTGCTTTCCTCCTGCAGGGAAAATGCACTGCACCTCTTCTGCAGACATAGAAATCTGCAGTCGCTTCACCCCACACTGCTCACTCTACCACTACCAATGAGCTTCAGAAGGCATTTTGCTGTCTGAGGAGCTATTCCTTTGCTGTTCTTCCTAGGCATGCATTTTTATACTCTGTCTGTGAAACGATCAAATGCTACCCTGGCCTGTGTGACTCTTCTCCTGAAAAATTCTTAAGACCAGTGTGTTGATACAACCAGTGACTGCTTTACAAGATATCTTTCAAGTCCAGAGGCTTGTGTTTTGGCTTTTTTTCTCTGTACATTTGGAAATGTCTGTGGCTTTCCCCTCCTTCACCTTCCCCTTCCCCCCCCCCCCCCCCCCCGGAAATCTCTCCCTATTCCTCTCCCCTCACGTCGTGTATGGTTGTCTCATGAGAAACCTCGTTCTTT
>WUAM01000323.1:33036249-33060490 GCA_024336885.1 Actenoides hombroni
AATCTTCCCCCCCCCCCCAACGAGTGAAATGCTGCTTCATCCCTTGCCTGTAAGCTGAGTGATGTTCCTTACGAGAATAAGCTGTGTCTTTAAACAGGATGAACCTAGACTCATAGCTGGCATAAATCACCACTGCTCTCTCTACTTTGGTGAAGCTATGCTGATTTGCCGTTGCTGAATATCTGTCCTAATGTCTCTTCAGGACGCAAACAACCGTGAGCTCATCAGTTAGGAGTGACTAGTTTTCAAGAATACAAAAAGCTACTGTAGTTCGCATGTAGAAATTGTCAGGGTGGAAAAGAGAGACCTTACAGGCAAGGGATTTTTCCATACCTGTTTTTTTCCTTTGTTCTGTCATGGAAAGAAAGAGAAACGCTGGTTTTTAGTGCTGCTACCATGCAAGACTTTAAACATTAATGTAGTGTTTTGGCAAAAGCTGTGTTTTTGTGTTCGTGTCATTTGTAGGCACTAGCACAAGATAACATGGTACCAGTCAGAAACAGGACAACACAAGTTACTAATTGGTCCCACTGATCACACTTTCCATTTGAAATAATGGCAGCTGGTTAGCACAAGCTGCTTGCATCCAAAAAAATGAAACGAAAGCCTTAGCTTTCCTTGGACAGCAAGTGAAGGAAGCAGCAATTGCAGTTTCCCTCTGCTTCAGTGTGACACAGTCTTCTTGAAACAGGTTGGATTGTGCCTGCAGAGCCTGTGCTGGTTACAGCCTATGCTGGTTACAGCCTGTGGAATGTGGAGGGTTATAAGAAATGTTAACAGTCTCCCCAATACCGTTGTTGCCATTTAGGCTCAAGCAACTAGCCCAAAGAGAGCTCTTGACATAAGCATGCCTGTTAAATGGAGAAGGGAAGGATTCTGTGTGCACGCTGGCTGTATATCCCGCGTGTCCCTCTGTTTATTGACCAAAACTAAAGACGGTGTCTTGCACACCAAATGCGTACTCTTGTGCTCTTAGCTTCCATGTTCAACTTCTCAGCCAATGTCATGGTACAGAGCTCTCCCTCCCTACCCATTCCTGGGGTCGCACTTGTGGCTATTGCTTTCTCCACATATGTAATTTTCTCTTGTTTCTCTAATGTCCATGTGGGCACCAATACAATTCTAAATATCCCAAATTGGAAAGCTTTCCAAAATGGCCTTGCCATCTGTTGTCAAATATGAGTGGCTCCTCTATTTCTAACCTTCTTTATTTATTAAAAGGTCTTGGTTTTCCCTCCTGCTTAGAAAGAACATACAGAGCTCATCTGCTAGCTTTAACGTCCTGTATAAGTCAGTCAGGGCAGCCTTTTGTCTTGGAAGTCTTGCTCAAGTGCACCACTCACTGTTGGTCAAGGCTATGTTTACCTAGCCCTGCAAGAGGGCTATGGCAGCCTATGAAGAATGTCAGAGTCTCATCAGGATGTGGTTTGACGCTTTAACCAAGCTGATCCAATGACGAGTGCTGTGAAAATGTGACTGAGCTAATGATTAGAACATTGCTCCTCTTGCCCCTTGGCTGGCTGCCACAGCACCAGCACTCAGCTGAAGCGGTAGAGGGAGGAAATCTGGCAGAAACCTAATCGAGTTTTTGTTTGTTCATTTGGTAGGGTGAGTTCTCTGCCAGTATAGAGCTCTGAGCAGGTTCACTGTGGGGTTAGAGAAGTGCAAGGTTTGGCTCAAACCAAAACGACAGAAGTATGTGCCAAGGGTGGGGAGCAGGGTGAGGCACGTCGTTAGTCTGGCTTAATTGTACACCGGCACACTATGCTGCCACACCACTACCCCAGGCCATGGCAGGACCTCCAATGATTCCTGGAGCCAAATCTGTGCATCATCAGCCTCTCCCAGCACGGCTGAGGCAGAACAGCCAGTGGGAGCACAGCAACTTGGGCCCCTGCTTGAACCCACCGTGGCTACACCACACTCCGTGGTGGCTCATGGTTCATACACACACCAGCCTGGAGACCGGCCCCAGGTCTTGCAGCTGTGTTTTAACGCTGCATAGTACTAATGAGGAATCTTTTATGCCAATAGGAAAGTGTTTTCTTCCTAACATGAAGGGTTTAAAGGGAGTCCCACCCAGCAGGGAATTCTTGTTTCATCAGGTGCTGGAAGGTTGCTAGTGAAAGTGCAGGCATGCCTGTCTCTGCTGTGGGACCACAGCACTCACTACAACCAGTATACAAATACACCCAGGGTAAATACACTGGAAAGCCAGCCTCTGACTCACAATGCGTGGTGCCTTTGAACTCAGTAGCTTTGTAATTTCTGGCAAATGGAGGAAAGATGACCGGACAAAACAAGTCAAGGGAAGAATATGTCTTTGCTTTCCACTAACCCATTTCTCCCTCATCATCTGCCAAGAGCAAACTTTGATTTTCAATAGAAAAATAAATCTAACTAGACTGTACATACAGAAAATTATTTTTAAAATGAATTTTAGTTGAAGGAAAACACTGCTTTATTACAGTCGTATTTTTAAGCTATATTAGCAGGAGAAATTGGATCTTTAGAGTAGAGGCAAAGCATAAAACACAGGGAAAGAGCAGAAAGTGCTTATTCTCCTATTGAAGCCCCCCCTACACCCTGTCTCCCAAAGATGTGGATGAATAAATAGCTGACTGTAGCAGATTGCTTTAGCTGATGTTCTGGTAGTGGATTAACAACACTAGTATTTGAATTAGGCATTTTATCATGTTTCACTGCTTAGCTGGCCCTTCTTAAACTTGAGAAATCTCATGCAGGCAGATGAAGTTAGAATCAATCTAGGATAAATATTTCCTTTCCCTTATGCTAAGCCAAATCCAGAACTAGTACAAATTGAGAGATCCCATCACATCCTGCATGTCACGGCACTGCCAGCTCTGCTGGTCTTCCATGGTGCAGGGTCTGTCACCAGGCAGCTCAATAACTATTATCCCTTCAGATGGGCCTACTCTGGGGAAAGTCTGGGGTGCCTGGGTGCCTTTTGAAGGGAGTAGTGCTTTGGGAGGCAGTGACTGCAAGCTGGCTGTTACTTTGATTTTGAAATATTCCCTATGGGAGAATACTGGAAAGGCTTTTATTTCTATTTTCAGTGAGGCAGGATTTAGGCATTCAGTAGCACTACATTTTATTTTTTTTTTTGTTCCCCTTCTTCCCCATTTTCCTTGTTTGCATATGCAGAGTGAACAAGTTCAAGAAACTCATTTGTCAAAAAAAAAAAAAAAAAGAAAAAAAAACCCCAATCTGTTAACTTTCAGCCAGATTCACAGTAAAGTGAACTGAGAAAATCAGATGCACAATTTGTGCTGGCATGAGAGAGGGATAACACAGGGGCAGGAAAAAACCAGCTAAGGACAACAACTACATAAACTAGTATAACTATCAAAACACTACTGACTGAATAAAGTCCCAAAGTACAAATGTCAGGAAAACTGACCAAAGAAGATACCCAAAAAGTAATTCTCACTCAGTTTAGTTTTATGCTCTTGGCATAGCTAACATGGATTGAGATGTTCAAAATTAACCCCTATCATCTTCTCTTCAGCTTACTGCACCAGTCCACCAACTCTCCTGTTGCCCTCAAAACAAAAACAATTCAGTTGATCCTCTCTAATTCAAAGAGTTGCTGGTAGCAGCTGCTGGCTGCCACTTGCTGATCAGGCTCCAACACCACCACTGTCCTGGTCAGAGCATGAGAAGTAACTTTGTCTCCTGTGACCAGATGTGTTCCTTGGGAAATCATCTGAAACTTTTGACTAGCAGGGAGGCTGAACAAAGCAACATGAACTTATGGCACAATTAGGGAATAAATATTCACACTGTAAAGGAGAAAGTCTGTTCTAGGGGTTATCTAGTAAGCAAGAGTTATACTGGAGATAAAAGAAAACAATTGGTTTTAAACAATCTTCAGTCTAATAGATTATGTACTGCATAGTGGTTTATTTCTTTATGTTAAGGATTTCACTATGCATCATGATGATGTTCTGTTTCTGCTTCTTTTTTTAAAGCTGACTTTCTGTGCTTGTATCCTTTATTGGTATCCGAAGAGCTTGTCATTCCTTACTGTTCAGCATAATATTTTCCTCACTTAAGACAGAAAAGCAGCCTTTATTGTTTTACATCTAATTACCTATTAAGGAGTCATACAGATTTGAATAAAATGCATGTGAATGATAGGTAGATTTGGGGGAGTTTAATCTGAGAGACTGAAGCTGCTGAGAAAATAAATATAGTCTTTGAACTCTCTTGATCAGCAGAAATTTCAGAGTAAAAACAAAACTAGTGGCCATGATGATACTGCCTTCACTGTTACAGGTAAATTAAATACTCAGTATGTAACAAAATTTTGCCCCAAATTACATAATGACAATGTGCTGCTCTCAAAAGTAGAATGTCTTATCTTTTCTATCTACGTGATGGGAGATTAACTGTGTAAAATAATATGACAAACTTTTGCAGACAATGTTGTGTTTTCTCTTGAAGACTTTGTTCATGTTTTCATTGCTGGAGTGTTGAAGCTTGCCTTGAGGACTCGTACTAAAAGCTTAACTTAGTTTTGAGAGGCATACTTTTGTTCATGAATAACTTGTGAAGCACAACTTCCTCATGTGTAAGAGTACTACGCTGTAATGCTCTGCAACTATCAAACAGTGTTTTCTGGTTTATTTTTTTTTATAGCCATTTCCAGTCCAGCAGTTCTATGAAGAAATAAAACTATCATAGAAAAGAAGTTATAAGAATTCCAGGCTTAGTTTCTTAAACATAGGAAAACATAGATAAGGGACTTAATTTGGTGATGAGGGTTGGTCGGGGGTTTTTTTGTTTAATGTTGCTTTGAGAGGACTCAGTTTTGGAAATCCTTTGAAATACTGGGCATCTGTAAGTTTCTCTGCCTTTTCTGGTTCTTCCATATTATCTTAATATGTGTGTCAATTCCAAGACTTCAGACATTGCTTTGTCACTTTTATATCTCTTGAAATCTGCTTTTGACCGCAACACTTTGCGCCAAAAGTAACAATTTCATATGTCCATCCCATAAATTATGGATTATTGCCAACATTGTGAATTTCTACATCCTCCACACCCTTTCCTGTTCTATTTAAACCAGCTAGTCTTGTTTCCAGAACCATAGACGGTAAGTGTAAAGGGTGACTGCCACTTCTATCAATTACAAAGCACTGTGAGAAAGAGACAGAATTGGGCTTCAAGCTTCTCTTGTTAGATGCAAAGGCTTGACCCAGAATTTTCTAACAATTTCATTAAACTACTGATATTAGTAATGCTATTTCTGAGTCAAGGTCTGATAGAAATTATTACAAAAGTTCTGAATAAGTCTATTTTGACTAAAGGCTTTCCTTATGCACTGAATCAGGTTTCCTCTTTTGAAAGCCATGGTAGCATTTACAAATCACAGAATATTACAATGGTAAGAGTTCTTCAGGTATGTCATACAGATAGTTAGAAGCATACAGGATATGAGAGACTGGGTTTTTTAATTTTATTTTATTTTTCTGCTTGAGCAAATGAGTTCAGCTATACTGTCTGTATTACCTATATCACTGAGGACTGAAAAGCACTGTAGTTGATTATATTCATTTAGAGATTAAAATTTTGTTTGGAAGTTCATATCTGTAAAGGAAATGTGAGATCTGGATTTAAAAGCATTTTTTTAACCACAGTAATTTGACTAATCGGTTGTATCTATTTAATTTACCTGGAACACACACCAAAAACTGAATACGAATACTTCAGCTCCAACTTTCCCAACGCAGAAGAAATACACTGGGTTTTGCATGTTGGATGATCACATAAGCAGCCAAGCATAATGACTAATTCTTTTGCAGTACTATTTCATTATTAACTCCTTTTCTCTTCAGAATCTGCTCTAACCTGCACATACCTTTCCAAAGAACTCCCTCTAAATAACTTCCTCAGCCTGTTCAGGTGAGAGAAAGCAGACAAAAGAGAACGAAGAAATCTTTTGGCAGACTGTCTAGAAGTTGTGACCTGAAGGGTTTTAGTGGCTTAGAGGAAATCTGTTCTTTGACAAACCTTTTCCTGGATAAATAAAACTTCAGTGGTCTTTACTTGTCAAATTTCCTTTGGAGCTTGAAATTCTCAAATCCAGTGTACTAGGGCTAGACCACTTCATGTTTTTATTAGGCACTAGTGTTCTAGTAGAGGCAAATTATCCCTAGTCCTGACCTGCATCACTCTGTCTGTTAGCAGTTCTTTGCCTCCCCTATGCAAAGAATTTGTTAATTCAATTAAAACATGTCATACTTGGGTAACATTTTTACCAGGCAAGGTATTAATTTTAAGGCTGTTGTACCTACTTTGTGAAGCCATTTATGAACTTTTCTCTCTCGGGAGTAAATGTTAGTTGATAATCCTAAATTTTATGCAAGGAAATGAAAATATCTGCTACAGAAATATTAATTGAGCAGCAATGGCTTGACAGGGTCATGATGGGAAAAGCAAATCTATTACAGTTGTAACATTGATAAACAAGTAACATGTCTGGGATAATGGGAAACTACTGAGACTAACCTAGCTCCATGGTAACAGTATTTCCTAACCTCAGAATCTCTGAACACCTACAACTACATTCCTTGTACAGACCATTAGCTCTAACTGGTATAAGACCAGGAGGACAGTGATAATGGGTTAAAACTGGTTTGCACCTTAGCAAAACTAAATTCAGTTGCTTGACCTTGCTTTAACTTATTTGTGCTTCGGTATGACCACTTCCCTGTTTGTAGCATGAAGGAAATAATTCCTTTTCCCATAGTTTTGCCTGACTGCCCTACTTAGACTGTAAAGTCTTTGGAACAACTGCTGTCTGATCTAATGTGCATGTACAGAGCAGAGCACAATGAAGTCCTGATCTCAGCAGGAGCCCCATCTGCTACTGCTGAGATAAATGATCTTTTCAGTACTGGTTGTTTTTTAATCTCTTTAAATTACCATAAATACATTTTTAAAGCCATATGCTTTCATTCTATATCCCACTCCACTGAAGAAATCTGGGTTTCTGTGGAAATATAATTATGTAACCATATAATTAAAGACTGCATCATACCCCATACGTGCAAGGAGGCTGAGTTGAGGTCAAGTGCCATATTGATCTGCCACTTGGTAGGTTTCAAGTACCTAAACTTACTTTAGAAAGGTTATTTTAAATGGGGTTTTTTTATGCGTGGAATTTTATATTCTTTCAAGAAAAGAAATGTATATTGAATTGCAATTATTTCAGTTAAACTGAAATTGGTTTGCAGCAGGAGGAACTGTGATTCTAAAGAGACCCATTAGATTCTGGGTTTTGGTGTCTAGTGTTGGATGCTCATCAAGGAAATCCAAAGGAAGCTTCTCGGTTGAAGGGAGGAAGAGGGAGGAAGAGAGAAAGAGAGAGAGAAACTAGGTCATAGGAGGACTATAGCCCCCAGGATCAGATGTGTCAGAGTGGATAGAGATTAGCAGAAGCTCTGGAGGGGGGCATGCAGTTTTTTTATTTCTCTCTATTACTCTTCTGCTGCATTGGTGTCTGGGTGTTCCCAGTTTAGCATGTGGCACTGCTGCTACTTTGGCAATGGTATGAGCCTAACGTTACAGTGCTTGTTAGGGTTTGGACTGAATACCCCACGTTTCTAGGGTATTGCAAGTGCTTAAAAGGAAGTGGTGAAGTTCAAAAGTTAATAACTTGGGTAAACTGGAAGAGTAATAGATAGACTAAGCAAAAAGCATGTCTCTAATCATAGGTATTTTGTCACTGTCAACTTGTAGCACTTCGCCTTAAGTGATGGAAGTGTTGCAGTCTTTTGAAAACGACCCTAAGTTTCTTTAACAACAGAAATTATTATTCAGTCAGGACCACCACCATTTCCCATGTAACAGATCTTAGGAATAAGGGTCATTATCTCTTGACAGGCCTTTGCCTTTCATGCTTTGAAGAATGAGGTTAACTCTTGCATTACCTGAGCACTGAAACCTGATTTGTTCTAAACTGCTTCAGGGGGGGCACATGTGCAGAAAAGTGGGTGGAGAAAGATTTCTTGAACCAGTTCCCTGCATTACATGTTTGCATAAACCAGAGACTCAGAATACTGGCATTTATTTTGGTATTCTCTCGACAATCCCCCCCCCCCCCTTTTTTTTTTTTTCCTTCCTGAACAGAGAAGCTTACTACACCTAGAGTTCCTCTACTTTCAAGTACTTTATCTCAGTATTTGTTTTGTCATGGCAATGTTTTAAGGGTTGTTTGTGGTTTCTTGTAGTTCTGCTCATTTTTGTTGTTGTTGTTTTATTTTTTTTAACTCAAGAGAGATTAGAGATTTACATACAGAAAATCTTTCATTCCTCAAGAAATTCATCTAACAAAGAACCCTTGTAAGCACCAGGTGCAAGAAAACCGAGGTAATTGTCTGTAATTGAGAGATTCTTTCTACCACAATACTTCGCTCGGTTGGATATGTACACAGCATCCATTTCTACCAGTGGAAGTTACATATACAAATTGAGGACACAATAGGGCCATTTATGTTTAGCTTCCTTTACATAAAAAGTATTGATTCCCCCACACACCCCCTGCCCCACCCCGGTAGGGGACTGTTTTTTAAACAAAATCAAACATTTACATGTATAAAATGTAACATTCAGAATTTTTCAGAAATTGTTGCCATCCAATTAGGTTTCTGCAATCTGTACTTACTTGGTAGTAAGATAATTTGCTGTTATCAAAAGCAAATATGTTTGATATATTTCATATGTAAATTAATTTACTTCATTGGGGTAGTAAAAAAAAAAAAAACAACAAACAAACTTCGGAAGTTAATGCTTTTGCTAACATCAACACTTGCTTATCTTTGAAGGGCTTTTCATAATAACAGAATCTTTGGCACTCCCTGTTGGTCTTCCACCCAGTCTCAAGGTACCTCACAAATATAAAGTTGCACAGTTCAGTGTTTTGGGGTTTTTTTGTTTGGTTGGTTTTTTTGTGAGACAGCCAGGGTAAACTTCCCAAGAAGCTTTGCTTTGCACTTGCTGAGCTGCTTCTGCTTTCCAGCAAAAGCTAAATTCTGCTGGTACCTACAAGGTACTCCCCTGGTTGTGCTGAGGCTTCCTGCCTGGTGGGTGCCTTGGTTGCTGACTGTTCAGCCCTCCCATGAAGCATAACTACCTATGCAGACAAGATGCCTAGTGTTGTGAGAGTGTTCCATAGCTGAGCAGGATGTCTTATGCCTTGAGCAGTCAGGTCAAATCGAACTACCTGGTCCTCTGTGGAAACTGGTTATTCTTCCATATTCACTGTTCCTCTTTGGAGGACAAAACTGCAGTTTTTCTTAGTTTCAAGTACCCATTAAGAGCAGAAAAAATTACATTTTCATGATGGGTGATGAACCCTCTAAATCTGATCTCATTACTTTGAATAGTGTCTCAGATGTGTTTAAAATTATCCTACTAAAGCAGGTATGATATTTAACAAAGAAAGAATGAACTGGATTTAGAACTGCTTTTTATTCTCAAGTAGGTTCCTTCCCAAATACTTCTTCCAATTTATAAATATTGGACTGTTTTGTTGATGTGTTTTGTCTCGCAAAAGGGCAAATTACTTTATTTGATGTGACTAAAATATCTCTCATACAATTTTATAGCTATAACTATGGAAAATGTTCCCTTCTTTGATATGATCTCTAGATGATATACAGAACAGGCACATCGGCTGCAGTTATTGAGCTGACAAACTTTATCAAAACACTTAAGAAACAAAATATTCTTTATTGCTGTTTCAAAAAGGCCATCAAAGCATTTGTGAAAATTAGCACATAATCATAATATCATCTAATTAAAATTCAGTTATATGCTTTCAGATAGCTTTAATAATAGTACTGTTCACACACCCTGGTTATTGAGGGTTAACAAATCAAGGAAAGGTGACCAGGTTTCATCTGAGATAGACTTGTTTGTTTTCCTAGTTGTGATACAGTGCTAGTACTCTGTGCTGGATTTAGTGTGGGAATAATATTGATAACAAACTGTTGTTTTAGTTTTTAGTAAGTAGTGTTTATACTAATTTAAGGACTTTTCAGGTTCCCATGCTCTGCCAGTGAGCAGCTGCACAAGAAGCTGGGAGGGAGCATGGCTAGGACAGCTGACCTAAGCTAGCCAAAGGGTTATTCCATACCACAGAACATCATGCTCAGTATATAGACTGGGGGAGCTGGCCTTGGGGGGCAGATCTCTGCTTAGGCACCGGTCAGCAGCTGGTGAGCAATTGCGTTGTGCATCACTTGTCTTTTCTTGGGTCTGTCTTCTCCTTTTTGTTATATTCCTTTTAATTACTATTATTGTTGTTATTATGTTTTAGTTTAGTTCTTAAACTGTTCTTATCTCGCCCCAAAAGTTTTAATTTTTTTCCAATTCTCCTCCCCCTCCCACTGGGAGGAAGGAAGAGTGAGCGAGCATCTGTGGGATAAGAATTTGTATACCCCAATCTCTCTGCCCTCAAAATTTCCGGTTGTTGTCTTACTGATCATATAATATTATTATTGTAAAGTGTTTCTTTTAAATCTCCGAAGACTAACTAAAACTTGGCCTGTTTGTTTTAACTAGTTATCAACTTGTATTACCCTTGATGACTGCTGTCTGTTTCTTTAATTAGGTTCTTTATATGGTCGATTCATTTCAACAAATTCTAGCAGAGAGAAAGGCCTATTCCTATTCTGACATATGGGACAGTTGCTGGAAGTTACCCAGGGAAGTCTAGATTTGAGGGGGTGAGAGGTGGGAGCAAGAAGCTATACCCCATATACCTCATAAGCAATGCTCTGTCCTGCCTGGGGTAAGACAGAAGGGAAGTCAGAACAGAAACCATAATGTGTGATTTCTGGGGTCTGTCAGTTTGTGTCACTGTCTCGAAGAAATGTATGCAGAGCGTGAAGTGAAGGTGGAGGTGAGAAACAATTGCAGAAAAAATGCCTGTGGCCATATTACCTCAGGCTGTGATCTTGTGAGGCCTCGTGTGCTGTGTCAGGTTGGGAGATCCATAGCTGGACTGGAGAGCTTCAGCAGCCGCCTGGGAGCTGGTGGGCATGCTGGAGCACACAGCAGTTGTCTTTCTCTGCATCTGTGTTGAATCAGTGTCATAATGTATTACTGTGTGTGTGTGTGATGCAGCTTTCTTAGTATGTGAATGTTTGTTGATTTTTATGCACTTGGGTAGCACATTGTGTCCTCTGAGTACCATGAAGACTGCATGTGAGACACTGAGGAAAAGGAGGGGAAATCACAGAGAACTTGTGCATTATCTCTTAATAATCTCATAAGGTACTACGAGTGCTAGTAAGTATAATGGGAAATACTAGTTACTGAGTCTAGGCTAAGGCTTCTTTTCTGATTGCTAATGACTGTTTTGCATTGCAAAATGCTAGAGGCGGTGGATACACTACCAGCGGTTGAATACAGGGCTTCATTGAAACAGGGCAGCCAGTTTTAGTTATGGTATTGTTTTAAGAAGAGGAGAAAACATCTGGAAATGGCCAGAATACTAATTTTTATTCCTACCATGAAAAAAAAAGAAATTACCAACAGATTAAAATCATCCCAGTACCAATTCATTTCTAGGTTGTGAACTGGCTATGCAAGTTTAAGTCTGAAGCGTTGGTTGGATTCGCCTTTCATGTACAGCTGAAGAAACAGTGATGCCTCTGTAAGTGCTGCGGGTAGCATCCTTGCCACGCTGCACCGATCAGTCAACCCCCATGTCTGCTTCTTCCTTGCATTTCAGTGTATTCAAGATGTCATCTGTGCAGATGTCCACACTATGCTTTCCTGATAAACTGGCCAGAGGAGATACTGGAAAGGAATAGAGAGAAACAGAGGAGAAAACACTGTTCCCCTCAGCTTGTAATTGTACAGGCTTCTTCGTTAGGCTGATTGTGCAAACTTCCATGAAGCCAGAGCCCACAGTTTGGATCAGCAGAGCATTCATCTGGCTTGGGTTGTATGTGCCCAATAACAGGACAGAGGCAAGGGGGACAAACTGACATGTGTGAAACTCCATCCGAACACAAAAAAAACCCCTCTTTATTTACTGTGAGAGTGGTCAAACACTGGAATAAGTTGCTGTTGATAAGAATTGACCCCAAGCTGTGAGGCTGCACTGTAGAGCAGTAGAGCAGTCTGGTCCAAGGATGGATTATGGCCCTGCACCTGGGGGTCCAGTGTGGGGGAGGAAGGGGCAATCAATGTGCTTGGGGGAGCACCCCAGCTTGGAAGTGTTTGCTGTTGGTGACTCATTACTGTTTTCTTAGAGCAGTGGGGATAGAGGCTTGTTGTCTTAAACGGTGATCACTTTAGCACTCTGGCTTGTATTAATTATTGTGCTGGTGTAAGTAATTTATGGCAAATTGTAGTGCACAGCAGATTTGACTGTTTGGAGGTGGGAGGTGTGGCCCTGTGGTATTAAAAACAAGGTATCCTTGAACAACATCTGCCCCATCAGTCACCATTTCTTCAGTTGAGGACAGAAACTTCAAGGCAGTGCCCTTGTTTGTTAAAGCCTCTTCCTAAACAGACAAAGCCTGGCATGCTTTCTGTTCTCCCTCTGGCAGAGTGCTCCACCTCACCAGCTTTAGGCACATGGCTGCATAAGGGTTATTTTCTCTGGGAGGTGGTTTGTGGGGGTATATACATGTACACACACACACACTTGCACAAAAGGATGTGTTCTCCTATAGAAGAAAAATCATTGTCAGCAAATTATCTCATCTTATGTTGGCTATCATAATCCCCTTCAAGTCTCAACAAAACACCCATACATGTTTGATCAAGTCACTATTAAAGAGAAATATTGTGCTACTCTTGCCAACTGGACCACCTACACCTTGGTATCACTCTAATTATTGTCAAATGTTACTGTTACACAGGGGCACAAAGTGTGCAGATCTTTCTTTAATATGACAGTGGCCAATTTAATGGAACATTACTGATTAACACAGCCAGAACAGAATATGCTAACATACCTTTAACAAAACTTTATGTTACAGCTGAATGGATTACAGAACACCTCTTGAATGCCTAGTGGCTGGCGTTGTGCCAGAGCCTTTAAAAAAAAAATAGAAAATGCAGCTTGCTTTCTCCTTTTTCATAAAGAAATGTGAAAGCAGAAGCACTGACCTTGGCAAGCTTCTCACGCTAAGTTTTCCAGTAGGCAAAAGCACTATAAATCAAACCAGAATAATCCTGTGTATGTTTTTGTTTTCACACAGGCTGCTAGGATTGCACTTAAGGACTTGATTTTTATTACTAAAGGAATGTTTTTAAATCATCAAGACCTAGAGCATGTTGTGAGCTTAGTCCAAATTTCATCATCATCTTTTGCAATTTGCCTAACGCCCTGCCTCCGTGCTCCCATGGAAATACAATTTATTTCTCTTGCAAAAGTCATTACAATCTATGAGCACAAAGAAAGAAACCTGCAGAACTGAAAATGAGCAATAAAATCATGACAAAATCTGCTACCTAGATTCTTTCCCCTAAAGCAGAAAAACAAGATAAACAGTGTTTCTCTTTCTCTGAGTTATTATTAGTTCAGTATTATTTATCACGCAGCTTGGAAATCTTAAAAGGTTACAGTTTATTCTTCATACATGGCTTTGGGGAGCATTTTCACTCTGCTGAGAATTGTAACATGACATTGTTTGGGAAATGAAAATTCTGAACAGATTATTTTCCACATTATCTAGATAATAGAGATGATAGATGGGATTGAGTCTAGCTGGTGTAAGCAGTTGCTACACATTTGAATTATGGAAATTTGCACCAGCAAGGAACCTACCCCTAAGGAGAGAACTCTGGAGAAAATATTCTAATTCAGATTCATGTTGCTTTTTGCTTGTGTTTTGGGGGTTTGTTTTTTTCAAATGTAGACGTAGCTTGCATTTAGGTTTATAGTAAAGAATATTAAAACTTACAGAAATTTAATTCCATGTGTTCTTATATGCTAAACCATTAATAGATACCTTCCCTTGTTTGCAGGGTTTGTCTTTCTGTACGTCCAGGTCAGCTAAACACATGCTAAGATCAGAAGTGATTGACAAAGGCCATGCTAAGATCAGTGGGACTTAGCATATGTTACAGTAAGCTTTGCTAAATATTGATCATTATTAACACACATTTAATCTTAAAGGCTACAGTGCTTTCCTGACTGTGAACTTGCAAGCCCTCGTAAAATGTTCAATCTTCAACTTGGACTAAATATATCTCTCCATGTTTATTTTTTAATTAATGAAGTTTAATAGAATTACTAAGCTGTATGTGTGAGCAAGAAGTATAGGATATTGTTAGCATTTTCTTTCTTCCTTCTTTTTTTCCAGTTTTTCGATCCAGATTTTTGACATTTTATTTCTGAGCTCCAGAACCAGTTGGCAAGGGCAAGGCCTCAAACCCACCCACAGCTGTTTCTGTCAAGGTATTGAATCCATAGGACTCTGAAGCATGAAGTTGAACCACAAGACACAAGTCTGTAGGGAATGAATGATCATTTTACCTACTAATTTTCTAAACATTCTGCTGGAGCACTTGCAAAGTTAATTAATAATTATAAGTGTATTGAGTAGGCCTAGTTTAAAAGGGACATAGTTTACAACTGCCATTTTCATTTTCATTCATTGTAAGTAAAACTTCCTTGTTTCTACAAGTTCCCAGAGAAGCATATGCTTAAATGTCTTGGTGGCAGCCACTCAATCTTTAGCCTACTTTTTTCCTGAAATTCTGTTCTTTCCTTGTGAATCTTCTTTAGCTGTCTTCTTTCCATTTCTTTTCCACAACCAGAATAAAAGCTTCTCTACATCCTTATGTACTCTGGGGCAAAAGATACACTGTGAGAAACCACCTGAACCAACACTGGAAGTCATGAAAATAACTTCACTAAGGACTCTTGTCTACTGCTTTGTCGGCTGCATTTTATGTTTTTCTGTGGAATTGGTTCAACAGATGTAAATCCCCTAGATTGTACTGCAAGAGTAGCATATTCTACCTTAGCCAAAACTAATTCCTAAGGTATTTGGCTTAAAATAAAAGTATCCATATAGGATTTTGCTGATTTAACTCTCTGGTTCCAAAATGTAGCTTTACTTGCATTGCTAGAGAAACCTGTTGTGTTTATTTAAGACCTAGCATCTAGTTTAAGATTATATCTAAGGGGTAAGGGGGTAGAAGGAAGGGAGAGTAGTCCTACCCTGAAATTGTCACCTATCAAAACAAAATTACATTGAAAGCAAAGAACATCATCTTAGCCAGCTGTACTTTCTAGTTTGTATTCACAAACATAACAATATAAGGGGAACTTGTTTGTGGGTGGGAGGCAGGCAAGGAGGGAAGAATATTTTGGTATATGTGATAATAACAATGTCAGATTAAACCTAGCTAATTTTGGCCAGATTAAAGATAACGGGCACCCTGTAACTTCAGAGATGATGGTCATACAGTTGGGGGCAAGGGTGTTTCTCTCAGGTTATACATCTTCCCTCATCTCTTGGGATGTGGCATGGGACATGGAGCTGTGCCAATTCGTGTTGCTAGATATAAACATGCACTTTCCTGTTAAGTGTTTTTGTGTGATTAGGAAAATTGTCTCATATACAGAATACCTATGAAGTGTCTTGCCTAAAGGTATGCATTCAGCAAAATTGCTTCTGCAGTTTCTGTAAATAACACTGGTCCACAAATGTCTCTCTGGTTCACAAATGCCTAAGCACTGCTTGTGTACCAGGGTGATAGATGCCTTATAAACACTTAAGCTGGATACAAATGGCACTGGCTAGATCGCTGCCTCCCATATACAGATTTGATAAGCTTTTTAGCACCTCTTTCCACAGCACTCAGAAATAACGAGATGGATGCTGTCTACATGTACGCATGTTTTGTTGAGTTGGAGCATCAGCAGGTGGACTCTGTATTGGTAAAACATTGCTTAAGGGTTTTATTTAGCAGCACTTTCTGGAGACTAGAACAGCAGCATCAGATCTCTGTCTATGAACGTCTGTGTGTGGTTATCATCTAGCATGAAATAAGGGATTGGTTCGGTATACAACAGCATTCTTGTATCTTAAAGGAGCCAAGTTCAGTTCTGACTCCCAGCACACCTGTTGAATTTAATTTTTGTCTGTTTATATCTGTCCAGGGCAACTCATGAAATGAATGCTGATGATCATAAAGGTCTGGGTTGTTTGGGATTTTGCTTGGTTGGGCTGTTTTCTTAATAAACAAACTGTGCAGGAGCTCTTAGTAGAAGGTGTGTTTAATAAACTACACTTGATGCTTGATAAGATAGCATATTAATACTATCTTCTGTCTTACAATGTAGATATTTTGGGATGTGGGGTATGAACACTCTTGTAACTAAAGCGTAATTTTTTCTACAGAGAATTTCACCCTTATTGTCAGTGTCATTCCAACATACATATTTTAGTCAACTTCCATAAGTCAGGAATCCCAAATTTGTTACAGCCTGATGATGTAATTTCCTGTTAAGAGTTAGGAACTGAGCTGGCCACTAGATGTATGACAGATACTTTCAATTAACCCCTTGCCCCTCCCCAAGGGAGAAGAGGAAAGGGAATAAGGGACAGAATCTTACAGACTGGAAAATAAAACTAAAACAAGTCTAGTTAATAATAGAATGAAATATATATACAAAACCCATATCAAGCTCAACACCCTTGATGGCATTTGCATCACCATAACCTCTGACATTGTGGAGCAGGCACTGGGGAACTCCCAGATTGTATTTAGTGGCAGACAGGAACTGGATTCAGGAGGTAGATTCTGGATCTGGATTCAGGAACACAGGGATACAGGTCAAAGGCAGAATAAATGGAGTCCTTCTTGGACATCAGCCGTTGAAGAAGAGTTTGACCCTCATGATCCCTCAGCTTTGTACTGAATATGATGTGTACAAGATGGAACACCTCACTGGGCAGTTTAGGCTCACCTGTCCTGTCCGCTCCTCCCCGCAGGTGTGGCCTTTTACTTTCTGCACCCCCAATGTGGTACACAAGCTTTAGCAGTGACCTGGGTCTGCACAGGAGCAAGTATAAGCAAGAGCCTTTCTGCACACCCATCCTTAGCAGTAACTATAAGCACTAAGCATTATCACTGCTAGAAGCAGGCACTGTCTGCAGAAATATGCTGTTAACTTCAGAAAGTGTAGTTAGATAAAAAAGACTGAATTGAAAAGTAAAATCACTGAACGGAATTAGTTCTGTTCTAACTCAAACCAGGACATTTCCTCATTCAACCCACTGCACTGGTAATGACATGAAGGCAATATAAATAGCCTATCAAATTATTGAGATGACTAGCCTAACAGAGTTGTGCAGTTTATAATTTGAATGAGAGACAGGTGTAAGTGAAGGACTGGGGTGGGGGGACAACCCTGCCAAGTCATTGACGTTTTAACACTAACATTGTACCATTGGATATAAAGCATTAAATGAACAATATTCATTGTGCAGCTTTTAAACCTGCTTGCAAATTTCCTTGCTGAGTTTGTATTAATTGCAATAATTTAGCTTTTGTTTCAGACCTTCAGTGGATATGGCCCAGTTCAAATAGGTAGCGACCCCACTTCTAAACATTCATTTAGATCAGAATCATCTGATTTCTCTAATCTGCCCAGGTTGTAATTTTATTATAATATCCTTGAAATTTTCTGTTTCTTTATTCTTTCATCTGAAATTCACTTCCTTTCACTATTTACAATACTAAGTTATATTAAATGTTAACTGTGTTATTCTAAGATCTGCTTAATCACAATGGAAGTGCTCTTTTAGAAACTGTTCTTTTGAAAGGAGGAAAAAAAATGCTTAAAATGAGGAAAGGCTATCAAAATGGACCAGTAAGACAAGGCAAAAATAGACCATTAATGTCCAGAAGGTCAGTCTGGGGCTACAGATCATGGCATTGGCATGCTTACTATAATAAAATGATAGGGAAGTGTCTTGCAAAATTGTCATCAGATGAGCTTCTTTCTCCACCAGAGAGTTTGTGCATGGGTCTTGTCAGAAATGTATCTTTAAATCTAGAGATAACATCTTTGAATCTGTGGAGATAACTAAAAGGTATTTTAAATTATTTGACTAATTGTCAAATCTTTTTTCTTTTTTTTTAATAAGTGTTCTAAAAAACAAAATATGGAAAAGATCATCCCCTACAATTACATACAGCCAAATATGAAAATAAGTGACCTGGTATCCATGCAGAGAATCCTGTATGCTTTAGCTAGTTCTCTAAAGCGTGTCAAGTTCTTAACATTGCTAATGCTTTTAAATCAAGCTGAGATTCTCACTAAAAATTCAAGAAAGATTTAGCTACAGATTGCTTCTAAAACTGGCTAAGGCTTCACAGTAATACTGATTTCTTTCTGCACTGTAGTCTAAACCCCCCATCACTCCGTGAGCCAGTCCTGCCTGCCAGGATCCACAAAAATATAAAATAATAGAATCTGTTAAGTATCTCGAACCCTGATGGCTACATGGAAGAGGATGATGACTTTGAAATTTTCAAAGTGACTTAAGAACCAATGACTTGATTAATCCTGATGCTGGCTGAATTCTGAACAATTTTCTGCTGGCTGTCTCACATTTTTCTTCAAATCATTCTTAATGAATTCCATGAAAAATTCTTACTAACCCATGTGCATAAAGCCCTAAGAAAGCAAAATTCAATTAACTTTGTGTAGAATCTGTTATAAACAAAAATCAAAGGAACCAAAACCTAAAATCTGAGGACCGCATCTGATACTCCATCCTTAATGTGTTGCAATGTGTCTAGAGATTTCAGCACATGTGGTCTGCAAAATCACCCAACATTTCAATATGTCTAAAATACATAGTAATGCGTATAGTGTCATGAGTTACAAATGAGGCAGAAGAATGGATGTTAGTGTTATACCTACAGAAACGCAGAATTTTATAGCTGAGACTAAATACCTGTTCCTTCATTCCTCTGTTGGGCTGAACTGGAAGAATTCTCCAAGTACTGGGTACCATATACACCAGATGTGCTACACCACCAGGTCAGAGTCCAGGACACTGTGTGTGCTGGAGTAAAACTGCAGTAAGGAGTCATACCAATGGCATTAACTCTCAAATTCTTGCTATTCTTAAACATTTCTGTAATCTTTACTCTGAAAATCACTTTAGGTAGTTCTCTATGTGAGTAGTTTTGCAATACTTTCATGAGATATGATATGCTATTATAACAGTTTAAAACAGTCATCAGTATTTCAAGTAGAGAAATGTAAGGAGCTTCTCAAAACAGGTTCTATTTACTGTACCTACTCAAACAGATGCCCTTCAATAGGAATTACAGCAGCACAGCAGTATAAAAACACTATCCTGATACTACTACAGATCACAATCACCCTGATGTAAATCTGAGGACACCTCCACAGTCTCATCTTCTGCAATGCATATTTTGACAAAATAGAAGATATTTAATTCCTGCTTGAAGAGAGCTGAAAGAGCCAGGTTTTGTGTCTCAACAGTTTGGCGATACTGCTGAAGTTGTCTTTACCAACTACTCACTCATTCTTGAATATAAGTGAGAAAGGTATCCTGTTATTGATTGAGGTCCTTGGTTTTATCCAGCATACCTTAAGCTTGAAATAGATCTCTCTTGTCATAGAAATAATAATACAGCTTGTTCATAGTGGAGAAGAGGCTCCTAGGTGCTGTGAAAAGTTTTTGTTGCTCATAAAATAAGTCAAATCTGTTTGGATAAGCAGTCGCACCAACGCCAGCTTCCACATAGTGACAACTAGTGCTGCACAAATTGATGTGCCACCTTAATGCTACAGGATTGATTGAATATTTCCCTGATGTTATTTTTTTTGCTGTTGTCTTTCCTCAAGAGAACAGCGTTCCTAGCATGACCCCTTTTTCTTTGCACGTCAAGTGAAGGAAAATCACCCTTTGCTGTACTTGTAGGGACAGATATTGATCTCAGACGGAGTGATACAAACAAAGAGTAACTCTTTGAGAGATGAAGGAATTGCTCCAAACATTGGTCCATGAAACTGAGGTCTGACTCTAGCCGTTGGCTGGAAGCTTTACTTCTTCCTTAATGAAAAGCAGTGTATCTAAGGCACCAGTGCTGCAAAGAGCACTGAGCCATTTGGCAGAACTGAAAATTTATTATTCTTTATTATTGATGCTTATAACACAAAACATTGATGTATGTCACAGTCTCAATATATTTTTCATAATTGTCATATTTATGCCAAATGTATTGGTATTTCTGTAACACATTATGAACAGTAATATCAACATTTAATTTTCATAAAAGCTTTTTTTTTTTTTTAAAAGGAAGCTACATAAAGCCTCATCCCATAACGCAGCTACCACTTATTGTGCAACAGATGCTCTATGCTCAGTTTGTGTCACTTCAGCTTTTTTTCAAAAGTGCCAGATATGAACATAGGCAAGTTCAGGACAAATCCCGTCAGCTGTGCCTGTAAGTCTTTGTTTGGGTTGTGTAATGTACCCAAAGTGAAAAGGTAGATTAAACATTATTTACCAAAAAAAAAAGGAGGTAGAGGAGAGACTTCAGAAAATCTTATCAATTAATATGATAATCTAGAGACAGATTTGATTTACAAAATATTAGAAGATATTCTCTCTAGAATTCAAAAGTATCAGGAGCTATTTTCTCTAGAATTTGAATTAAAAGGGCAGGTTTTCATAATAGTCACTAGTGGCTGCCTTACTTATGAAAAATTAGAAAGTGCAGTCCTTTCATAGTGAAATCACACAGTAGCTAAGTCACACTGCACTGAATTGGACTATGAGTACACGTTCTGAAAAAGGCCTGAAAAGAATTGATAAATTTGTAACCAGACTCACATAGAGCCTTTAAAAATCTGAAGCATTGTGCTGATGACTGCTGTCCAGTTAGGCTTTTTTTCTCCCATGAATGGTTCATACGTACAGGAAGGTTTTACTTTATAGAAAAGCTACAGAAAACTAGTCATTACTACCATCAATTATCATTAATTTTTTTGTAGGCAGTAAAAGACACTTAGAACCACACGGTTCAAAGAAAAAGAAATATTTATTATTATTTAGATCGTATTTTTGTGCAGATTCTTGCCCTTATTGGAGGTTTAATATTCACAGGAATCTTTGTAGAATGCTTTTGTGACAGAAAAGTGGATTCCATTACTGCAATGAAAACAAAATAGTACTTCTTGTTAATGTGGGGTGTTTTTCTTTTTTTTTTCCCCTTGCAAATGTAGGTCCTTTTGATTATGAATTACCTTGCTAGCAAGCAGCTTTTACAGCTTATCAATTGTGGAATGCTATTGATCAACTAAGTTAGATGATACTTTTCCTTCTTCCTGACTAGGAGACAGTTATTGTATTTTTTTAACAGAAAAATGATGACGGGGGATGGGTGAAAATGAGAAATAAATGGTGATCAGCTAGTGACTATAGTCATAAAACCTGAATATATGGTTTTGTGGCCAAGTGAGAGCATTCACAGAGCTAACAGCAATTCCAGACAAGAGTTCCACAAATACAATGCTATTTGTGAATATAAATTTGGAGAGGGACAGAAGACTGTAAAAAGTGAACAGCCATTCACAGTTCAAACACTTCTTTCTCACACACTGTTAGTAGAACATTTAACCAGCTTTACACTTAAAATGTAATTTAGTGCTGATGCTTTGCATCGCAGAGGATGAAGAATATTTTTTCTGTCATTTGCCTGAGATGGTACTATTTCCTGGTGCTTTAAAGTAAATAATTTATTGTAGCTTGGGGCTTTCACTCTAAGACTTTTCATATATGATACACTACTTACCTTAGCATTCCTGTTTATATATTTACATTGCTCTCATCTCAGTGGTACTGAGGCTCCTATCTACGTATTCCACTCCCTGCAGAGGAAGAGTCTAAGTCACTAATGCTTCCATATCCCTGATGATTTTATTAAATGAAGTTTAATTACTTCCATTGCTTTTGTATAACATAATCTAGTGCTCATTTACTCTATTACTAACATTCAGAGGAATTAAAATAGGGTGCATTTGCATCAGTCCACATTGGGCATGATGTAAGGCCAGGCATAATTAATTTCTCTCTCTCACAGCTATCGAGATTGTTAATTAAAATAAAAAAAAAACAGGAGAAAAAAAAAAAAAAAGAAACCAATATGTAGGACTTGTTTTTTACTTTCATTAAGGCTACTTTCTAACATTCTGGAGGTGTAAATCAGCATTTTGGTTAGTGTTCCTGTTTTCACTTTTGAGCACTGTTGATCAGAGTGCTGTCAAATGATAAAATGTAATAGTGTAGCTAATTCATTTTGCTGCAGGGCAAAAGATATGATACTACACATTCAAAGTTAAATAACTGAACTACCTATTCTTATGAATAGTAGAATTTTAATCAGCTTCAAGGAGAGGAGGTATGAGTCAGCCATTGCTTCCTAACTTTCTGGAGAACTAATTCTACATAGGTACCCAGTGAGGTTCAGTCCACCCCCTACCTCTGCACCATGGTTTTACTCCATCTGCAGCTCCCATCCTTGTTGTCCCCAAGACTGCCATCTCCCAGCTCTGGACAGCAGGCTTGGGAGCTCCACACTTCATTCATTGGGAACCACTGCCCTAAACACCATCATCTGCAAAACTGCCTGGTTTAGGGAATTTTAAGCTCTGTTTCGCGGCTCCCAGTCTGACAGAAAGCCAGTGACCTATTTTTTGACAGAAAGCACTGAAAAAATAGTTCTAAAAAATGAGTTTCTTTAAAAGCTTGCTAAAATGGGAACCCCAAAACCAAAGAATACCCAAATCCTTGAGCACTTTTGAAAAATATATTGCTTGTGTAAGAGGATTTGCTTATAGAAATTACACTGAGTCTTTTAAATGAACCATCAGCTTCTGAAATACATCACTCCAGTAGCCTTCCTTGACCCTTTGCAAAGGATCATCTGCATGTGTTTGCTAAATATTTTTTTGGTAGAGAAATGTTGTTGCTTTTCTTATTTAATTCTTTACTGTTTCCACATGGTAGGATGTTAAGAGATTGCTTTTTCTGTCCCCTGTCAATAAGTGACCTGCCTTAACCAGGCACTCAGAAATGAATCACAACACTTGTCAGCATGTGCTCCAGCAATTGCTAAGGATCTAACCACTCCAAGGCCATCTGTAGCAGTGCTTGCTGTTCATTTCACAGTACAAGGGTTAGTGTGGTTATGCCTTGGGAGGTGAATGTTATTCATGAAAAGTCAGAGACGTAGGAAGTGAAAGATAAATACTCTATCAGCTGTATCCATTTTGTTGTTGCTTTCTGGTCGTGAAACTAAAATGGGTATAGCAGTGCAGAACAGGGATGTAGCAGCTGAGATGGAGGTAGTTCTGTGGGGGCAGGGGGAAGGAATTGGGTAATTGTTTCAAAAGAGGCTTTAGCAAGTGTTTTGGGAGTATTCTGTTAGTCCCTGACAAAATCGGAAGTAAAGACTGAGTAAATGGATTCTTTTGACTACAGGAAATTCACCACTGATGTCAACCGTTGCTGTGGAGTTTATTCCTAAGGAATTCAGATCCCAAAGTTGTAGAGATCATACATCTATCTCAAAGATAAATTCTTCTCTAGTTGACCTAGTTTTCAAACCCAAAGACAAAGGCAACATGGACCAAGAGGTCTCTTCCCTTCCATACTGAGGAATTTGGAGAAGAGGAGGAAACAAAAAGGATACAGGGAAAACTTACCCTGAACCAGTAAAAATACTTCTCACATTGATAGTGAAGGTCTAGTAAGCAAGGTATAAGACAGCCATTAAGATCTCTGGTGAAGAGGTATCAATTTACTGTGTTTGAGTACTGTATTAAAATTCTTAATTCTCAATCTTGGTTAATTCTGGAATTACACTGGAATTCCTAGTTTGTGCATTGAATTTGGATTTTGGAAGAATTAGTCATCATGCTTTAAATGTTTTACTTGCTGTACTAGAAATGCCTTCTCCCTTCCTGCTTTGTAATGCCTTCAAAATTCAGGGTGAGATTCTCTCAGAAACACAAGCAGAGTACAAAGTCAATGTCTTGCCCTTGCAAGGCTAGATGCACGCCTTTGCAGGAGATGTGATACAGGCACTCGGGCTTCTCCATTGCAACTTGTCACGGTTTAGGGTCAGGGCAGCCCCTTAGACCGATAACAGATGCTCTCTGTTAACCCCCCTCCCTCCCCAAAGG
>WUAM01000323.1:33060590-33075512 GCA_024336885.1 Actenoides hombroni
TAACTTCAGAAAGTGCAGTTAATTAAAAGAACTGAGCTGAAAAGTAAAATCACTGAACAGAATTAGTTCTGTTCTCAGTCAAACCAGGACACAACTTGATACTGTCCTGGTCTTTTCTGAAAGGTCTGATAGTCTTTTAGTAACTGAGAAGGACAATACAGGATCTGTTGCTTGTCTCTGCTCTCTGGCATTCTGCTACCAACTACTGTCTAGTCTAGGGCTTCGGGGCAGCAAGTGAGCATTGTGGAGTTTTTCTAAAAGATATCTTAGCTAGTGTTGGGACAGTTGGTTAAGTTGCTGCATTAGTTAGAACAGATCCTTGGTACAAGTGAAAACTGTTACATTTTATTTTTTTTAAATGAAGAAGTTAATAAGCATGTTTTCTTTGACTCCACACTGATGAACAAATACAATACAGATGTCAACCTCAAAGGCATCCCTGTCTAGCATCATCAATATCTCACAACTTGAATACACCAAGATTAGTGTGTTGACAGACTTTCACATGTAATTCTAGAAAGCATCTTGACCAGCTGTTTGGTTTTGTTTCATTTAATTATGACTAGCTATAACCTTAATTATATTGACATAGGTTTTTTTGGTTCTTGAGAATTTTAGGCGTTGCATCACCTGCAATTTAATTTTTTTTTTCATTTTGAAATAAAACATATTTTGATAAATGCATCTTCTTCAAACTGTCAGAAATAAGTCTTGACAGGGCTTGCAGTGAGGGGGTGTCATTCACAGGCTAATTACGATCTGAAACTGGTTTCTGGTTCTGTGGCTGTAACACGTTTGGTTTGCTGCCTGGCATTTGGATCTCCTCCAGTTCCCTTTCTGTGGCGATTGTTTTCTATGAGTATGAAATTTTAAGGTGAATTGGTATGTCAGACTCTAATGAAGTTATGATTGGCTATCTGCTGGTGACATCAGTGTTTAAGCATCAGTTCATGACATGTAAATATCTTGATTTGGACCTACTGGACTACATGCAGGACGTCTTCTTTTGGCATTTGTATTTTGGAGTTTCCCTCCTTCCAGAAGCTGCAAAAATCCATCTGGCTTTTCATGCCCTTTATCTTTCTCTCTACAGTGAGCAATCTGGCACTCTCTCCTAGCTGTGTGACCCAAAGTCGATCCTGAATTCTGGTTTTACTCTGGTTATGAGCCACCAGGTGAGATAAGTAAAACCATTTTCCCTGACTCTTTTTTCCTCAAATAGGAACTTGGTAGAGTTCAGGAGCTGCTACAGAGCACCCATGACAGACCCCTTCCTCTTAGGATGGGAGTATCACATCAGTTCCTCCCATTCTTCCTGTGTTTTGCTTTTGAGCACCATGCCACACAACTCCAGCTAAGTGACCTCGTCAAACCAATTTTCTCAGCTTTGCCCACACTTGACTTATTTTTTCTCTAGAAATTCAAAGGAACACATCATCTGTCAGGACATTCGTGGTAATCCAGAAATAACTTCTCTCTAACATCTTTCTCTGCAGCCTCCACTGTATTACCGCCATGTTAAATAAAGGTACTCAGTATTGTTAGGAGCTACCCTGCATAAACTAGGACAGTCAAGATGTCAAGTTCTGTGGCTGCTAAATGGATCCTATTGATTCTTCCTTTTGGAGTCCAAATAAACATTCATTTGTCTGACTTCCATGAAGAGACAGTTTGATATTTTGCTATGGGTCAAGGAGCAAGGTAAAGAAGACACGACAGGTGTGTCAGCTTATTCAACTCCATGCAGACATTGGAGCAGCTGCTTGGATGTGTCTGGTTGTCTTTTGAAAGACTGTAGACCTATCTCACAGCTTCAGCATCTTGTCAGAGTACAGAATATTTCCCCAGGTCTTGGGGGGCCTCAGGTAACTGCTAGCTCTACTTTTAGCAAAAGCTCCTTCAGTGATTGTGACTGATAACAACAAGCATTTCATGGCCATAAACCTACTAGGAGAATGTGCACACATCTTGCAAAGGTGAGCAATACAAAGTCTCAAAGCAGAAGCCATGCTGGCTGTGAAATCAGAAGCAGTTTAGCAATTGATTTTGAGAGTAAGCTAATAGGTTTTTTTAACAGTGGTTTATTGTGCTGTGAAGATACCTTAGTCTGTACATGTCTATTATTGTGCAAGCTGAGTACATGCTGCACACACACCCTAGGTCAGGATCATCCAAAAATTCTACTTTCTCTGCCAGTTGATGAGGTAAAGCGAACGTGTAATAGATCATTAGGAAGGCACTGAAAGCAGAGGTGACTAACTACCCACCTACCTTTATCGCAGAGCCAAGCCCAGCAGAGAAATACCATCACTTAGCAGAGGCTCCGCCTCTCCCAACCCCAGATAACAGAGAACCCAAGTAAATTTTTATTTCCTTCTAGCCTGCTTAGAATTAAAATGATATAATAATTAAAATAAACAATAATTAAAATAATGTATTTTACTAATAACAAGTATTCAAATGACAACTGCTATGTTTTACAAAATTAAAAAAATAATAGTTATTAGAACACTTGATCAGAGCAGTCAAGATAAAAGCCTTTGACTTACTATAATCTCCTCTTCCACAATCTCAGAGAAGCAAAATTATTTTCTCTGTCTAGTTACTTTGAAGAAAGATTGTATTACTTATATCTATCATTCATATGCTTAAAGATTTCTAAAGAGCTAGTAGATGCAGAAAGTGTTTGAAGGTCTTGGATTCAGTTTGAAAGTGCTACCAAGTCTACATGGCTGATGTGACAAATGAACCTGTATCTGGTCTCCAGTTTGCAGTAAGAGGGAAATGGTAATGGTTTATTGATCCTAAGAAGAATAGATAGGGCTACTCAGAAGAGCATTTATGTATTTTTCAATTCCAGCTTTGTTATTTCCTTAGACTGTTTGTTTCAGTCTCTACACCTGAATAAGGTTTGTGCTTGTCCATTTCTTAAAATGCATGAGTATTTTTCAATGAGAGGAGTGCATAAAATATTCAGAGTCCTATGTTTCCCCACCTGGTACAACTGTCACCATGGGTAGAATATTCTGCAGGACAGCTTATTTTGTGTGTAATGTTAAAATTGTCATTAGCTCATAGTATCATTCTTTAGCGCAATCATTATTATTTATTCCAAAGAGAAAGGAGCCTTTCTTAAACCCTGTGTTAGTCTCTCTTTGCATTTCTGTCAAGAAAGAAACTGCTAAATACAGCTCCCTGCCCAACAGACAGTTTTGTACCCTACCTAATGTCTCGGTACCAAAGCCAGTAATTCTCTTATCTGGAGCTGAGTATCACGTGTTTCTTGAAAATCAAAACATACAGTGACCAGCATCTGTTCCGTGTTTACTGTATCCGTTAACTGGAAAGAAAATCTCCCTCTGTATTAGTTAAGCATGTATTTCCACAGACAATAAACCAATCATGACTGGTAAGGAGGTGATGGCTTTCAAGGCATTCCTTGTATTCAGTCTTGTAAAGCTGTGCGCAGTAATTTTCCTTTTCTGCTTAGCTTGCTTGCCTATAATGGAGTTGATGTGCTCTTTGTTTTTCTTTCCTTTTTGCGTAGGTGTTTTGTGTTTGCCACTTAAGAGTTCTCTAGGGTCTGTTCTGAAATTATCAAAGCTTATAGCACACATTTTCAAATTAACATTCTTAAATATGCTCACAAAATCTGTTGTTGCTCCCCAAATGCATCTTTCTACATTAAACTGCACATTAACACATGTAAATACCCATTTGCATTCACAGAGAATGTACAAATAGATGCTCAACAAATTTTGCAGAGATGTTCCATGAAAAATTTGACAATTATTTAAGGCAAATGTTTCTTAGTCTAATATCATGACCAAAGCCAACAAGATCTTGGTGTACTTTCTGGATTGTTATGATGCAGATGACTCTGAAAGTTACGTGCTCAGAGGGGACTCTCTAAATTTAAATCTGGTTATGGATTGCAGCATTCCAGTGGTCCTGTTTGTTTGGGGTTTTTTCCCCTCCCAACTATTTTTATATCTCAAGATCTGTATATATGCAGGGACTAAAACCACAGTAAGAGCAAGAATGAAGGTTTCTCAAACAACCCTTAAATTAATAAGTGTAAAGGATAATTAAAATGTATGCTTCTATTCAAGTGGCTTCTCAGATCCCACACTTGATCCCCAAATCCAAGGACTGTGGGTTTGTTCCATAGATTCTGGCTCTGCAGACTCCATGAAGTAGACCAATCTGCTTTCTTTCTGTATTGGAAGTTTTTACCAAAAATATTTAACACTTCTGATCTCCAAAATTCATTTGATGTGAAAAGCAGAACAGATTCTAGTTTACATCTCTATACTTGTGAATTTTAGATGAGACTATCTGTTATCATCATAAGACTTCACTCTTAGGCTATTTGATTGAAAAGCACCAGGAAAGAGACTTTGGATGTAACAATTTTATAATTTTTGCATTATCACTTTTCAGCTATTTTTCAGTTTCCTGTTCTTTGACATTCAACATATTTTTATTAAAAATAATCTGTAAGATGAGTGTGTACATTTAAAGTATTTTTTTTAATGCTAAATATCATGGGTGATGTTATGAAAGGGAAAGAACTTGTTGGTCAATACGTTCTTCAGGCATTCTCAACATTTTCACCTCCTGACTATTCAAGTCACTGCTGGTAGCATTGATTTCCCCCTGAAGTAAGAAGCACTGTATTTCAAAGTTGAGACTGTTGATCACTTTGATAGCAACCTTTTCAAACATTCAGAAAAAAAAATTCCTGCCTGGTAGAAACCTCCATCCTGTATCACCATTACCTACTAAGAAAAATAAGTATATACACAGAGTGAGAAGGATTATTATGCAACCATTCTGGGCTTCTTTCTGAATGCCTCCCTTTTTCCATATTGCACCTGTATTGTGATATGAAATTTATTTATAAAATCCCAAAGATTTCAAATAAACATTTATGTTTACATAGAATGTAGTGATTTTTATAAACAGTCCTTTTTTCTTTTCTCTTTCTTCAGTTCTGTCAGCTTCCTTATCTTTTAGCTTCTGGCTGCCTTAGGACAAAAGAGTCAGACGAGCACAGTCTATCTTTGTCAGATAGACAAAGTCTACACCTTTTTGAATGTCTGGAAGGTGTCTCATATTTCAAAGTGTGCCCACAAAAGAGTAATAAAAAGTGCATAGCTGAATCTCTTACTTCAGTTCTGAACCAGAAATAGGCCTGAATTCCACACTTCTGGATTGCTGAGTTTAACTGTTTCGTTTCAGCCCGTTACAGAGAGATCAAGCTGTGGAGTTCAAGTCTCAAACTGTGATCTGGCTCTGAGCACCTGGAAAGGTCAGAGAAGAGTTTGGAGTAGATGCTTCTGCTCTAATCACACATTGCATGAGCCCAAACCTTGAAGAAGGACTCAGTCAAGCAGACCAGATTGACTGAACATAAATTGTGATGGCACAGAAGTTATTTAAGCTGGTTTGGTCCATCCCTGTCCCATCCCCTTTCCCTCCCGCCTCCCCCACCCCTTTCTTTCTTTTTTTTTCCCCTTCCCTTCTCTCCCCCAGTTTCTCAAAACTTAGCAAGAACCTTCATAAAGACAGACTCCGAGTTTCTGGGTTGTCACAAAGCTTTGGAACCAGGTAAATTTCCCAGGGTTTGTGGTTTCATTCCAAACATTTCAAAGAGTTTTAAATCATATCCAGGAGCTCTCTTCTATGTTTTACAGAGAACAAAAATCACAAATCTGGCTACTTACTGAAACTGTAACTATTTCATTCACCTATTGAGTACAGTATATTCATCATTTGCAGGCAGCAAATGAATACCTTAACAGATGGGAATTTACATTGTTTCCATGGTTACAATAGTAAATATAATGCTGATCTGCCCAGAGTAGCTCTTGTTTTTCAAAAAGGCCTTTAAATTACTTGCATTTTCCAATGGATTTTAAACTTATTTTTTATGATGCTAAGCTAGAAGCTAATTTTTTTTAGTTACAATGGTTTACACTAGACACTACAGTTGTTGCAAGACAATGCAATTTCTTATTTCTTTAAAGAATATAATTAGTGGGGTGAGTTAAAATAATGCTGTGTCCTATGCTTATCGTAACCATCACTGTCCTGGAACGTATTAAAAAAATAAAACATGCAGTAGAGATATAGCAGCAGTTTTGAATTTTACCTTTTTTATTCTTCTAAATATTTCACTTTTTTTATTCTTATTGTCCAGAGAAGGGCAACGAAGCTGGTGAAGATTCTTGAGAATAAGCCATATGAGGAGTGACTGAAGGAGCTGGGGTTGCTTAGTCTGAAAAAGAGGCTGAGGAGAGAGCTTATCACTCTCTACAACTACCTGAAAGGACGTTGTAGAGAGGGGGTGTTAGCCTCTTCTAAACAAGTCACGACTGATAGGACAAGAGGAATGACATCAAGCTGTACCAGGGGAGGTTTAGGTTTGACATTAGGAGAAGCTTTTGTACTGAAAGGGTTATCAAAGACTGGAACAGGCTGCCCAGGAAAGTGGTTGAATCACCGTCCCTGGATGTATTTAAAAGCTGTCTAGATATGGTACTAAAGGATATGGTGTAGTAGTGGCACTGGTAGAGTTAGATAATGGTTGGACTTGATGAACTAAAAGTCTTTTCCAACCATAGCGATTCTGTGTTTCTGTGATTATTTATAGGAATTGCAGAGATTAATTAGCCCCAAGAACTAGTTAAATACTGAGAATAGAACTCATGAAAAATCAGTAAGTTCATTTGAAGGGGAGAAAGAAAAAAAGTCTGCAGGCTTTTTGAGACAGTGACTGTGTTGTTGCATGCATTTGAACAGTACCTCAAATGTATTGATGGCCATGCAGTAGGTACTTTAATCCACAAATATTGTCTGCAGCAGTAAAGTCATGTTTATTCACAAACTCATTATTTCAAAATTGATAAGAAAAGACTCCTGAATAAATTCTACATCAACATTATTCATTCTTCAGACCATTCTAGGTGTCATCACTAAAATCTGTGCAATATATTTTGTTACTTAGTTGACCTACAGGTAAATTTCTCTTGAATATGCCTGTGTTGTGGTCAAACTCTTTACAATGTCCATTTTAATGGAAATTATTTATTTCTGTATTTCTCTTACCAAAACATTTAAAGACTCTTTCTTTCCAAAGCAAGCAGAATTTCTTCATATGTATTTCTTCCCCTTGGAATGAAATGGAGATGTTTTTGACATACACTGCAACAGCTGATTTGAGCAGGAATTTTGCTTCCTAAAGTAAATAAATACTGTATCCAGCTGAAATGAGAACAGACAGCTTTGGAGGGGAGAATTTCATGAGCTGCACTGAAATGTGGCAGATTAGGAAAGGCACCAATACTCCTGGGAACTGGTGCTTTTAATGACCAGAAGCAGTCAGCGAGTATGCTGAGCAAAGCTCGTGTGTCCTAGTCGGTTTTTATTGTATCAAACTGCATCCCAGGTTTGGGTTTTAGATTCTGGTTTTTAATCCACTGTTTTGTTGTTTGTGAAAAGCCACTGGAGCATCTTTTTATTGAAAAACTGGGTGGATTTGGAGGCTGAGGGAAGGAGGGGCAGAGACTGGGAGCTGATGTTAGACATTGATTTTACTGAGACAGCCTGGCTCAATGAATTGCTTATGAAAGACTCGGTAATTATTCTACTGGGTTGCTTCCCCAGGCTCAGGATTCAAATTATACAGGCGGAATATGTGGCAAAACAGGATTAAAAAATGCATTTAAGGCAAGATGCTGTCTGGGCTGAATACAGACCCACTGCAACTTGCCAGAAAAACAGCCAGCCAAAGCAGAGAACTCATGAGGGAGTCTGTCTGGATTTAAGTGTTGACCAGACTTTGGACTCATATATCAGCTGAAGGGCTGCAGAGAGAAGCAGCACGTCTCAGGGATCCTTTTTGTTTTGTAAAGATTAGTAACTCCCTAGTGTTCTCTTCAGTGTAAAGATAACCGTGCTTAAGAAATTACTTGGCTACACTTGTTTTCCTAGCCTGTCTTCCACATTGATTTGGAGTAATCTTTTCAAACAAGACATGAAATTCAGAGGGAATATATCTTAAGCAGCCAAGTGCTTGAAGGAATAAAGTAGTCGCTGATGATCTGAGGCAATGACAAGGCAGAGAAGCTCCAGGAGAGAGCAGCGGGTGCTGCTGCAGCCACCCCTTGGCATGTGCCTGCCAAGAGCCGCATCCCAGCCCTGCCCAGGTTTGACTGGGTGTAGGAGCACTGGGATCCCAGTGCAGGGATTTACTCAGAGTGGTTTCTGTCTCCCTGGAATAGGCTTCCACCAAGTTTTATCACCTGCTGTGTGTGAACAATGCCCAAAAGTACAGTGGAAAATTCTTGGTGGCGGACTGTGGTCCTGTGTATCAATCACAAGTCACAATCTCAAATTACAAAGCCAAAAATTGCAGTAAAGGATTTGGTAAAGTTCTGTGTGAAAGAAGGTAAAATTCTTAGTTCTTTACACACCTGGGTGTTGTCTATCAATGGTATTGGTATTAAAACCATTAAGTGGTGGTGTTTTCAAGCAGAAGAATCAGAATTCTTGGATGCACAAGGTTCAAATGCTATAATGGAAAAGCTAACTGCAGTTGCTCTCCTGGCAACATTTTACTAAGCCTCTGTGACTTAATGAAGGCCAGGGCAAAGATTCTTATCCTTCTGAGAGTCTGTTGTTTTACAGAATGTTATGATGCTCAGTCTCTCAGAACTGGGTGCATTTCTGAATTACATTCTTTAAAATGCACCATTCATCCTTGAGGGGTCATAATCTTTAAGGTAGCTTGAAGTGTTCAGCCTGCCTCAGCATCTGCTTTTGTAGTGCAGGCCAAATCTGAGTGACTCTGTTTCTGATAAATAGCTGTTTACTTGCTTCATTTGATTTGGTTTTAACTCAAAGATGTAATCAAAAAAGAAGCCCCAAGGACTTAAGGAATTACTGAAGAAACCAAAGTAGTTGTTTATTAGCTAAAGAATTAACTCTATATAATAGGGTTTTTTTAGCAGGTCTATAAGAAGATGTTACTTCTGAATGAATGTATTCTTGATTAGCAGAATATCCCATAATCACAGGAAAGTTAGTTGGACACATGGTTTTACCCTTTCTCCTGGACTCTCTTTTTAAATATTTGATATTATTCTCTGAAAGCATGCAAGATAAGGAATCATTTTAAAAATTACGTGGTAACCATTAAAAATCTTTCCCAAGAATGTTGCTGACTTTTTATATTGATTCCAGAAAGGTCATTATAATTTGGGGATGGGGGAGTGGAGGATCAGGGAGTAGGTAGATAATTTTAATAGAAAATGTTTAGCGTGAAAATACGTGCAAAACATGTTAATGTTTTGATCACAAGGTACATTTCAAAGGTAACTGGTGCCAGTTAACGTTGATCATTTTAGTAATTGCATTCTGAAATATAAGTGTAAACAGGCATTGTGAAGATTGGGTAAATCTGAAAGTCTTTTTAGTTGGTACATAGTTTTACATCCTTGACTACTGGAATTAAAAAGGCTGGGGTTTCAGACTTGGTCTCTAATACACTTTGTAGCATACACTTTGGAAGGCATAAATGTAAGCCTTCCACTTTTACACATTTAAATCTTATTTTTGCGCTATTGGAATGTTCATTACATTTTTCTATTCATTTTGTTTAATATCAGTTTTGCTGTTATTTATATGTACCCTGTTTAAACTGACTCTGTTTTCCTAATGGTGAATTTGCAGTCCAGAAGACAAGGAGACAGGAGAACTAGAAAACTGCTAAAACAGGTTTTAGCTTAATAAAAAATAATTTTCAGTAGGGCTCAAGGTTTATAGGAGTCTCAAAGCTCAGCCATCACAAGGGCTCAACAATCAATATTTTGTACCACTAGTCTGTTCAGAGGCTTTGAGGGGCAAAAATCAAGTCTTGTGTGGCTAATCTTTATACTGCCTACATATCGAGGGAAAACCACTGAAAATGCATAAGCATTAACATAGCCTTACCATGTGATGAGCTCATGTCCATTTCTCCACAGAACATGATGCAAGCATTAAGTTATATGGCTCTTGATTTCATTTTCTCCCTAACTTTTCTGATGTCTCTTTGGCTGGGTAAAATACTCTAAAGTACTAAATCTTGTTGATCTCGGTTATATACACTGGTGAAGGGAGATGAAGTGTTCAGTGGACTTCTGTGCTAAGGAACATGAATGATACTGTTCCTTCACTCAGTGATCTTTCCCAAACTGTTGCTCCTTTCTAGAATACATGCTGTCAACATCTGTAAAATACTGCAAGTTGATAATTGATGGGTAGGACAAGGGCTGATAAACCAGTCCCAAGCTGCAACTCAAGGACTTGTTTCCTATAGCAAGAACCAAATACGGTAAAACAGTGCTTCATTCAGCTTTGACACTAATGCTTTCCTTTCCAGCACCATCCAAATAAGATCCTTATTTGGTAAAGTCTGGGTAAACTCTAACTCCAGAATAACACAAAGTAGTTCTCCTCATTTTTCTATTAAAGAATAATATATGCTTGTATGACTTGGAAGAAAACCTAAATATTCTTTTTCTTAAGCTACTTATTTCTAAAATGATAAGCTCTCTCCAGTGGATACTTTCACCCTATGGTAGACTTTGCTCCTTTGGCACTTCTTTTTTCTTTTTTATGTAGAGTCTAGATCAGGGACAGTTAGGGGTAGTTTAATCGTATTTCACAAGATAAGACATATCCAGGCTCAGATATTTCAATCTGCATTTAGGGGAAAAAACCAACCAAACAAGAACCAACCAACCAAAACCAGAAATTAAAAAACAAAAACAAAAAAACCCACCAAAAACAACAACAACCAACCAAACAAAAACCTGTCAAAATCAAAACAAACAAACAAACAACAACAACAAAAAAAACCAACAAAAAAACCAACCCAAACAAGCTGCAAAACCCACTGGGAGCTCAGGAAGTCACGTTTTGATGACAGGTTCTTCTCCTTTCCATTCTCCTGTGGATGTAGGTGTGTTATTCTTTGTAGGGCACAGAGACTGTGTGCTTTAATTAGTTATTTGTGTTTAACACTGCATAGTAAGCTGCAGTTTCAAACTAGATGAAGTTTGGTGCATCATGCCAATAACCAACAGTAATGCCTGTCCAGGTCTCAGCTGGGTTGGAAAAGGAAACCCTGAGGGTGGGAACTGAGCCTCTGGGTAACTCTGCTCTCTGCTTTCTTCCATTCTGCAGATTTGCTCTGCAGAAAATATTTTGCTCTACTTAGTATTTCATCCTGAATATACAAGAAAGACTTCTCACAAAAGAAACGTGAGAGTAGAGATGCACAGGAGTTCAGTGCACTGTGCACAGAGATTAGATGCTGCCCCCCAGGGATGGTGGAGTCAGAAATTCCTAGGCAGTCTGGTGCATTTCACATTTACAAAGTGAGAGCAGTTTATTCTCTGGAAGTGGAGAACGTTTTTTGTTTTGAATAAACCAGTCCTTTGCATGTAGTCTTATATATATTTCTGTGGGTGCAGTTGGATGAGCCACATCTGCTGCTCCTTAACACAAACATTCCTTGTTACCTAGATCACTATCTATTTGATCTCACTGATATAATGAAGTAACTAAAGTCCCATGTCATGGCTTCTAAAATGGATTATATTTTTTCTCAATGACAAAGGCACTCACCTAACAGGAAGGGGCTGTAAGGCTTTATTAGTCTCTGTTGTCACCACTAATGAGTTACTGCCTTGACTAATTCATCAAGGGAGCAAACTTGGCTAAGTTCTCTCACAACTGTTTCTTTATGGTACCAAAATATACCTAGTATTATGAAAAAATAAGTATATAACTTTTCAGTATATCAATGTTTTAATTTTGATAATCAAATAAATGTGATGACTGTTGAAGCAGCTCACAGAGGTAATTCTCATGTAGTTTAGTTGGGGGGGGTACTCCAGTAACCAATCTGAGATTTCCATGTGGGAATTATATCTTTTTGTTCAAACCCATGATGTTTAACTGTACACCTGTCAACTTTCCTTTAAAACACTCCAATTGTGCCGTTTCGGTTGCTGTCCTGAAAGTGGGTGGTTGTGACTCTCCCTGTTCTGAGCAGAGCCCAGAGCAGTCATATCAGCATTAGGTAATGACACCCTAGAGTTGACAGGCTTCCAAAATCTTTTTTGTTTCACAACTGGTACAAATCTTCATAATTGATTTGGATTGTGGGGCTGGTAATACAGCACTGAGTAGCAATTAATGCTAACATTTTAGTTTCATTTCATCCTGTCAAATAGACTTGACACTCTTTTTATGTGTGAGATTGTCAGGTATAAAGCCATGTGTCTCATTATATGCCTGTTTGTCACCTCCCTTCAGATCACTGCCACAAGTGATGCAGGTGAAGCCTCCCCTACTCTTAAGTCTTTTAACTCACTGGTTTTGCAAGAGGAATTTATAAAAGGTGTGCCTATAGATTCCTGTAAATCAGATCAATGGCCACTACTCACTCATTAGAAATAAACACGTGGAAAAAAATTTCTGTGCTTTTATTTAAACTAAAAATAATATTAAAAAAAAAAAGCCTAAACAAAGACATTTCCTTTGTTACGGTGCCATTTGTTAATAGAAAGATATTTAATTGTGAATTATGTATGCTTCTGCCGTTTTAAAACTCAACAGACAAAGTTATGTCTGTGCAAACTGAGGCTGGCATTGGTACCTGGAATCCCAGTGAAATCCAGTGAGCCAAGCCTCCTGTACCAGCAGTGCCAACAGATGCACCACTGTACAATTTATGTTTTCCTCGACTGTTTTTAAGTTTGGCTGAGGTTCTTTTGGCATCACATTAAACATATTCACAGAGCATCAATTTAATAAATTAGCTTAGAAATTTGTCATCTTTTAGCTGTTCCTTTTTTTTTAGTGAATGAATATTCCGTTTGATTAAGATTTGGTCTTGGTGATCCAGGATGCACTATGAGGCTTCAGTTTTAGGCTGCTGGATAGATACTGTAACTATTTGATCACTGTGAAACTTCTGGTTGTTTACTTACTGTGAAACTACTGATTATTTACCAAGTGTTCCAGATTTGGGGGGAGGCGGAGTGGAATCATGGTCTGTTTGGTGTGTTAATTCATGTGTTCTCTCTGCTCATTTTGCCAGTGCTGGGAATTTTTATGAATATGGTAAAAAATACTGTTCTTCTTATCTGCTCATCTTATACACATCAACATGGGGATATATCAGTGTCAAAAGGGACATGACAGTTTCAAAAGGTACTTAAAAGGTAAACCTGTGACATGACAAATAATGTAAGAGTGCCTGATCCAAAAGGGATCAGGAAAAGCCTTTAACAAGTGTACAAATCCTTGCCATCCAGATTTCTGTCTCTGCATAATAAGAGTCTGCACGCAAGCTGGAAGGCAACTAACAGGATAAATCCCACCTCTGTTGACAGCTTCATAGGTGTGGGTCCAGCAGAAACCAGTGCTGTGGCTTTAGTGAGAAACTCCAACTTCAGAGGAAGCTGGGGTACTCCTAGCAGAGGCTCTTCTCCTTTTTGGAATACTGTAGGCCCCCTTTAGTGAGGTTGCAGAGAGAAGGTGCCAGGAGAGCTGCCTGGGGCTAGACAGCCTTTCCTCACACTGCTTCTTTCTTTGAGTCAAGGCTCGCTGGGCCAGCAGGATTTGTACTGCTGGTGAACCTGGTGTTCAGGTGACTTATTGAGCAAATAATCTAAGTAGAGATGCCTGAACAATGGAGAAAATATCTATGAAGATTTCCCCAGACATTTCTGTCTCAATTTTTTAAAGTTGAATAAGTTTTTATAGGTTTCATCATTTATTCAACTGTGAAGCGTAGTCGGGATTTAAGAGCGAGCTTTGGGATTCCTTATTCCCTTTTTTTCCTCTCTGTCCACCCATCTATTCCTCCATTATGAAAACCCAGAATACAAAACTGGAAAAAATTAAAATCTGGAAAAAGAACTGAAAGTAAAGAACTAATAGCCTTCTTTCTTTTTTTTTCTTTTTCCTTTTTTTCCCCTTTCTTTTTTATTTAAAGCACAAAAGCTGTTATTTGAAAACTATTAGCTAGTGGTATTGTGTCGTGCATGTTCAAAACCTTCAAACTGCATAAAGCATTAACTATGCTTTAAAGAGTTAATGAAGAGCTAATCTTGACCCATTGGCTAGGCAGTTTAAGTCTTTTAGTAATTAATAATTCTGTTTCCTCAGGACATGTCATTTCTCACAGCTTTTCATCCTAGCCTGGTTTGTGCCATGCTGCTTTGCACTTTCTAAAAAAAATTAAAAAAATAAAAATTATTTCACTGTTACCAAATAATCGAACATTAATGGTGGGACCACTAAAGAGAGACCATGAAGGTTGTTGCTTTAGAGTTAGTTATTTGCCAGGGTTGTCTGTGCAGTATCTTTGACAGGTGGTTGGTGTTGTGGCATCATTATGACCTCTTGAAGTGTATCATACGATATGAATGAGTCTTTTGCAAGTGTACACAGGCTGGAAGGCAATGAATTAAAACATTATTATATCATTTTTGAGTCTCTCTAATCTCTTTCCTTTTTAGGCAAGTTTAGCAATTTTACAAAATCCCATTTGGGCTAGATCATGTTAGAAGGAGCCTAATAACAGCTTTATTTCTTGGTATTCAGTCATATTTCAATTAAAAAGTAGAAGCACCACTGTCCTGGTTTAAGTGAGAACAGAACTAATTCTGTTCAGTGATTTTACGTTTCAGCTCAGTTCTTCTAACTAACTGCACTTTCTGAAGGTAGCAGCCTGTTCTCACAGGCAGTGTCTGCTGCTAGCTGTGATAACACCCCATGGTTAGAGTTACTACCAAGGGTTGGTGTGCAGACCAAGGCCGCTGCTGGATCTTGTGTACCACATTAGGGGGTGCAGAA
>WUAM01000323.1:33075612-33149592 GCA_024336885.1 Actenoides hombroni
TCATCCAACAAGCGGGTCACCCTGTCATAGAAGGAGATCAGGTTTGTTAAACAGGACCTGCCCTTCATAAACCCATGCTGACAGGGCCTGATCACCTGGTTGTCCTGCACGTGCTGCAGTGGTTGGGTCTGCCCAGGTGCTCTCAGATGAAAGTGTGTGTGTGGGGTAGAAGATGACATCCCTCTCACAGGGGACGTTTGGGATTTCCTCTTGCTAGCTGTTAGTGTCTGTACTCCATGTCGTTATACACTGTTTCCCAGAAGTGAGTGTCTGTACTGTTTCATTGCAGATGATTTCTGTTTAGTCATCCAGATGCTGGCAATAGGGTTTGCCGTGTTTATATTCCACGATGAGTGTGTGAGTGCTGGGCTATACTGTTTGATGTTACTTTAATCTTGGTGGGCTGTTAATTGAGAAACAGTACGTGGAACACCGTGAAGTTCTAGTCAGAGAAGAGCTAAAGGTCATTCTGGGATAAAAGCAGGCAGAGAGGAAAACATCGCCAGTGCTGTGAATACAGGGAAGGGAAGACGAAAAGTCCCTTTAGAAGAAGAGGAAAAAGGATGAGGTTACAGCCAGATGTGTTACTTTTCAAAGCTAACTGCATGGAGAGCTCAAGCTGTGGCTGAAAGCCACTGAGAAACAAGCAGACCTGAAAAGAACTGAGAGATACAGCAGAGGCAAAGCCCGGAGGTAATTGTAAAATACTCTGCTGTCATTCTTACTGAACCCTGGTCTCCTTGAGACCAGTGTGGACCTTCTGCTTCCCTGTCACAGCAGTGGGTTTGGAAAGTCACAAGGAAGGATCAGCATTGACTACAGGAATACAAATAATGTTTGCTGTTCTTTTAGTTCCAAAGCTGCTATGTGAGGAAGGAGGAAGCAGAAGAGGAAAACACTGATTCCTTTCTCCTGTCTTCTTTTCTCCCTCTCTCTTCCTGTAATCCACTGTATCCTAGCAGCCAGACTGCAGGTGAAATAAACAGAGGCACAGCTCCAGAGGGAGCAGTAAGATAGGGCCATTTAAATACCAGGGATGTGTTCTGGGTTAGTAATGTTTCGTTAGGTGGTAGAAATTATATCAGTACGTAAGCTGTGGATGATTTGTTGTCAGCCACCACTGCCAATAGTTGAATTTACCCATGTTGCCTGTTTTAGGACAGTGCATCTCAGATGTATTTTGCAAGTGGAAAAGCAAAGAAATATTTTTGAGTCTGTATTATCAGTTCTATTATGAACTCCAAGTTCATTCTTTTATACATCTCATTATTAAAGCTGAATTTGCCATATAATACTTTTTCAATTTTAACAAAACAAGGGTTTTATATAAATGCTTAGTATGATGAAAGTTTTCTTGAATGGCTACAAAATATATTTTACACATCATGGTCAACGTGGTAATGATACTATCCAGGAGAAAGAGCAAAGGATATTGAAGTCAATGAAGTCAAAGTTTTCAATATGCTCACTGACTGATAGGACCCTGACAGAGCTATTTTCTTGGGCTGATTTTCAGAAACAGTTAATTAATATAATTAATGCAATTTGATGTTACCTATGTTGCCTTTGAATCAAAACTACTCTGAAATTTGACAGGAGTAAAATATCATCAATTAGTTACATAAAGGCCAGGAACCAATGAAAGTGGATTGTCCAATACATAGTTCATGTGGCTGCTCAAAAGGCAGTTACAAAATCTGGGGGCAGACATGAAATGAAAATTCAAGTTGAAATAGGAGCAATGGACAGCAAATCTGTGAAACCAGATGGGAATTTTTCATGTATCTCTGGAAATGAGGTATGAATGCCTTTATAATAAAATCTTATGATTTTTCCATCACTTGCACAAAAATTGACAATTTAAATGTTAAGTCTAGAGCAGGGGAATGTTTTCTTCATACCTATCCACCATATAACTTCAGTTGCCTGTTCCATTTTTAGTGACATTTTTCTGCAAAAAGGGTGGCTTATTCCTTTGGGTATTTTGTGAGAGAGTAATTATTTATGTGGAAACAAACTAGGGAACATTTTCAGTTCTTTAAGTAAAAGTCACTAAGTACATATGATCCATTTTAAAAATCAGTTTTCTTTCATTCCTGGTTTCTTGTACTCTAGACAATTGGTGTGGGTTTTTGTTTTTTGTTTTTTTGTTATGATGGCTTGGGATGACTTAAGGCTAACAAGTCTTTCAGAATGACATGATGCACTTGGTGTTTTGAGGACATAAAATGGGTTCTGTCTATCAGGGTCTTTAGAGAATTAGATATATGGTGGAACTCATGTCAGCATTTATCTTGGTCAAAGCTAATATTGAAGTCACTGTCAGTTTCCAGGCATCTCTACTATATTGGGAAGTGTTGCAATTGGTTAACATAGTCATGTTTACTGATGTCAGCTGTTGATGGATTGTGTGAGTAAACTGAGGAAGAAAAATATGTATTATCTGCTGTACCAGACATCTACATTCCAGTGAACTATGAAAAAATACCTATGGGTAAAGTGTGTTATCTCTTGAAGTGTTGCTAGTCACAGCACGGTATATGAAATATGAATGTGGTTTTTGCACTGTAATACTTGCAGTGAATTTCCCTGGAGGAAAAAATAAATATATAACTGTAAACCAGAAAACAGTTTTCTTGTTTGGCATACGTATTAAGTTCCATCTGGTAATGAAGACAAGAGTGGAGGTGAATAGGAAACTTTCCCAATCCATGCATGTTCTAGCATAAATGTGGTGTAGCCACAGTTGTCAGAGAAGTCCCCTCGTGTCACCTCATTTAACCTGTGTGGAATGAGGCCCCCTGAGTTCAGTTCCAGTAGTGACTTGCATACTGATGAGGGTAAGAATCAAAGACAGTAGGGGAAAAAAGGGTGCTTGAAGGAAGTTTACAAGAGGCAGAATAAGAATAAGAGGTTTGTTACATTGGTTTCAAGAGTTCATACTGGAAAATGAAAGCATGGAAGCTGTTTCAACGTGAGAAACTCATACACGTACACAAGTATTGCTCTGGTAGTTCACAGATCAATGCAATTATGCATGTAATACCTGGATTTACATTTATTTCTTTGTGCAGTTCTTACTTATGTCAACTGGCTAAATCTGACACACGCCAGCAAGGCAGAAACTTATTTATTTTATCATATAGACTATATTGTTTTGGAGAGCTGCCTTTTTTTGGTATACCTTAAAATGAATTAAAGTGATACAGAAATTAGAATCCATATTCACAATAATTACATTCTAAATGGCAATTACTTGCATCAAAACCGAAGTAGGTTCAATTACAGAATAAATATTTTTCCAGCAATACCTGAAGCCCATTTTAGCCAATGTACATAGGAGTAGGATGATGTATTTGGCAGCTGTGTTTGATTTCAACATAGGAGATAACTGAAGTGACGTTAATGCAGTATGAACATGTTTTCACTCTGAAGGTTTCACTGCATTCATCCCCACTGATGTTCTCGGGGTGCCCATACAGCATTGGCAGAAGAAATGTTTCAGGCTGTTGTGACTGTTGGATGCTAAACTGGTTTTCAACAAATACACAGAGTTCAATGTTGTGGAAAGGACATGTGAGGTTTCTGAGAATACTTCCTGTACTGAAGTGCTTGTGTGAAGGATATGAATTCAAGTCCTACAAGAGCTGGTTTTGCACTTTTCTGTACAGCACATCCCCAGCAGTCCAGTCCTAGGCTTTTTAGGTGCAGAAGCTGCAACTTTGTTCAAAAGGAAATGGAAGGGTTTATTACTTTCTGCTTTCACAGAAACTTTTACTTCCTCTTTCTTTCTCGCTTTCTTGTTCTTCTTATTGGGAAAAGATGTAGGAGTCTCAGAGAAACCCACCAGAGATGATCCTACACAAAGTTATGTCCAAGAGAGCCCCGGATTGATAATCCTGCATAGTTTCCTGCAGCAATCTTGTGCTCAATAGTGTTCTTCAGTTTCATGATGCAGTTTCTTAATATTTCTCAGCTCTTTCTAGCTTCTGTGTTTGAAATAGAACATGAGTTTATAAGTTTACACCTAGTACCTGCTGGCAGAGGTGAGAGCTCTTAAGTGGTAGGGTTCCTTACTCCCAGGTTGCTCCATTTGCTCTGCAATACAGAACTGTTGGCTCCACACGAGGCTTCCTGATGTGCCCTTGTTGTGGTCATGTTCATGACCCTTCTTTTGCTAGGAAGATAAATTGTATTTTTCATTTAAAAAAATCTGTTCAGAGGTTTGGCTCTTTTAAAAATCTGCTTATGGATTAGTTTCCTGATTTGAGATCTTACTATCTACATTTTTTTAAAGGGATTTTGTCACTTACAGAGAGCAGAGCAGAATTAGAATATAAAATGTATTCATTCTAAAATAATATAAAGAGGCCTATTTGCTCTTTAGGGGACATTATAATATACCTTTTTGTACTGTATTTTTTGAGTTGGCTGTCTTTATGTTGTCTTTAATGTTTTAACACTTCTGCTATAAAAGCCATCATAATCCAAGTTGTATAATGAGTTAATTGGCAATTGCTAGTAATTGTGACTAAAAAAAATAATCCAATAATTAACTGGTAGTAAGAACTCTCTAAAAAGAGCAGAATTCCAATTCTTATTTAGCTCCAACATTTACTTGGAAAGTAAATATATATATTTTGGAAAGCATGGCCCTCACGTTCATGGGAGAATTCTCCTGTCATTTTGATAGGAAGGTATCTCAACGTGATCTGTCATGGAGAGACATGTTCCAGGAGACTGTGTGTGTCCAGAAGGTGTTGTGATTTTCCTGGTTTATAAATGTAAACTCTCAAGTGTTGGAATGTATATGGCCTTAAATGAGTCTGAAATTGATCTGGTCTCAGAATGGGTCAGGTGGAAAAATAAATGAGCATGGAAATATCAGTTAACTTGTCAGTATTAATAGGTAAACAATAGAACTGTAACTATTTTATGTTGATTATAATCATTAGCAGAGTAATTATAATTTTAATTGATATGCATTAACAGGTGCTTACACTGAAAGCAGTTTCAAACTGGGATGTGTTATGCTTGAAAAGTAGCCTGGGTGATTGTTCTCATTAGCCAAACAGATGGCTAGCTGTTTGCTTGCCATTTTATGGAGAGAGTATTTTAATCAGACAATATTTTACATAGTACGAAGTATTTATAAATCAATAAAAGATGAAATTTATGCTCCGTGTTAGTGTAAAGGCAACTCACATGTGGGGGAATGTCATCTCCATGATAAATATCAAGCTGCTGTTGTAATTAACTCTTTTTGAGAGTTTACTTTCAAGTGCAGTGATGCTAGAGCATTGATATGCTCAGGAGTGTGTGGAAGCAGACCTTATGTTAAATGATGGTGTCCTTGTTTGAGTGAGAACAGAACTAATTCTGTGCAGTGATTTTACTTTTCAGCTCAGTTCTTCTAACTAACTGCACTCTCTGAAGTCAGCAGCCTGTTCTCACAGACAGTGTCTGCTGCTAGCAGTGAGAACACCTCATGTTTATAGAGTTACTACCAAGGCTTGGTGTGCAGACCAAGGCCACTGCTGGATCTTGTGTACCACGTTGGGGGGTGCAGAAAGTGAAAGGCTGCACCTGCAGGGAGGAGTGGACAGGACAGGTGACCCTGAACTGACCAACAAGGTATTCCATCCGTGGAGCCCTTCTTCGGGGAGGGGATCCTAAACCGTGGCAAACACAAAACCTTATTAAATAACATTGTGATGCAACTGTTGGGAATTAACCATGTTTTTTCTCTGTACCATGCAATTGGTAGCTACTTGCAGAACTACTACAATACCAAACAGATAATAGATGCTCACCACATCAGTGTGTGTACATATTTATGTGTGTGTATATATATAGATGTATACCCACTGATGTCGTAAGCATATATACATGTATTGTGGTGTATTACTGTTGTAGCATAATCCTCTTAAAAGCAATATTCTTTTCCCAGATGATCTCCTGCTAGCATTTATCAGTTTTTTTCTTTTACTGATTGATACCTTTGTCTATGATGCGCTACTTGGTACATGGGACTTCATGGATTTAACAGTTTTATTAATTTGAGAGGTTTTCTCTGCACAATAAAATGGCTCAGTATGACAGAGGAGGTATCATAAATGATTTGATTTGTCACCTATCAGAATGTAATGCTTTCATTATTGTGGTTATTTCCTTTCAATTATCTGCAAACTTAAAAAATGCTACATAACATCCCTCTATCAACTGGCAGAGGAAAAAAATGCAAATGTGACTGGGTTTCACAAATAACCTTCAAGTTATTGGTGCTTCATATTAATTTTTATTCCTTAAGGCACAATCTTTCTTGAGACACACTAAATATTTATCCGTGTATTTTAAGTGAGCTCAGTCTCCCAGGAAAACAACAGATGTCAAACATTTTCAGTGTTTGAACATGTAACACTGTTGTCATGGAGGACTGCGTGCTTCCAACATGATATGGTTTCTCTGTAAGACAGACTTCCTCATACCTATCACTACTGGGATCATAAAAGAATTATGTAAAATACAAACACTTCTTATCAGTGTATTTAGAAGATGAGTTTTTTCAGCATACATGACTGGGACTTTCAAAGGAGTAAGCCTGCAGAAATGACGTAAAATGGAGATGCTAGATTCTCCCAGGTGTCTTTGAAAACGCCAAAGTAAAACTTTATACATTCATTCACATATTTACCTCTGAAATAGTTATAGCTGTTTAAAAAGTTGTTCTCTTTTCACCCATTGCAAAAAGGTGATTTAAGCAGTCTTACTTTGTGCTAAGATGGACCTGGAACACTCATGTGTTACCACAACCCAGCTATAGTGTAGTGATTTCTTGAAAGGTGAATTTTTAAACTTTGAAATCAATCAATCAAGTATTGTGAGATGCATTAAATTCTCTGGGATTCTGATTGCCTGAGAGTCTGGTGGAAAGTATGAGAAATGCTGTTGCTGAAAATGCTGCAGCTGATCCTGTTAAATAAACGTTGCTGATTATACCCTATTAAATGAAACTTCTAACTCTCTATGCTGGATGTTATGCTTCAGAAAATATTAGTTACTGACACTCCTCTAGGACCGCTTGATTTTTCTGGTGAAAACAAATCCTAGAAGGGGTCATCACCTCGTTTGTATTGCAGCCGTAGTTGGAGGCTGGGGACCAGTTCTACTGGGCACCTGCCCAACAATACACAAAGAGTTTGTGGCTTCTTGTATGACTGTTGGGATAGACATAGGGTGGACACAGCTTTCAGAGAGTTTAGAGAGTTATAAAAATTCATACCCAGATGGATATCACTGTGCTACATATTGAGTGCCTTTTAACAAATCTCACTCCTTAGTACATAAAGTTCCATTTAACACATTAAAGATTTCTTAGCAAAAAACCATATATTGATTTATGGGCTTTGGATTCTTATACGTCTACCACACTCCCAGGTAAATCTATCCAATTGTTAATTATCTTTTATGTTTAAAAGCTCTACTTTTTGTTAGAATTAGCCGAGTTTCAGTTCCTAAATGCTACCTCTTTGTATACCTGTCATGCATACTTATATATATATATCAATCATTCTAGCATCTCTTTACCAAATAGTTTTCAATTATTTTTAGCATCCTTTCTGAAGTGCAGATGCTGGGCCAACATGTCTCTCAGGTTACCATACAGAGTACACCAATATTTTAATAGAAGATAAATACAGGTAGGTGGAGTTTACCCTGGTCACTTCTAGACTTCTGCCTGTTAATGGGTTTCTTTAATCCAGAAAGTTTAAGAAGCGTATTTTCTTCATTTCTCAGATGACTTATAAAATTGGTGTCAAACTATGAGAAAATTATAAGAGCATATCTCATCAGAAGCCATGATTATGCAGTCACAATTCTGAGTATTAAAATTGAAAACACAGAAACTGAAATAACTTCTAACCCCCGTGGTCCCAAGCCAGAGCACTCAGTGCAGTGAGAATATTTTTAATCGTATACAGAGCTTGAAATGCTGCAGGGGACCAAGGCAAATGGAGAGTTGTGTTTGTTTCTTCTCCAGGGACATAGCTTTGCTACCTTTCACCAGCTCACTTATACCTAAGAGCGAAGGAGTGTCGCAGAATATTGTAAAGAAGAAATATTTATCCCAAATTACGGTAGAAGTTTATTATTACTTCTAAATCTTTAAAAAACAGTAAATAAAGTAAAATTCTCAAGTAAAATATGAGAAAGCAAGCATGAGCAGTTCCTTGATTCAGTGTATTATTTGTAGTTAAGAAACTGGATGGAATTATATACGAGCACATAGCGACCACAGCATTGCACTACAAATATGTCCTTTTATCAGACCAGTGAAATACATGACATTTGAAGTCAGAAAGACAGGTGTATTCATGTCCTTTTGTTCTTTCTTCCTGGACTTTCCTTTCTATGTGAAAGTGGTTATATCAAATTATTCATGTGCATTACTTCTAGTCTTCTTTCACGGGTTTGCAAGATAGAGACATAGTCTCAAACATGGGAAAATTACTAACTCTGAGATAAACTCAAGGTGAACAAGTATTTCTGCTGTCTACCTTGACTGTTTCATTACCACTTTGACCCATAATCACTAATAAAGGTTTACTATATGTTTGGCATTAAAATAAGCTAATATGTTCAAAGCATAGATTTCAAATAAATTCTGTGGCAAGCCTCGTATGTCTGAAAAAAATTGGGAAGATATGAAAGTGACTGGAATTTTTCTAGTAGCCTCAAAATGAGTTCATAACAATACATTCAGAATTTTTGAAAAGGTTGACAATTATCTTCTGCTTAAATATTTCAATTTTTGCTATAAAGACTTCTCTCTAGTCACTCATTTTGCTTCTAGTTGTGCAATGCAATAGTATGGATACCCAGTGGCAGAAAATATTAAGGTAAATGCTGTATCTACATGATCATAGATGATCGTGTTAGGATCACCTAAGAACACACCCCTTCTTTTAATTTTTTCTTTTGTGTGTAGTTTGCATGTTTTCCTTTACGTTATACAGCAAAGAATCCAGTGTTTAACTCAGAAAAAGAAAAAGGAACTTTTTTTTTTCTGTGATCTGGTGTCACTGAGTTTACTTCATTTTCAAAATAAGATCAAGCAATCTGAATTTCATGAAGGCAAAACTGGGATAAAAAAATAATTCATGAGTTATCTTTGTCAACATCTAAGCTACAACAGTGTCTTGCTGCTCCCCTTCAATGTAACTTTAGTATGCCTATCTCTGCAGAGAAACTATCTGAAAATATCAAAAGGAAGATCTGAAATGTAAAGTCCAAACCAAGATAAGTTTTCATTATGAAGGATAATAGTAACTTGCTGGTGTCTCATTGTTACAGGTCCTCAAAAAACCACAAGCGTGGAAAGAATAAACTTAATATTGATTCATCCTTTTTCCTCTGCATCAAGATGCAGTTCTGACCTCAGTTATGTCTCAATATAGCCAAATAAACTCAGCAAAATGACACCAATTTTAAGCCACAGTAGGATCAAAATCCCACCTTTGGTGTTTGTAACAGTAAATTCTAAGCAAAATCATTTCAAAGTACTTCATCTTCATCTATCTGTTTTTCTTTTCATTTGTTTGAACAATCATCTAACATGATCTTTTCAGTTTTAAAAAGCAGTAAGGATTGGTTTGGGGTTTTTTTCTATTTATAGACACATGATAGATCATACAAATGGGTAAAAGCAATAGAGAAGAAAATGGTGAAGGAAAATATCATTCTTTGGTATTCAAGATGTCCAGTTTCTGCTTTTGAATGCAAAAGCTGCTCCAGAGAAACTAAAGGAAAAACTGACCAGCCCTTTGATATGAGCTGCAAGTACCAAGAGAGCTGTTTGTGTATAAACATATGTAATATTACGTGAGTACTTCTCCAGATCTTAAGGAAATCCTGGTTCATGCAATGGCAAGTGCCCAAGGTAAATTATCAGCTATCTCCAGAAAAGTATAGCCTGCAAAAAATATGTTTTCTAGAAAAAAAAAAAAATCCAAAACATCCCACCACTAGGCTTACATTGTTTCAGTGTGTAGAATTTTTTTCATTAAGCAGTGAGTTGTACAACAGGATGTTAAAGCTTTTGAGTATAGAAACAAAGTCTTGTTCAACTGATTAAAACACCTCTAATGGGTGAGAGTTAGCCCAGTTTCCTATGGGAAGATTCTCCCCAAATACTCATCCATTTTTTTTTAATTTCTGGGTATGTTTTCTGTAAAAATAGTTTGATTTTGATATCTCGGGAAACAAAATATGCTGCCACCTGCCTTCCCTCCAATAAGGCATAGAAGTGGGTAATTTCTTTTTTTTTCTTCTTCTTAACTTTATTGTATTTGCTGAAACTATGATTTCAGGATAACTCATCCCATTTGGAGAATTTGCATTGTAGTTGCCAGAAGAATTTGGCATTTTAAAAATTCTGTGGATGAGTGCCAAAAAACAGAGATGGAAGGGATGATGAGGGTGTTATTCTCCCCGTTATGATGAATATGTTACACAGTGGGTTCCTGTCCCTCTTCTACCTAGTGCTAAAGAAATACCCAGGATATTTTATAATGTGTGTTTGCATCTTTTCTCAGTAGCGTAGTAGAATGTGATTCAGATGTTTGCTCTGGTTTATGTAGATGCTGAGGTTTTATGCACATCTCCCAAATCTCTAAGTGACTTGACTACCAGATTATAAGGGAAGTACTTGTCTTTCACTTCCTTTCTCATTAAACAAATATTTAAGAAATCTCCCTATAGTATTGTCAGATCAAAAAGAAAATGCTAACAGCAGTTAGAATATTTTATAATACATTAGTTACAATAGTCTTGAAAATGGTCTTGTAAACTCAAGTCCTATTTAGAACTTCAGCTCATCTGGGTTTTCAGCATCTTTGACATCTTTGAAGAATTAGAACCCCACATTCTGAGGATGATGAAGGGACTGGAACACCTGCCTTACGAGGAAAGGCTGAGACACCTGGGGCTTTTTAGTCTGGAGAGGAGAAGACCGAGGGGGGATCTAATTAATGTCTATAAATACCTGAGGTCTGGGCATCAAGAAGGCAGGGACAACCTCTTTTCACTTGTACCCTGTGATGGGATGAGGGGCAATGAATTCAAGGTCGAGTACAGGAAGTTCCACCTCAACATGAGGAAGAACTTCTTTACTGTAAGGGTTACAGAGCACTGGAACAGGCTGCCCGGAGAGGTTGTGGAGTCTCCTTCTCTGGAGACTTTCAAGACCTCTCTGGATGCATTTCTGAGTGATCTGCCCTGGTTTTGTTCCTCCTCTGGCAGGGGGGCTGGACTCGATGATCTTCAGAGGTCCCTTCCAACCCATAACATTCTGTGATTCCACCTCTGCCATGTGCTTGTAGCTTAAAATGTGCCTTTCATTTTCATTTGTAATAATTACATCAGGAATGTCTTTAAGAAAATAAATTCTTATTTTCACATCAATTTTTTCTGTGTCAAATGAAAGCAATGGGACTTTTTAATGCAAAGAAAAATGTTCCTTTATAGTCAAAAGTCAGCTTGGTTGTTGTTTTTACTTGTCCCTCAGATCAGACTGCAAACCAAGATGCTTGCACAGTGGCAGCTGGGGGGACCACTCTTAACCCCACCCTGTGTGACTCCCAGCGCAGAGACCAAGTGATTGTGTCAAGTCTGCAGGTGTGAGTGAGGATGTGTAGGGAAGGCCAGAGGTCAGCGAAAGTCCTCATCGCTGGGTGATAAATGTGCTCCTGAGCTGCAAGGCAGCCCGTATTTATCTATGATCCTTGTCACAATCTCATGGTAAATTTACCACTGGTATATTATAGTTTTTGGTGTCCTCCACTGTACAGTGAGCAAGTGTCGCTACTGGCTCGCCTGTGAGGCAATGGAGATAAGTGTCCATGATTAATGATGTGGACACTATCTAGCAGCAGGAGCCCATCAACCTGTGACAACTTTCTATTCCAGGGGCATTAAACTCCTAAATGCTGTCACAGTCCTGCAATAGATTGTAACAGACAGCATGGAACAAGGAACAGGAAGGAGTTTCATGAACCTTTACTTTTCCCTTAAATAGATGTATTTTACTAGTAGTTATTTTTGCCTCCGTTATTTTGTTAAAAAAAAAACAGTTTGGAAAAAGGACAGTTTGCACTGTCTCCCAATCTATTTAGCAAATATCAATTCCCTTCTGCCTGTTCCTGCTGGAGTGTGATCATTACCATGCTTTCTGTTTGCTATTTTATATTTGGTCAACAAAGGCCAGTTCTGTTCTGGGATCAGGGCGTTTATGAACATAATTGCTGCAAGATTATACATGGTGAAGTTTGATATAACAGTGGCTAGTTCTTTCTCTTCTAGAGTCTCAGAATTGGTAGATATTTTAAAAGGCAGAAAGTTTTTTTTTCCTTCTTTCTACAGATGATCTTTTTAAATCAGACAGTGCTGGCAAAAAAAAGACAAAACTGGAAACCACTTACAAAAAATCTTGAGGTGTTTGTGTACTTTGAACAATATCATCAGAATTTAATCTGTTGTGATTACCATCACAACTAGACAGCATGAGGAAGCATAAGTAGAATAACCAAGTGACAATATTAAAAGGACACTGTCTGAGCCTTGCTGGAAGTCAGGAGCTCTGAGAGGGCTGAGGCCTGGGGACCCCATCCCCTCTCTGCCCACCTGCTTACAGCAGAGCTGCTGCCGCTCAGGGTGCCTGGCTGTGCCAGGCCACGGACAGGGGGAAAGGTTGGGTGCTGCCAGGGGAGCAAAGACACCTGTCTCTGAGCATTGCCTGAGGAGCAAGACAAGCTGGATGGAGGGTAGAAAAGACAAGAAAAAGGAGGTTTTAGTATTCGGCAGAAATGGCTGATGGTAAAAGGGCAAGTTTGCTCTGCTCTGGGAAAGGAGCCTGTGAGGAATGTGGATCTCAGGTCTTTGAGTTCCTCTAGAGAACCACAGCTAGGTCTTGAAGACACAAACAGCCTCAGTAAAGTGCCAGACACATGCAGCAAAATCTACAACCCCTTCCTCCTGGTCTAAAAAGCACTGAGGCCAGGGGATGCAGCATGGTTCCTGGGAGCGCTCCCTGCCCAGGGCACAGTTGTTTCTCCTTGTGGTGCTTTCTTTCACGTGTGCCATCTTACACATTTCATTTTGAATCACAGATTATAGTCTGCAGTGCAGTGTTTCCTGAGAGTGTCTTAATCTCAAAGTGCTAATTTATCACAACTGCGCTCAACAGATTCTTAGCCGTTCTAGCTAAGAGTGTAGTAACCTGCAGTTAGAAAGCGGAATTTTCTTTTAAGTCATTGTTTCTTTTCTCCTCACAGTCTACTTCTTTATTTATGTGATACAGCTGAGGATGGACACTGTTACAAAGCATTATATTCTGTCTCAGGTGTGAAAAAACAGCTACATGAGTTATGAACATGTCTTCTTCACTGGACTATATTGATACATCCCATGTATTACGGGCTTATAAAATGAATACTGTTTGTAAACAAGACACATAAAGAATAAAATAATTCAGGAAGATTCTAGCTTTAAAGTTTGCAAATAAATGTGTACAGTTGTACCTGCTATTTTGATATTTTAAGTGTAGGAGTCAACTGCTACATTTCACACGGGCTTAAATTCAGGGTTTGTTTACTGATCTATCTCAGAATGTTTATTAAAATATAATAGGGAGAGGAGAAAAAGGAAGAGATCACATACCTGTAGCTTGTCCTGATTTTTCATACCTTCAATAAAAAAATTCAAAGCATATTGAGAGATCGCAACACTCCAAAACATCTCTTTGGGCAGGAGCATGGTAAGACAGACTGGGACTCTGTGAAGAAGTTGAGCATGATATCCGACACATCACCTACCACGGAGATAAGTAGCTCAGGGCCCTTTGGGAGTTGTATCTGCCAGAAGCTGCCCCAGCCTCTAAACATTTTCTTGATGTGTGAGAAGTGTAAAACCAGAAAACTTTCTTCAGGTTTTGTGGCATCTCTGACTGGAAGAAACTGTTAGAGATACATTCTCTGAAACACTGAAGCATTGTTTTGTACCATGAGGCGCTAAAACCCCAAAGACCCTGAAATTGTTCACATACACTACAAATAAAAAAGCATCTGCTTTTGCCACTATAACAATCCTGTGTTTCTGTATATTAAAACTGAAATGGGCTCCTAAGATGCTTAGAATTCAAGGAACTTTTTTGTATATTCACCATGTCTTTGACAAAAACCGCTTCTCTTGGAGGTCTGAACAGAGGGTTGAATTTGCTCCAAGGGAAATCTGCTGTGACTGAAGTAATTCTGTCACTGCTTCTGGAAGCAGATATCTTTGCTGGTTATTGGTATTTGGACATATTAGCACGGTGACAATATCATAGAAAATTTAGACATTGTGAATTTTGAGTGTGCAGAACAGTGGATCTCTAATCCTATCTGGACCTTCTGGGGTTAGAGCCAGCAGTAATATTGCCATAGTTTAGTAAGAAGGCATCCAGACTGGACTGTTACTGGTAACAAGAGTCCAGAAGGCTGAGGACTGTGGACTGCCCACAACAGGTACCTTTATCAGCAAGAAAAAGGCTTTTAGCAACTTATGGCTGGAAGTTGCTAACTGCACCAGCCACAGACCCTGTATGACAGACAGTTTTGCTTGTTGCAGAGGGCAGAGAGAGATGGGACATGGGGACTGGTTCTCACAGCACAGGCAGCCAGTGTAAGAGAAGTGCTAGAAATTTGGAGAGAAAGATTGTGTGAGGGCGTTAAGCCAGGAATTCCTTTGATTCTGTCAATCAGTTCCCAAACCAGTGTATTTAAATTTCTGAAAATGCAGAAGTGAATTGAGTGCTTCTGGGGGAGGGGAGGAAGCAAAGGCGAATTATATTCCTTCTGCTGCGGTGTAATTCCAGCATCCTTTCACAGCTGTAAATCTCCCTCAGAAAGCTTTGAAAGTCTTTTTGAGTGTTAAAAGCTTGGGTGGTCAAGGTCAGGTGAGCTCCTTCCTCCCTCTTTCCCCAGACAATGAATACTTTTAAGAGGCCTACCCTTCTAGTTAGGTTTCGTTATCTGCACTTTTTATAGCCCTCTCTCTACAGGAAACAAAGAAGCACATACAGCCAGCTAGGGGCTCCACTGAAGGACTGCATTATTCCTTAACACATATTTAGAAGGGAAAAATTCTTTTCTTTCCTTGCATATTCCTAGAAGACATGATCGATATCTAGTGGACCCATGTAGATGTAGATCCATTGGCTCCTATATGTTCCAATGTTATCTTCTGAGCCATACCTGAGAATATTATGTTGCACAAAAAAATCTAGCACCAACAAATGGCTTCCAAAAGAACAAAATGCTCTGATCTTAAAATACCGAAAATCTTTCCTGGGCCATATTCAGGTCCTGCTCCATTCACATGCAGGAGATACCGCATGTGACAATTCTACCTTTTACTCGTATGTGTCCAGTATTGAATACCTGCTTTGATCTGTGAAAGAATAGCACACACTGTTGCAGATAATAGGACACATTAGACATTTTGGCAAAGAGCAGCTTGAAAACACTGGCTTGTTCCAACATTGATTTTAAAGGTACAGGATGGCATTCTGAAAAGAAGTTATGCCTTTCCTGTTGGTTACCTTAAAAATCTCTCATATAGCTCTGTAAAAATGCTGCAGGTAGCTGTGTTTCACAAAGATTAAACTACAGACTGCAGCGTATACGTCACATTAAATGCTTTGCTTTTTAGAATTCTTGTCTCCCTGTTACTGTGTTCTATCAGCAAAATTTTGGTACCTTTGAAAATGGAAGTCTGATTATTAGGACCCTTCCAAGTCAGGTCTTGAGATGCTTGCTCATATTATGAAGTAGGACCTAAGTTTGATCACATTCTATATGGCAGGTAATTGTGATTTCCTCTGATCTACACTGACAGGTCAATTATGATCATCATTATGTCAATTCCAAATACAATAAAATTTCATAATGAAGGCAAGTGCACAGATAGTGAGTGTTAAGAAACAGAGTGCACGATTTGTTGTATGTGTAAGAGGAGTAATATCATGGAACTGTGTGTACTGGGTGTGTAGGGGGAGATAGTAAAACCTTTGAATGTTCACAACATTTCTGTACTTTATCTCTACATCCCCATTTAAGACAGAGGCTTTATTAGCAGACTGGTTCTAAAAGGTGCTTTTCTTTCAGTGGGGTCTAAGAAGCAGGTGCATTTGTGACTGCAGTAGGTATCTTCAAAAGGATCAACTTTGAGAAAATGCATGAGTTTCTGGACTTCTCAGAAAAGACATCACAGCCTTTACAAAAGCTGGAACAGTGCCAGAACTACCTATCTGCAAGATTAATTCTCAGCTCTGCAGAGAGTCCTACCTTGTAAATCTACACTGAATTAAGGACTGGTTCCTAAATTCCTCTGGTTCAGCAAGACTTTGGATCTAAATAACCCTATACATCAGGATTTTAGTGTTGGATAATCTAACTTACTGAAGAATCTTGTCATTTATGGCATCATGCCAGTCACTGATCAAGTCAAAACCTTCAACCTTACATGTATCTACCAAAACCCCTTTTTTTCTCCTTTTTTTCCTTTCCATGAAAGAATATTTACAATACAGATAGTGTTCTTTTCCCCAGTTCTTTCTTTCATTTTTCAGATGTCAAGATAGTTTTAGTTGGACCTTGATATTTTCCTTTCTGTAAGCCTATGAAGCCTTTCCTATCTTACTAGGAGGTCAGTTTCTGTATGTGTTGTGATAGTCAAGACAAACATCTGTTTTTTAAGAGCATTATAAACTGGGTTTATAATTTTGGAAGGCTAAATCTGGATTTCTGAATGCAAGATACTGGCATACATGTTTATCTTCCAGTCACAGAATTCCTCACTTACTGTTTGTATTTGAACTGGTTTGTGTAATGAAGTTGTTAGAATAGGCTCACCATTTCCATAGCTGAAGTCCCTCATTGTATGGATGCCTGGAAGAAGTTAAATTTGAATAGATCACTTTCAGCATCTCCTGAAAATGAAGTGCTTCCAGTAGAGAACAAAAAACAGCAGCACCCAAATGGATATTTTGGGATGGGAGCAAGAAGCTGTGTGCAACAAAAGCATGGCATATATATAAACAATTGGGCTAGAAAATCTTGTTACGTATTGCCTATGTTTATGTTTGCCCATGTCTAAATTTAGATCTTTCTTATAACCTAGCTGCACCAAACCATCTGGCCAGGCACAATTCCTGCTGTTATACTGCATTACCTGCTTTTATTAAAAACTATGTATATTATTGCTCTAAGTTTACTCTGTCTTTAAGTAGGACTGTTTATGGTAACTATTCTGTGTCCTAAACAAGTATTTTAGTGAGGTTTAGTCCCAGGCTTAAAGTCAAGCACATATTTAAGTGTTTGGGTGACTCAGACTAAAAACACTATCTTCCTAAATCAAGTCTAATACTACAATATGATCTATTGGTATGATAACCATTCTGACTTGCTCAAAACTCCTGGATTTGTTTGTTTTGACTCTATGGCTGGTGGCACATGAAAAAGAAATAGAACATCCACCCCATTTCTAGCATGGTGACCGTGACTGAGCGTGATATCTGTCACACATGTAAAGCAGGGCCCAAGCTCCCACCTCTGAACTTGCTGAGAGCCATCTTTCCCCCTTGCTTGCTCCACCTCATGCTGCAATCGATGCTCTGTGGGTACTGCCAGCTCGGTGTGGTCACAGCATGCACCACCTGGGTCTCCACCACAAACTCTCCCAGCAATTCCCATCTTTGATTTCACTGGGAAACCACCAGTGTCCTACTGTATCATCAGTTCATTTCTAATTACTACAGAGTATTTGTAAGGGAACAGAGGCAGATATTTCTGCTCTGGGTGCACAAAAACTATAGAAAGATTAAACTGTACAACGGGAAGGGAAATCCAGGTGCTATCATGGAGGACATTCCAAGTGCCAGCAAGGCTATTTGGGTGGGAGAATATAATTATGAGGTTTGCTTGAGATTTTCCCTTTTTTTCTTGTAATTATTTTTTATTTACTCCTTTGAATTACTGAGTTGTTGAAAGCAGAGCTTGAGTAATATCCCTTTCTGTCACACTCAGTCAAACAGTAGGAAAAGACATCACATTTCTAATGTAAAAAATAACCACAGCAGCTCCTAAAGGCTGATGTCAGGTTAGTAAGTGAACCAGATGTTAAAAGCTCTGCTGCGTTGCCAGAAGACAAATCTCATCCATTTTCTGGTATGTCTCTTACACACAAGCCAGAGTGCAAATTCACTACTCATATGTATTGATAGTTGAAAAACAGGCTGGCATTTGTGTAGGATGAAGCAAATATGGAAATTCTCAGTATGAACTCTCAGAACATGCTAAAACTAAATGCCCAGTCACCCGTTGCAGCAAAAAAGTAGATGGCCTAGTTGCCCCTGGCTATAGTGTTGCTAAAACTGTGTTTAAGCATGTCAAGGATTACTTCTACCACTCCTTTTCCACCCCACATTTCTGTCCTTATTTTCAAGTGGGAAATGTCACCGGCACCTCAAAGTATAAAAAACAAACCCTGTCTGTTTCTATTGCTGGCGGTTTCCTTAGCCTGCACAGACAGGGCACATCTCTTTGAAAAATAATGCCATAAATTGTACAGACAGATGTTGTGATTCTGTCCTTGCTGCCCATTTCCCCACTCCTCTGCTGGAGAAGATTCCCCTTTTCTAAAGCAGTGTGAAGAAACTCTTCTATTTCTACTAGAAATAAGAAACAGTAACTTCTTTAACTCTCTTTTACGGCTTTTTAACAATCTCCTTTACCCAAAGTCTACTGAATAACAATGCTGTCTTGGGCACATCCAATCATTCAAAACTTTGGAAAGAGGCTGTTTTAGGCAATCTGTCCTGCTACAGAGGAAGCCATGTACTCAGCATCCCTCGGAGGAATTACAAGCCCCAAAGATGCCTGCCTCATCCCAGAACATGGCTGTCAGTTGAGTGTTTGCACATAAATGGCACATGCATGTACACAGCTATGTTCAAAAACTCTTCAAGGGCTGAGGTTTATCCACTATAGATAAAAACCTCCACAAGGTTTGTGTGTCATTTGTTTCTCTTGGTGTGTGTTAGGTATCATCTAAGACACTGGACTGGTAACAAGAGGAAAAGAGTGATCTTTGAATGACTGCTCATAATTGACTAAGATTTCTGGTGAGGGAAGGAATGGATCTGTGGATCCTGGGGGAGACCATGGACTGGAAATAGCTGGAGCCCACGTGGGTGGAGGCAGGAGTTACCTTCTGTGGGCTCAACCAGAACTGCTTTTGGAGCATACTCTAAAGGAGTTCAGAGGCACCAGGACATGTGTCTGGACCTTCTGAATGCAAGCTTGGCGAATTTTTGTGTTTCACTCTAATGTGGTCCTAGAGGCTTTCTTTCTACTTCATTCTTTCAGTTGTACTAAATATAGAGATTCAAATGAGAATTTCTAGGTTATTTTTCTTCTAACCTTGAATATTATGTAATTATGCTTGCACTTCTGTGACCTTTCTGTGGCTTGTTACATGTACATTTTTTTGTTATCTCTCATTCTTTGCTAGGTTCTCAGGTTGACAAATTGTCTTTTTCAGAGTTGTGTTTAAATAATATGTGCAACACTTGACTGAAAAAATGTCTTCTGTAGTTTTGAAATGAGATTCAATGCCAGAAATAAGTGAATCCTACAATTTCCTTGTCTTTCAAAATGCAACTGGAAATTTGTATGAAACTCATTCCTTGCTCACACTTGGAATCTCCCAAAGAAGTAGTTTCATTTTCATGTCAATGAATTTTAGGAATAATACTCTGACCAAACTTTAACATAGATGCTCTGGGTTAAAGTTAGTCAGTTGCCAATGTATTTTTTCCTTTCCGTTCCACATGACAGAAGCTCTACTGAAACCACAATTGCAAATAGTTAACTTGCAGTCATGCTAAAAAAAACCAACAACAACAAAACCACAAAAAAACCAAACCAAACAAACAAACAAACAAAAAACACAAAAAAAACCCCCACCCTAATGCAGAACAGAAAAAAAGAGCTTCCTAAAGAATCTCCTCTGGATTTTGACCAAAGGAGAGCCTATTTTGTCATTTTGGGTTATTTTGATAATAGGTGATTTCAAAGAAGGGATAGGAGGGGTGTTTTTTACGTTTTGGCAAAAGGGATTTGTGAAATTGGTTATGGTTATTCATCCAAAAACCTGAACATTCTCTTCAATTCTTTTTAAACTGCTATAAACATGCTAATCTATAAAAGTCCATTAGTCCTGAAAATTCCTATATTGAATTCTAAAGACTTTTCAGAATATTTCATTGAAGTTTCATGTCTGTACTGAAACTAGAAGTCAGATGTGCTTAATATGCTTACAGATTTCATAGTAAATGGCTTGCACATCTCTATTCTCAAACTTGGAGGGTTTAGAACATATGTTTTTCAACTTGACATGGGTTTTCTTTAATCTGCTGCTAAGGTGAAGTATCATGCAGTAGCATTAATATTGCAATTTACTGGAGCCCATTAAAAGAAATTCATAATCGTATATATTTCTATTGCAAATTAGGTGTCTAGTTTCCTTTGTAGCTCAATTTTCAAGCATCTTGAAGTACTGATAGAGCTAAAAACTACTTGTATACTTTAAATATAGAAACTTTCCAAACTTTAAATATTTTTAAATTTATTTTCATTATTACTTTGCCTTGATTGAGGAATGAACTTTAAAAATAAGGCCAGAAAAGATGTGCCCTTGAGACAATAATAAAGTTTTTGGGTCAGTTCTTTATGTGGCATGAAGAAACTTTCACTGACTATTTGGTAGTCTATGATTTTTAGCTTACTCCTTCAGGTTTGTCTATGAGAAAATTCCAGCAAAGTAAATGAAATAATCTGTGTGAGATTACAAAGCTAATGAGAAGTGCTTTATCCAGTTTCATTTGCAGTGATTAAGTTTAATTCAAATAAGATACAAGATGTGAAATGGATATGCAAGATTAGAGATTTTTTTTAGAATACACTTTCTTTGCATTTTCTTATAATAATAGCATTTATGCGCATTGCAAAACCCTTAATACAAAGTCTGCAAAGGTGACCATTTAAGTCAGATCAGCATCTATCCTCCTCATGTCATCTCAAAATATGGGTCAAAGGAGGTTCTTGTTACACACATTCATGAATGAACAAACGGTACAGCTAACAGATCAGCATAGGAATTGACATCCATGGTTTAGAACAAGTCAGAGAGGTTCATCACTGGAGCCAATTTCTTTGCGGAACATTTACATATGTTAATAATAGAAGTAATAGGAAGACTCATATTATTACGTGTAAAAGAAAAATAAAAAGTAAATAAAAAATAACACTAAATTTATGGGTTTTTCTTCCCAGAGAATGATAATACTTCTTTGTGTGGTTCTAAGGTAAAAATGTTTTTTATTGAATGGTTGTTTTCTCTTGTGACTCACAAAGAGAAAGTATAGAGGCTGTTATGGAAAAGCTGCAGGTCTATTAAATTTACATTCATACCAACGTTAGCATTAAAGACTTTGGGACTCATTTCTCATTTGCTACAATGCAAATGTATACCATATTTTACAAACACTTCAAGGCTGTTTTCTACCGCCAGAACTGTGAAAAGTGCCCAGAGGGTAAACAAGAATCAACCACTAGCCTGTGGCAAAAGCCTCCAGCCTCCAGTCTGGGTTAGGACCATTGAGGAAATGTCTGTAACAATGTGATCCTTAAGATCACAGTCTTTTCAATGTATTATTCAAAACTTGTATTTCTATCAAATTGACAGGGAAAGAATGGATTTTTGAGGGTTAGATACAAAAGTGCCAGAGCTTGTACTTCCTTTTTCATATTTGTAAGTAAATTTCTATATTATTGAAATAGTCCTAACAGACTTTCTCGTATTCTGTTAGTACTTTAGCTGACGGCTTGTACAAATGACCAATAAGCCATTTGAGCCAGAACTGGTGGTTTGTGTCAGCAGGTTCTGACATTACCTGTAACTGCTGCGACTGAAGACAGCATGCTTTGGTAAGAAAAACCTGGGGAATTCTAAGGTTAATAATGAAGTGGTTCTAGGTCAACAAGAAATATATTTTCCATGCAACATATATCCTCCATTATTCTTGGATAGAGTTTTTATCATTTAAACTCTCCTAGGTAAGCAGAGTTCTCAAGTCATGTTTGTGTCACTTGGTTGTGTCTATCCGTGATATCTGCAAGTCAGAATGAGCATAAATAGCTATTATCATGTGCTCTCCTTCCCTCCTTGGGAGAATTTTAAAGAACAAAGGCAGATACTGACTTGACAAATTATTTCCCCTTGATTCTGTACCCAACCCAAACAGCCTTTCTCTGGGGTTATCCAATTTATTTGTTTGTCTAGGGTTTTCTGATTTTTTTTTAGTAGATTGATATTGAAAAATTAAAGGAGTTAAAGAAAAAAAATCAGGGTTAAAACATGCAGGTCTTATTTTCAGCAAGAGCCTGAAGAAAACAAAACAGTATCTCAACACAAAAAGCACATGTTAATTTTGCAGTCAGACCTCCTGAATAATTAAAGTCATAAAACTTGACCAAATAATTTCAGTGAGATATTCTGTTAAATTTTCTAGTTCCTGCAAAGACCTGAATATTGTGGAATAAAGTAGCAGAAAATGGAGGACAAGTCTGAACCTTCCACATCTCAAACCAAACTCAGTTCCCACCTTCTCTTCTACTCATTTCATCTTTCCATTTTCCATGAAAGTCTCATCAGATGAGAATTGAACCACGAATTAGTGAGGGAGGGAGCAAATAAAAGGGACTATATTCCTGTCATTTTCTGCTGCTATGAACCTGCTGTTCATGACTGCATCAGATGTGATGCAGGATATACCATATAGGGCCCTTGTGAGAATAAAGGAATTGAATATTGCAAAGTGGTGCAATGGGAGCCATATATAAATACTAAGATAAATACAGATTTGATAAATTACTAGCAAAGGCACTGGAGGGAACAATACAGGATGACACAGTCAGGATTTTTCTTGTATTGCTCTCATGACCCTTAGAGAAGTCATGGATTTCCAGAACTCTGCACCCAAGGCAAGATATTTTAGTCATTTTATAAATAATTACCCCTTGAGACCTCTCCGATTCTAGGATAATAAAACGTAGCTGTAGGTCTTCAAGTGTGCTGATCCACGGATGTCCATTTCAGAATGCAAAAAGATAAAATGGGTCCCCATTTCTTAGCTCTGATTGACAGTCCTAATGTGTGTAAATGTACTGAGAAACCATGATATGTGTACAAACTTCCTGGCCGCACCTTGTGCCCAGCACTGTGAGGGTTTACACCTAAGGCTTCCAGCATGATGGAAGGAGAGACATGCAGCTCTTTCAGATTTGCACTGAAGACGGCTCCTATAGAGCTCAAGATTTGTCCCAGCTGTCTGGGCTGAGCAGCCATTTACTTTAGCTCTATGTATACCAGCACCTAAAAGCTAATTTAAAATTTTTCAAGCAACTAGTGAAAGGACAATGGTCATTTTTCCCCCAGACATCCTTGTTTCTCAGGGCTGTTAAGCAAAGGGATAATTTGTTGCACGGGAAGTATGGTTAACAGAATATAGTTTTTACAAGTATGTGTTTATTAAGGAGTTAGTCTATGAGGATGCATAAATGCATGCATTCTCTGAGAAAATGTCATTTTATATGAGTTCTCACAATGGTTCGTATTCACATCTTGTTACTTAGCAGCTTTTTAAAGGGTTTTTTTTGTATCTTCTACAAGACGTTTTGTCTTGCATCACTTTGCCTGACAGAAATATTACTTACACTAAAATCCTTAATGTGAGATGCCCTATAAAGAAGTTGTTTCATTTAATAACATTCATTGTATTAGTTCCCCCTAAAGTAATCACTTTGATGAGAACACACTCTGTGTTCCTTTATTTGATCTGGGAATAAAATTATCTTGTCTTTACTTCAGTATCTCCTCCTTATTTTTTCTAGAATAAATAAACATGAAGCTGTCACTGCAGAGCAGATACTGCCTCTGCCTATTATAAACCTTTTGATTTCTGCATTGAGAGAATTTTCCTGCACAATGATCCTTTTCGAATATGCTTGAAGCACTGTGTTTTTCTTGTTTTCTTGTTTCCCCTGTAGATACATGAATAATGACAGAAATTTCCTGCTGTCCCAGTAGACTGTATGTCCTATCAAGTTTTCCATCCTTGTAGAACTGACCAGATCATCATGAAGAAATTATTTAATATATGAGGTACTAATTTTACTGTAATTGTTATTATAGCAACCAAAGCCACCAGTTGTGAGATTTAAGCCCTTTTATACCAGTAAAACATACCTCAGTCCTCTGTTCCATGCAGTTTTACTTCAAGTGGCTGACTCACGCACTATTCACCTACATAGCCTCACTAGCTGCTAAACCCTTGTTGTCTAGTGAGGCCTTCAGAGTTGCCTCCTACACTCTGGTGACGCCACAACTTCAGCTCTTTTGTAAGTCTTCGTAAGGTAGAGGCTTCATTGCAAAATCTTTATGGTATGAGCTTTTCTTTTGAAGTGAGGAGACATCGAGGAATGTGTACTTTCTCATTTTCATTAAGTAAAGGTTTTGGTAATTAATCTTTACCCAAGCATTTGGGTTAATCGAGTGCTGAGGGATGTTAATGATGGTGATTGCACACTTTTTTCAGGCCAAAGAAATAGCCATTATAGTCAGGCTTAGGCCACACATAACTTCACCACAATTTATTTCAATGTAGAAGGAATGTAGGCTGGAGTATAATGTTGATAACATATTATGGCATAATTATTATTATTATTAATAATAATCTTATCACCTCCTCCAGATGGTCATGCTACTGCCACTTTCACCAAGGGGTTGCAACATCCACATTGGAGATCCTGGCCTAGAATGTGGTGACTTCTTGGCAGTACTAGCCAAAAGACCACAAGTTAAAAAGAAAAAAAAAAAAGAAAAAAATCCAAAAACTGTGGAAGGAATTTGTCTGTCACAGATAGTTGTTTATTCTAGAGTATGGTGATACTGCTTTGAATCCCAGCTCAATATTACATCCACTCGCTCCCATGTTTCTTTAACTGTGATCTTTCAAAAAAGCTGTAAACTTGGATTGCTTTTTTTGTATTGTGTACACTTACTGTACTAAACATCAACAGAATTCTCTATTAGAAAAATAGACAGTCCTGGGTTTATTTACTACAAAAGGAATCCATAAAATCATTGGATGTCAATGTTGTGTGCTTTTAATTCTTTGGGAACATCAGTAAGAAACACCAATTTGCATGGTTTCTCAAAGTCCAAGCTGGTAATCTCTTTGAGACACCACCAGGGTTTCAGGGGATGTATTTAAATGAAGTGTTCTTGTTTGCAGGTTTCTCTGTAGTTTAGAAGACAGGGAGCTCCCTTTTGTAATGTGTTGTGTTAGTGACTGGATAGTTCTAGGAGCTAATGAGGAGATACAAAATCACAGTGAATCCAGTGAGCATTTCAAATCTAATTGAAGTAAGTATTGTTCATCTGATCTTTAATCTGGTATCTAATTGAAGTAGGTGTTTCATTTAGTCTTTAATCTGGTAGCTATCTGATAAAGGCATATGAGAAATGAGTTGACTTTGTCACTGCAATTTGCCAGTCAATTGTAAGAAATATCTTCCAAACTGATGTATTTATTTGGTAGCACCTGTGAAGGAGCTAGCAACTCAACAGGAACAGAAATCTTGTCATCATTAGTCAAAGGACCAACACACTCAAATAAATACACTGTGCTTTTTTTCTGGTTTTCTTGCCTGAAGAACAGCACTCCTTTGTTCAAGTAACATCTGAGAGCTTAGTTAACAATAGAAGGAAGGTGTCCTTACAGAGAAAAGAGAAATGCAGATGCTAGACATCTTCAGAGAAGATGGAAACACATTTATCACCCCTATACAGAGCACCCGAGGCTGATTTCAAGACCTGGGAAAAACAAAATGCAGACCCTCTTGCAACTCTGCCTCCCCCCAGTTGTTGAGGAATACAGTGCAACTGCAAGATCAAGTTTTTCATTTATCGTAAAGAGAACATTTAATTTCATCTACCTCTAGCTGATTTTTGTCACTGTTGAGAGGATGGCTGTCAGGAAACAGTGAAGCACTTTTCTCAACCCACCTAAGACTTTGGTGTTTATTTCAGCTTGAATCTTTTGTTGCTGTAATTCAGAGACCTACGTGTCCATTCCCTTCTTCAACTGAAAAAGGAGGTTTCATGACTCAGTAGGTTTCTTCAGTGCCTTAAGAGGCTTTCAGAACCCTGTTCCTTGCACTGCCAGGAGGGGTGGACCCTCTGCCCTGAGATTTGGTGCCTGAGCTCCACACACTGCCACTAGAGCCACACCCAAGCTAGCCCCCCCCACCCCACCAGTAGCCCCCACTGAACTGCCCCACAGGGTCTCTTCATCCTGACTGCAAACTTCCTGAGGACTGACTATACAGCGAAGTGCTGTCGGTTGTCTTAGGCTTGTTAGCCCCATATCATCCAAGTTTGGTGAGGGGAGGGATTTCTTTGGGGTTTTGGGGCTTGGGTTTTTTTATAATTCCCTTTGGGGGAATTGGTTTTGGGTTGTTTTGGGCTTGTTTTATAATTCCCTTTAAGTTAGACAAACTATAAGTGAATTAATATAAACAATGCGTAGTCTGTATAGTAGAAGAGTGAACATTATAGATTATGAGCTGAGGGACAGGGCTCAAAAGGCGGCAATTCAGCAGCCAGTCAGAATCACTACCTAAATTTTTCTTTACTTGCTTTAGGGTTTTTAGTGCCCTCTGGAAGGACATCAACAAGATTTAGACACAAGTATATCACTACTGTAATGAACGCTGACAAAATATTGAGAAACTGGAAGTGGAGATGTATTTGCAATACTCCTTCATTGGGAATTACTACCATAATTACACTGGTTTAGAAAGCAATACCTTTGTAAGTGCTTTTACCCCATCATGTATCACACTAGGGATTATAGCATTTTAATGACCTTGGTAGCTAAATTGTACAATATCTATAATAGCGTGAAATGTAGGAGAAATTTTGGCCCCATTGAGGCCATACAAAATCTCCTACTGATTTTGTTGGAGCCAGCAAAATCCATCCTAATTTTCCAGGTGTAACCAGCTCCAGCCACAAAAGGGGCTTATATTTTCCTCATACTCTTAACATATGAGTGAACTGATACTTTTCATATACGTATACTACAAATGCCCTGAATTTTATTTCAGGAAGGATGTTATGACATGGAATACACTGTTTCTTCATGAAATATGCACCTTTTAATAGCAGTTACTGAAAGGGTGATGTATACATCCCTATTTCTCCTGTCACCAAATAAAATGAAATTCATAGACCTGCTCTTAGCTTACATGATATATGTTTTATGGTTAAATAAGGCCTTGAAAATGAAAATCTTCTGCCCTTCTCATGAGGTATATAGATCCAAATTAAATGAGCAAGTTACATTAAGGCACCTGCAAACCTTGAAAAGGCTGTATTGGCTTGTTCATTCTTCCTACAGTTAATAAACTCACCCATGAAACATCTTCTAGACAGCAAGCCAAGGAAAGCAAAAGTTGCCCTGCCTTAGCTTCTTTTATATGTTTTCAGTTTTCTGAAATTGTGCCTATCTTCTGGAGATAAGACTATAAGAGATTGATAAATACATTAGGATCAGTTTGCACATGAAAAGGTAGTAATTGATCCCTGGCCACTCCGTGAACCACCATTTAGTGTGTTGTGTAATTTCAGAAGTAAATCAGAACAACTAGTTGAAAAATAAAAGGAGGTAAGAAAATCTCACTTTCCTTCAGCTTTAAAAAATATATGTCGTGTTAGAAAAGGTGTTAACTGACAACATCTTTTAATTGACATGGCAATAAATATGACCAAGCACCAACGTTTTCTCCAGTGTGCAAAATGCCTTTGCGAAAGCTTGGAGAGATTTCTGCTGGTCTCTGCAGGATTTGGCTTGAGCCCCTCTGCAGGAATTAGTTCATGCCAGTGGAAGTCAATAGGCTCTTGGGGATGCTGCTGCTGCCGCTGAGGTATTTCTTTTTATAACTTGTTGGCTGGTGCAGATATGAGAAGTCATAACCACAGCTCCTGCATGCAAAACTCCACGCCATTCATTCTTATCAGTTAGAGCCCTTCGCAAGGACGGAAACGGTAAGATCCATAAACTTGAGGGCCTGGCTGCCAAACTCTTCCTGCACTCTGATGGCCCCTTGCCATGCTTCTGGGAGCAGTTTCTGTTCCAGCTGCCAGCAGGCAAAGGCAACCCCTTGGACACTGGGGTAACACAGGCTGAGGGCATCAGAAAATCACAGGATTTTTCTGACTCATAACAGAACCAATAAAATGCACTTCTCATGAAGGAGCCTCTCTCACTATTCACAATTTCTGGTAGTTGCTCGCACCATGGTATCACTCCACAATGCTTTTTCTAGATTGACTCCTATGCAACTCCTGGCTAACAGCCCAGGACCATCTGAGGCCCTGTTTGAGGGCCTCCAAAATTGTCACCAGATTTCTCTGTTCTTACTTTCAAATCTGGTAGAAGGAAGGGAAGCACAACTCTCTATCCACCACCTTGAAGGAGAAGAGGGCAGATTGTTCAGTGACCACATTTCATTAATGAAATTAAAAATGAGGTTATTCTCCTTCTCTTGACAGACTCTGGCACTTGAAGAAAACTGAAAGGAAAATAAGACTGCAAGGACATTTGACAGTGGCACGGCACTTTCTCATCACGTGCAGTTCTTTTATCAGCACTTACAGAAGTCTGAGCACAGAGTGGAGCACTGTAGAATTGGCTGGTTATCACATTTTTAAGAATTGTTTTCTTGCTTACTTCCTGTTGTCTTAGCAGCAGGCCCAGTCGCATCCAGAGCCTAGATAATAGTTGTGTTGGTACCTCTGCCAACTTTGTTTAAACTCCCTTTTCTACATTTTAAACAAGCTTGAAGCTCCACTTACTCCCCTTCTGATACATAACTTAAGCAAAACTTGACTTGAGGCCAACAATATCTAAAAAAGGAGACAGAAAGCTTGGGCAGAATAGGAAACAGGTAATTCTGCTGCTGTTGCAAGCACTGGAACACAGACTTGGCGTTTTCTAATAACTTTCTCCAGCTGCCAGTTACTTGTTCAAAATGAAACACATATACTATAAGGGGAAGAAGGCTGATGTGTTTCTAAGTTAAAAGAAATGTTGTCAAACATCTGTGTGCCATCTGGTAGCCTTAACCAAAATGTTTCCCTTCTCCCTACTGCTGCTTGCCTTGCTATGTGTCCACTGGTTGCCACCTCCACTGCAGCAGCAGTGGGTTTGCACTTATAGCATGATGCCAGAATCTGTAGTCTTCATTTTTACCATTCCAAACTCCGGTTGCAGTTCACCTGAAGGAGCAGTCAGAAGAACTGACCGAGAGCCCCAAGAGACAGTTTGGAGCATCAGAGTCCAGCAGGAACCGGAGCTCTTCTGCAGTACGTCGCTTCCATGGAAAATCGTGAGCCCCTGAATATCCACCCAGCCGAACAGGAAAGCCTATGTTACTGTTGGACAGCTGTAACACCTTCCTGATTTGTGAACAGCAAACATCAAAGGCCAGTGAATCTCAGAGTCCCAGCTCCCTCTCCTGGCAGAGCACTGTAGCGGTAACAGAAACGGGGGCTGTGCGGGGTGCACCTCCCGGCACAAACAAACCTCAGCTCCGAGCTGCAGCTCTGCAAAGGGAGGTGCTGAGGAACTGTGTCCCCAGTGAGCAGTGGCTTCTCTCCGCGAGGAGCCCAATGGTAATAATGCAGATACAGCTCTACCAGCAGATTAACACAGGATTAGCAAAGGCAAAAATCTATTCTGGTGAAGAACATCTGTGACATAGCTTTAGCTGCGTAAAAAATATGTATTTGAGCACAGATAAAACTTCATTGCTGCGCATTATCTGGAGTCTTTAAGGTTGGGGGTAGTGCCATTTATTTTCTAATACTTTGACACCAGACTGAATCATGTGCAACAGTGCCATGATGCCTCTCCAATACAACAGCCTTCTTCTGTTTGCTGTTTGCTGTAAACACCAAAGCCACAGAGTGCTTCCCAAGACTGTAGCTTACTCCTTGAGAAACACACATTTATCTGGCTAAATATGAACCTGTCACTGCAGCAGGTAATGTACACTACAACACAGAGGTTCTCATTATTAGCATCCAGCCCTTCAGAAGCAGATGTTGCATTTACATATATGAAGGCACAACATATTGACCCTACATCCCAGGAAGCATCCACAGCATCCCTGCTTAGTGAAGATCCCGCTGGCAGGAGTTTCTTGGGCGTAACATCTGTGGCAACACCAGAGGTGGAAACATAACACCTGCTATCATGGCCCAAGGCTGAGCCAGAGTCCTTCTTGGCCAGCAGGAGCTGGCTCTTAAAGCGATGAAAGACAGTGGGACCTCACCTTGAGCACACAAGCCACTGAGAGAAACCCAACTGGCAAGTGCTCCACTGGCACAGCCCCGCAGCACTGCAGGCTCAGCACCAGCACGGCATGGTGGGAGTCTGGCTCGGCACTGCTCCTGTTGTATAGAGCTTCATGCAGTTTGGCCATCTCAGCCATTGGCTGTTAGCAGCTAGGGTTGGGTGTATCAGCAGTTTAGTTCTGTAGTGTTTTCATTCAGTTATTCTGTGTTTTCACGCCAAGGGTGGCTGAAGTCAACCGAAAGCCTCCCTAGCAAGTGGGTGTGCTCAGACTGCTGGGGATGGGGCCTGTTAGCATCAGACCTTCTCCATTCCTGCTCTTTCTGTGGAGAAAATAGAAATGGGGTTGCTTGTAAAAGTCAAACAACAGCTCTCTTAGCTGTTTACAGTGGTATTTTTTAAAGGTTTATTTGAAGGCTTTTTCAACTTTTGGCAATGAGTTTATAGCTCTTGTTTGCAAGGAACAGGAGACAGCTCATAGATGTGCATGCCAGTTTCTGATGTGGTTGTGTTTTCTTCTAGGTTTTGCACCAGGGTGGTTTTCCCAAGGTGGTGGTCTTTTGCAGGTCAGAGACTTGCTTCAGGAGACCCCTTCACTCTCCAGCACCAACTGCAGCTCCCACTTAAATGGTAAGGCCTTAAGTATGTTCTTACAGGTCCGTAAAGCAAAGCTGAAGCTGCACAGAAGGCATTTAGTCAAGCAGAGGCTGTGGCTCATAAAACATCTCATTATAAGTCAACCATCCCGGCTGTAGGAGACTCTATATATTAGTCAGAATTAAATTATTGTTTCTTCCTCAGGAAGAGAAAAGGAGATATTGAAGAAGAAAAAGGCAAAGAGTAAAGTATGCTTTTGGGTAATGCAAAGATCTCTGAACTTTACTACAAGGTTTACCAGCGTGCTCATAGATTTCATGTTAGGTATCACAAGCAATTTGTCTTTGAATTACTATAATGCAAAATTTTCTTAAAGAAACAGAGGTCTCTCTCCTGCAAATGCTCATGCACTTCCTTAGCCAGTCTCATTCCTGCAGTCATCAACACGCTGTGGCTCTGTGCTGCCCTGCAAAGTGTTACATTACAAGTTGCTTAAAGCTGACTTCATTTAAAGATACTATAAGAAAAACGTAAGACTCTTTATGACCTGAAACACAGTAGTTTCATTTTCTTCCTTTACCTTTTTTCAGTATTTTGTCCCTAGCAGTTATTATGTTCCAGTGATAAAACTGGAGCTCAATATTAATGTACTATATTCTGGAATATGTCTCAGAACCAACCATTAAATGTTGGTGCTTACTCCCAGCTTGCACAGCATTACTACTGTAAACTGATTATATCTAGTTATGTTTGTTCAGACTGAGGGTATATTTTTAGACATCTGAATATGCTTATGATTTTTTGTCATAATGTTATCTTTTAGTGCTATACCTACTTTTCTCAGATTGTCTATCTTTTCTTAAAGTACAGAAAGAATATTTACATACTTTAAATTCTGCTTCCCCACACTTCAGGATTTGGCCCTTTGTCTGCTAGTCTGTTCTGAAATACAGCCAGCATTGAAAGAAGAGGATGTTACACCTAACACACCTTTCATTTTTCTGTATTTAATTTCACTTGCCCTCCAACCAGAGTAGGTAAGCAATTTTAAATTTGAGAAACAGTTTGTGGTCTCAGGCAGAGAAAGGGAAGATGAGTCAGCAGGGACAAGTTTCCAACAGTGAAGAGCTCTGGATAAAGCAGTGGTGTCCATCCTGACCGGCAGCAATCCCAAGCTGAGTTCCTCCTCTGAACCTGGAAGTCTTCATTTCCTGAATCAACAGGGCCAGCACAGAGCTTGCTCTCACCACCATTACTACCATTATTCATTTAAGAAGCCCTGTTCACTGTTCGCTGACTACACATGTGGTTTATGTCAATACACAAGGTGGCTGATACCTATTTTGTAGCCATGAGAACAGCGAGCAGTCAATTCACTAAACATTGTAATTGATCACAAAAGTATGTGGGAAAATTCTCCATCAGTCAGAGTCATTAAGTCAGAGCTGGTCATCTCTCAGAAAGGGACAGTTCAATTTAGCTAGAAGAAGTTGGGGCTGATCTAGAAATTACGGGGCAAAACAATTGTATAGCTGCTTTTATGCAGTAGACCAGATTAAATGCTGGTCTGTTAACTGCACATTTTTCACCTGAGAAGGGTGGTATGTATGCCAGTAGGCATACATGGTAGACTGTAACTGGGTACTAACTAATACACAAATAGCTTCCGGGGGGGGGGAAAGAAAAAAAAAAAAAAAAAGGGGAGGAAAAAAAATAGAATTAACTGTTACAAATACTTTTTCTAAGTAAAATCTTTCTGTATTTCCCATGGGATTCAGTTGAATGAGGGAAGATAAAAAAAACCGAAGAGCAGAAACTGCTTGCAACACAGAACAAACCTGGAGTGCCAAGAACATGCCTCAGATTTTTTAAAAGATGCCTGCCTCTTATCTCAGCCCTGATTCATTGCAGTTTACTCCCAGAATTATTCAGAATTCAAGAACCTTGATCCTGTGGGGTTAATGGGTTACACTCAGCACTGAAACCCATGACACAGATAGCTGCTTGATTATTCAGTCCAGACTGGTTTTAGTGGTTAATGGAAATAAAAATAGCAACAGCAACAATTATATTGTTTTATGTTTCGTAGGTGAAATGATTTTTTCTTTTAACTGCATAACCCAGGACCATGCACAGGGAGGAGCATATAAAGGAAGGGTTGTGTTGATTGTGACACAAAAGATTAACCTGCCCGTGACTGAAGAGGAGGAAAAGGAAAACACTGCCATAAAAGTCACAGCAGAGGTGAAGAATTGTGGTGAATGTGTAATGCACCACTGAAAAGATGCAGGAGAAAACATACCAAACTAAAAGTCTTATCTCCTGCTATTCCAAAACACGAATTAATTTGAAGGGAAGAAGCTGCTGTTCTCCTTGGCTCACATCACTTGTGATGCTAAAGTGATATGATTACCATAATTGCTATCTTTGTTCAAAAAAATGTGGTGGTGGTTTTCCACCCTGAATTTTGTTCAAGCAGCCATTGTGGCTAGTAGCAATCAGGAGCTAAGGGCGCTTACTGCAGCTAGTCTAGGAGCAAACACAGTAAATCTCGTGCTTCAAATGCACCAGCCACACAAGATGTCAAAGCATATTACAAACACAGGAGCACCTAGAGGTATTAGCCAGTGTTCCTGTTACAAGGAATTTGTGTGTAGCTAACCAAAGATTAAGTGCAAAACCAATCCTGACACTCCGATAGCAGACAAAACCAATTTAGAATCAATGGGTCTAAATGTAGGGTTTCTGCAAAGGGTCAAACTTAGCATTTAATTAATTGAGCCCTATTTTGAAAGCATGCTGTGGCAGTAGGGTGGAAATAAGCAGACCGAAGAAATAAAGAGGATCATTTTAAGCCCAAATCATCACCAAATGCAACACTGTTGTGTAAAGGGGATATTAAATTAGGGTAATCATTCCCAAGCCCCATCAGCTTCCTGTCTTGTGGCTGCCATGGGGATGAGCTACAGACAGGGCTCTCCTGGCTGGAGGAGGCTGTAAAGCCCTGGTTAAACAGATATCTGTTTGCGTTTGGATAAGGGTTAAAGTAAAACAGGCTAAGTGACTTGTTCAGTTGATGACTCTTAGCAGTCCTGGTCACTAGCCTCTTGCATTCTCACTCTGATTTGCTGTGGTAACTGGTTTGCTGCAGTAGAGGGGGAGTTAAGCCAAAACATTTTTTAGCTTATTTTTTCTTAGCTTCTAAAAATAAATCTTTCACCTGTAAAATACATAAGCCAGAGCTATTGAAAAGACTACCTTTGGGTTTAATTTCTTAGTCCCCTCTAGTTTTCTCTTCCTTCCTACTGTCCTCCCTCCCACCCCCTCTTTTTTTTCTTTTTTTTTTAATCATATCACTGAAAAAGAGGGGAGCAAAAGGGAAAAAAAGAGTAATAGGAAAAATGCTAGAATATCCACAAACTTGTTTTTATCTCTTTCTTTAAACATTTGAAAAAATTTGAGGTTATTTCTTAATGTTTTTCAAACCATAGAAAGGAATTTGGATTGTATACTTAGTTTTTTTCACCATGGTGTTTCATCTTGCTCACTGTTCAGATGAAGGTTTATATTTAGATAAATTTGGACTAAAAGGACAGCAGTGTGCTCTTTGTAGAATTAACATAAAGGCTGTATTGTCAATCTTATGTTGAAGGAAAGCTAGAGTGTGATCATTTTGTGTTTGGCAGAAGATAAAGGGTTACTGCCTGCATGCCACTAGAATTAAAGGATTGTTCTGTAAGTGACAGTAGAGGAAAGGGAGTTTTGTGCTTGTGTCACAGAAGGAAAAGGATTACTGTGCAAATGATGCTCAAGGAAAAGGATTAGATTGCCTATGACGCGGAGAAGAGAGGTCATTGTACACACGTCACAGAAGGAGCAGGGTGGTGTGACATAGGGCAGAAAGGATTCTTTGAAAGTCAGAAAGAAAATGAAAAGGAGAAGAGGGACTACAATTGTGCAAGTGGGGCTGGAAGACAAGGTTTCTTATGGGCAAAGAATAAGTAAAGAAAGGATGAAATGGCTGTATTCCTAAGTAAAGGAGCACAGCTTATTCTAGAATCAAGCACCTAAATTTTTCAGACAAAAGAGTGCTGTCTCCTCATTAGTGTAAAGGGATACACCATTTTCATAAATATGTTAAGGAATAATAATGGTATCTTAAAGAGATACTTTGGCACCTTGACCTCAACTCCCCTACAGACAAGGTGTTGTCTCCCTCTTAGATTATTGTCTTTTTTAATTTTCCTTATCCCTCTAATGAAAAGTAAGTGCTTCACAAACCACCACATCCTTCTCAGGAAATATAATTCCCAGAGTAAACCACAGGTGAGACTGGGTGCAACATGCAAGCACTGCAGTTCTGCTGAGAGTTAGGAATCCCAGTCTCCCAGCTCAAAGGTAGATGCTTCTTTGCTACATATGAATAGAGAAGCAGTGCAAACCTAGGTAGAAGATCTTTGTTATTTATTTTTTTGAAGGAAACAATACATTAAACAAAAATACCCTGGCCCTTAAGAAAAGTATATATAAACCAAAAGGTTTTCACTTTCTTCGTGACACTGGGGAGAAGTGTCTCAGATGTTATCTTTTTGCAAGTAGCGATTTACGTTTCCCCATTGCAGCAGCCACCAAAGACCCCACTTTGGCTGTGCTTTTGCAAGAGATTTATAGGTAATGGTGTTTGGGGTTAGGGCTGTGGTGCACTGCATTGCATCACAAGAAAGGAGAAGTAACATAGGAATTATTTCTACCTTTATTATGCCAATTTCTGGTTCAAGACTTCCCAGTTATTTGGGGATTTGTTTGTTTTCACACAATGATTCTGACATCCAGTTAATCATAACATGTCACTCTCAAACGCAGCGCAACACTTTGTACCAGGAACTGCATTTCAGAGAAGGTGAAGCCGAGGTCAAATGCATTCCTGCTAATTGTACCGATTGCAGGAGAGTTATTCCATGATTGAATTTGCTCTCTGATGTTAAAGGACGTAGCTGCTAATTGTTTTTAAGGAGGACCCAGAAAAATGACTGGGGACTGGACAGTAACTCCCTGCCCAAGCCCGCCAGGCACATGGGCACCTGCAGACACACAAGATAAGCACTGCTAATCTTTCGGAGGAGTGTGCTATGCAAGGAGGTTGTGCAGGTCAAACTGCACAAGGGCTTGGAGGGGGATACACAAACAGCCAGTGATGGAAAATGGGTTTCTGTATATCCAATCATTTTGTACTGTTGGTATTGACTGTGTAGGAGAAACCTGCTCTACCGACGTCTTCAAAGCTGCCACCTGTGCAGTGGCATGGCCATTGGCTCTTTTCTATGGTGTTTCTATAATGATCGCACTGTCCTCAGGCTCCACAAAGCCTACTTCTACTATTACTATTATCCCATCAGACAGCATATAAGTTTCCTTCCTCATCTGATTTTTTCATATAATTTTTCTGTTTATCAAATCTCTAATGTCCCTTTAGTTGAAAAACTCATGATTAGGGCAAGGAGAGCCACACAAGGTCTAGTTTGTGCAGAATATCACAGAGAAATCCTGGCTCATGAATGTGCAATGTCACAAGGACAACCAAACTCTGCCCTTACGCTATAATTTATTATTTGATATATCAGAGGAAGCCTCAAGTCATGATCATGTTTTAATTATTTCCTTTTTTTCCACTTTATCCAGAAACCTTTTCTCTCCAAACCTTTCCCACTCAGAGGTCCAAGTTCTGAAAACTCCCTGGAATGGTATCTTGATTTGTAAGTATTTCCGTTGGCCAAGTCATCTCGCATCTTACTGTGGAGAGGAGTGCAGCCCTGAAGGGGAAGTGTAGTTGCCTGGGATTTGGGAAGGTTTGCCAGCTTCCTACACCAGGAAGTGTATAGGGAAGATCTAGGAGGATGTATTTCCTAAACGTTTTCAATCTTGAGCTGAAATTCTTGAACTAAGATATTAGATAGTAATTTACAACAACTTGAGATTCCTTGGTTTGCAGAGCTCTTACTAGCGGCCACCATAGGAAATGGAGAAAGCTGCAGTCTGTCTTAAGAATTATTCTATCCTTGCAGGAAAAAAAACCCAGAGGCTTTAAATAAGATTTCATCTGACAAAAGTTCCAAATTCTTCGGGAGGATGTAGCAAAGCTGTCAGCCTGACTTTCTGTATTGAGCTCCAGCTGTCATTTTCCTTTCCCTGCTGTTTCCTACCCTTGGGTGCAGGCTCCTATTTGAAGCTCTTGGCTCTTGAGAGAGTGTAGCTCCTAATGCTCAGGTAGACTGCTGCAAGTACACTGCTTTCAATATGTCTTTGCTGAATGAGACCATTAAGGAGGGAGTAATTGCCCTAACAGTTGAAGTTTAGCAGGTCTGTTTCACTGCTCAGCAAAGCTGATGGGAGACTTTCCACTGCCCTCAAAAGGAACAGGGCATAAGGACCAACATAAGCAGCGTAATTCTGTTGTATGCAAAGGAAAAGATAGAGTAATACCAACTAAGAATTGGATTCTGAATTATTTGGAATGTATTTCTAAACAGGTAAAGGTTACCTGAAGGTAAATTAAACAAGTTTGGCCTCTAAAAATAATTTTTGTGAGGGCTCTGCGGGGTATCCACCGTGCCATTTGCAGACATTCTCCCATGCCAATGAGTGGCCTTGGCTTAGGCTTCAGTATGTATTTCCCAGTAGGCAGGGGGTGACTGTGGAGAACGTTTTGTACTGGAAGCAGGAGAAACTTAAAATTTTCACCTCAAGCTTGTTTAGTTTAGAATGAGTCAGTGTTGACTTGAACCTGGTATCTGTAAGCAAATTCAACATAATCCTCTCAAGTGTAAAGTGTGATCACCAATCTCATGCAAACAGCATCAACACTGTTATAACCAGAGTGAGGAATTATCTGAGGTGATGTTTCTGGTGCTACTGCAAGGCACCCATGTGTGAGGAAAAGTGGTTAGCACTGACCCCACAGAAGCTGCGGTTTGAGGATGGGAATCATTTAATCATAGAATCATCTGGGTTGGAAAAGACCTTTAAGATCATCAAGTCCCACCATTAATCCTACTCTACTAAGTCCACCCCTAAGTCATATCCCCAAGCACCACATCTATATGGCTTTCAAGTGCATCCAGGGATGGTGACTCAACCACCTCCCTGGGCATCATGTTCCAATGCCTGACAACCCTTTCAGTGAAAAAATTTTTCCTAAGGTCCTGTTTAAACCTCCCCTGGTGCAGCTTGCAGCCATTCCCTCTTGTTCTGTCGCTAGTTACTTGTGAGTAGAGACCTGCACCTACTGCTCTACAACCTCCTTTCAGGCAGTTGTAGAGAGCGATAAGGTCTCCCGTCAGCTTCCTTTTCTTCAGACTAAATAGCCCCAGTTCCCTCAACTGCTCATAAGGCTTGTTCTCCAGGCCCTTCCCCTTTGTTGCTCTTCTCCAGACCCACTCCAGCACCTCGATGTCTTTCTTGTATTGAGGGGCCCAAAACTGAACACAGTACTCGAGGTGCAGCCTCACCAAGGCTGAGTACAGAGGGACGAGCACCTCCCTGGTCCTGCTGGCCACACTATTTCTAATACAAGCCAGGATGCCATTTCCAGCTTTCCAGCCATTCTTCCCTGAGCCTGTAGCGTTGCCTGGGGTTGTTGTGGCCCAAGTACAGGACTCACTTGGCCTTGTTGAAGCCCATACAATTGACCTCAGCCCATTAATCCAGCCTGTCCATGTCCCTCTGTAGAGCCTCCCTACCCTCAAGCAGATCAACACTTGATTGTTGTCTGCAAACTTCCTAAGGATGCATTCTAGCTCCTCATGAAGATCATCGATAAAGGTGTTAAACAGAAGCAGTTCCCATACTGAGCCCTGAGGAACACCACTTGTGACCGGTCACCAGCTGGATTTAACTCTGTTCCCCACGGCTCGCTGGGCCCGTCCAGCAAGTGCTTTACCCAGCAGAGCGTGCGCCCGGCCAGGCCATGAGCAGCCGGTTTTTTTCATGAGAATGCTTACCATTAGGTCCACCCCTCACCACCACTTCTTCCCTGGGTAGAATAGGCAAAGGCAAGCAGTGGTATGGCTGCTTCTCTGTTAAGTAAATGCCTAACAAGGTGTGTTTGCTTGCAAAGGAACTAAGCATGACCTAATTCAAGGTGATCTGGTGGTACAGAGTTCTTCCCTAATTTTGCTCTTCACACAGGCTTGTATTTTGCAACCCAAAGTTTCAGTTCAGCCCCACTGCTCAGAAAGGTATTTCAAAGCAAGGCAGACGGAAATAATTTTCTTGTTAACTCATCTGTGTTGTGAGGGGTTCTGGTTTCTCTGTTAAAGATGGTGAAATTGCGAACCCAAACAGCTGCCTCCCCTTCATTTAAGGATTAGTGACTTCATCAACACAAGCAGAAGAACCAGAGGGTGCTGAACTTAGATCTTGGCAAGTTCAAAGCCTTCCAGCCCAAGATGAGAAAGCAAGGAAACACTCACAGTAGTGACAGTATCCAAGCCTTTTAACAAATGAAGCCAGTGATAAAGACTTGGGAGCCCATTGGCCAAACCCATCCCTGGTGTAAACCTGGTGTTCTTCCAATTCAAACAGTGGGAAGGCGGCAAACAAGAAAAATCCTTGGTAGCAAATGTGATTAGATGAAGCAAACAGTAAATACTCTCCTGTAGCTGCAGTTCATCATGCAATTAGTTTCTTAACAGCTTCACCATTCAGATGGCCTCTTTCCTGGCGCAGTGCCACACTGGCCAAATAAATCAGCTTTACATACATGCCTGTCAATCAGAACTGCAGCTCCAGACCTCTGTAGCTAAGCTAGAAGGCTCAGTTGAAAGGGAGAAGGAAAAGAGGCCCGAATACGTAGGTGGAAACAGGGCAATGAAGAAAGGAGGTTATAGGCAAATAGCACTCACCTAGTACTTAGAAGTGTCCAAGAGCCCTTACAGAGTACAAGGGATTGCCAAAAGCAGTTTGTAAGCAAAGGCCTTCATATCTCCAGCCTTGTCATTGAGATTAAATGGGATCATTGGGAAAAATGGTGAAGTGGAATGCATATTTAATTAGAGAAATCAATGAACCCAAATGATTGGGAGGGGGCAAATCATTAAGATCCAGCTCCTCCTGCCCCTACTCAGCAATATTTCAGATTGCTGGCATTGCAAGAGGGTCTGGTATGTGATACATCACTAGCAAAGCAAAGTGCACTTTTGTCATTGCTCTGTGTACATGGAAATGCTGTGAAGGGAATAGGGAGCAGGATGCTCTGTTCACGTGAAAGCTGCCATCTTCAGAAACAGGAGCAATTGCTAGGATAGAGCCATCAGCACTGGGGCAAACCCAAAACTGCCAGGCTCTAGCGTTAGTCACAATTGGGCATGGGCAGAACACACAGACATGTTAGGCTTTTAAATAAAGGAGAAGAGAACATAAAAATCTTTTTTTTTTTTCCTGTAGCAGTGTTGCTTTTGGAAGCTGGCCGAAAATTATTTGTCAGAATCCTTTTTGTAAACATTTTGTCAAAAAAATTTAATACTATGTATGTCAATTAGAAAGGGGGGTCCCACAGAACATACCAGAGACTTTTCTGAAGTGTTTTGGTGTTTATTTCACTATTGTCATCTCAGTGTTTATACTCTCTTTTAGAAAGTGTAGAGCAGAAAAGTTACAGATAAAATCAGCACCTAACTTCTGACTGAGTCAAAGCAAACAATGCCAGCTTTTCACTACAATGGGCATTTTCACTTCTATTTTTCTATTATGTACTGAAACAAAAAAAAAAAACCAGACAAAAAAAAAGTTGTTCCTGGACACCTGTGTTACTTAGTGCTCAGGTGACTCTAGAAAAATGTATTCTGACTTCATACAAGTGGATTTAAAATGGGAGTCAGACTTTTTTAGGAGCTTACAGACAGGAAAGCAGAGATGACATTTTCTGTAACATATGCAAGAGCTAACTTACAAAAACATGAAGTTTTGCATTAAGTAACCTTGTAAGTCTGTTTGGTTTGTGATTATGGGGTTGGGGGGAGTGGGTTATGAAAATTAACTAAGAAAATGCTTCACAAAAATAGTGTGTTGATCTGAAACAAGAACATGAATTCTTTACGTTCTTTGGAAAAGCTTGACTATGTAACATGCCTTATAGGTCCCATAGAACACTGTGGAAAGGAAGGAATTTTCTTGCAACAACATTTTGGGATTAACTGAGCTATTTTGCCCAAGGCACAATTTAAGGTACTTTCTTATTTAACACAATTTGTGTTACTGTTTGCATAAGAAATCCTACTCTGCAACTATTTCTAGTGTAATACCGCTGAAGTCAGTGAGTTTACACTAAGGATGAATGTGCCCTCATCCTGTTTTCTTCTCTATATTTATTTGCCTTGGAAACCAGAAATACCCACAATTACTTATTTATCAGGTCTAAAAATTTGGCACCACTTTGAAAAAACATGAAAAGCTGATTGCAAGAGTTCCTGCTCAAGTTGATACCTGTCAACCTAAAGCAGTGCAACAGTCATGATCATTTCAATTGATACTTCTAGGTTAAATGATGTGGCCTGCAAACCAGATCAATTAAAAATAAAAAGTAACATTTACATATTAATACCTATTTTTTCCACTTGATTCCATGCGGTGGAAAGACCACTGACTCATAATCCATATACTGAAGTAATTCTGGTAGTACAGAGAGCTTGTACCCTGCATCTGGCCTTTGTGGGAATGGTATACGGCTTTCTAAAGGCAAGACATTCTATCTTGGGGCAATTTTTGTTTCTTTATCTAAAATGAAGGGGTAATTTTTTTTTTAACAAGTGAAAGAGAAAAATGGATTGGTCTACAAATAAACCTAAATATTTACAAAGACTTTATTGCTAAGATGCTGTTAAACTTACCTGTCATCAAATCTAAAGATGTTTTAGGATATGTTTAATTTACTAGAAGAAATGGACCTACACTTTAAAATTGAGCCCATGTTCTGTACAACACTGATCATTTTCAAATTATAGCTGATAAAAAAAAAAAGTTTTACATTATTTTTAAATACTTAGCTGTATGTTCTTACTTTTAGTTAAAAATTCCCACATTTTGACATGTTCTGACCAGCAGAAACCAAATCCACAAAGTGTTAGAACTCTTCACAACAGTCCTGATCCAGAATCCATCAAGCCTCATTTTTTTTGGCTGGGTTTTTTGTTGGGTTTTTTTTCCCTATGTATGTACCTAGAAGGCAAAGATATTCATCACAAGAACCAACCACACAGACTGAGATTTCAATCTTATTTACAGCAGTATAAATCAAAGTAACTTCACTGCGGCCAAGGGAGCTACTCTGGATTTACACTCATCAGTGTAACAAATACATAACATGAATTAGTGTCAGTTAGGACATCGTTTGATTATTTTTTCACTGAAAATATGATGAAAGTTTTTTCATTTGCAATAACAAAAAATAAAAATCTACTCTTTTTCATGCATATTCAGTGAACTGTATATTAAATTTTGAAAAGAATTCCTATTTTCTATGGTAAAATGAAATTCTATATTTTTACAAAAGATTCTATCTACCTGAAGGCTATTTTCTTTAGGAAAACTGTTCTGGTGGAAATTTTCTGACATGCTTTAAGGCAAACTCATAATTCATACAAATAAGATGCTGCTCAGCAGATGTTCAGGAAAGAGCAAGCTAGTGAGCAAGCACACATGCATCCCCATGTGGTTACACTTGAGGTTCTTGGTGTGGAAAGCAGGAAGGATGGGACAGTAGCTAAGGTGGTGAGAGAGCCATGAGAGTAATTGGGTTTTAATTCAGTAGTGAACCTAGGTTTTGTTTCCAGGAAAATAAAACCATACCAAATTTCATTTCAGATGAAATAAAACAGTACTATTTCCACTCTTATGGAAACCTCCCTGAGCATCCCTTATCCTGGCTGTTGTGAAGTCTAGCTTCTATTTAAATGGAAAATGATTTTTTTTTTTTATGTTAGAAAATGTTGAACTGCATATCTGTAACTATTCATGAAGTCTGAACCAAATTTTGTGTATCTGAAACTGTCTTTCACAGTGAATAAGCTCAGTGTATGAGAAAAATAGGAATCTCAGGAAGACTCAGAAATCTCAGGTGAGGATCAGGCTCACTCTCTAACTGAGAATAAGTCACCTGTGCCAGACCTTCACAGAAAAGCAGTATTTTGAAGATCTCAGCCACAGTGGCTCTGTATTAATTCTATAATTATATCATTGGGTAAACATATGAAGGACCAGCTGAATTAAGGGGTCTGCACAAATCTAAAGAGAGAAATGGCCAGAGCTGCTCGGCTTCAGCCACCGATCTCCTCCCTTCCCTCCTTCCTTCTCTTTCTCCCTCTTTCCTTCCTGCATTGCCTGAGGGTTCACTTGGCTGGCCGAAGGCACTGCCTTGCTGTGGGGAGGCTTTGATCGCAGCTCCAGCTGCTGGGGGGAGAGGTGGACGCAGCGAGGGGTGCAGGCTAGGCTGGGGTTTACAGCACAGGCTTTCTGTGAATGAAACTCGTTACAATAAAAATAAATAAATGAAGTCCAGTGGCTGTAGCTGCTATCAGAGCCGTTCCATAGTAGCTGAGTGCATCTGCATTTTCTCACCCCTGAAGTGAATCAATATGGCTTTAAATTATTTCCCTGGTGCCTGGATTTCTTACCTCACGCTGCTGTTAGCCCAGACACACAGTTGCCTGGTCATTCCTACCTCATCTTTTCAGTCTCTCTTCCCTAGCCGCTTCTCATTGCCTTCTCTTAAATATATGTACAAAATATTCACTGGAGCACCTCGGTTTTAGTCGTGTGTCATTTCCTCACACACGCATTTGCCATCACTTGCAGCCACACACACACTCACCACAGTGCCTTAATACATGCGCTGTCTGGCTGTATCTCCATCCCTCTCCCCCATACACACACACACACACACACACACACTGCCTAGCTGATTGCTGCCTAAGCAACATCTGCTTATCAGGGGTTTTTCTTCTGATGTGGTTAGTGAGGAGGCGCTCATGTTTACTTGCAACACTGTCTGTTAAAGATATTCGTGCTTTAAAAAAATTAATTTAAAAATTAAATAATCTCTTGAGTTCTGGTGGGTTTTTTCCTTCCCATACACCTCCACTCCCCTTGGGGCAGGTGTATTTTAGTGTAAACCTATCACTAGTGTTAAAAATAGAAGACCTCCACACAGATAGCCCCATGCTTTGGGGACTGCCCCGCTTTTCTAGATCCTGCCTAATCGTGGATTTCGGTTGTTCAGAACACAAGGTATTGCAGACAGTATAAAAAGCCCTTGAGAAATGCTTATGCATCATCTGAGTATATTGACATATAATAAGCGATCTGCTCAGAGAAACCCACAGTCCATCAGTGAAGGCAGCTGAGGCAGGAGTCCCCTGAATCCCCTTATCACTTCAGTGGCGCATATAAACACTAGCTGCTTATTCTAGGCAGAACCCTCAACTTACAAATCCAAACTGCTTTTGCCAGCATCCTCGCCCTTTTTTTTATTTGTCTTTTTTTACTGTGTATTGCTCTCTCACTAATTTTGCATTTTGAGGTGGTTTTATATGCTTAGTCACCCGCTTCAAGTATCTAGGAGATCATTACTTGCTCCTGATTAGCACATTGCATTTGAGTGGCATGCTGGAGGCAAAAATTTAAAATGTATCAAAATGCAAATATGCCCCCATTGACCTCTGGAAAAATGTGTTACGTTACAAAGTACTTGCAAAGAAAGCCAGAAAGGAAGAGAGAGGGTATGATTTTTGCAGAGGTTTGTGATATTAAAAAAAAATGAATCATGAGTGGTTACTAAGAAGTTTGCATTCTGTGTAATGCAGAAAGCTTTTTTCTTTTTAATTTAAAGGAGGAGTGGAGAGACCACATGCTGATATTCATGCCCACTTTGTGTCTCACTCCGCTTACTTTACTAGAAACACTGAAGTGAAAGGCGTTGCTTGTGGTGCATATTTTTGCAATTTGCCAAGATTCAAATATGTAGTGTAATATATGGCAATGTCCCAGGATGAGAGACACAGAAATTATTCATGATCCTTCTTTCAGCGTGAAAGACTCCTTCTACACCCTCAGCTTAATGACTCTGAATTTAAGAAGTAAATTATTTTCACCAAGAAAAGTGAGAGGCAGCCAAATTTGTCTGGAGAAAATAAGGGCCGTATTAAGACAAGTGCCATCCTTGCAGTGAGGTATGCCTGAGAACTGTACTGGGCGAAAAGATGCCGTGTTACACTAGTTATCTGAGCTGGTTGCTCTTTTACTCTCACCAATGATCATGAATATACTCTTTCACTAGAGAAGACTGCAGCTAGATGATGGGTTATGATAGTAAAAAAAAATAGTCCCTCACTCCAAAAAGAAAGTTTGTGGCCTGCCCTTATCCTTAGTCTCCACAATGCTTTTCTGCATACACTTGTTTGCCTGGAGGCGTGACTTCTCTCTAATCTTCTCTCTCACTGGCAGAGCCCAAAATGGTGGTGTTGTCTCAAAGCAAGTAAAATGCTTTAAAGTAACCTACCCTCCCCAAGCAAGAGTTTGTATGGAAATTTAGCATTAGCTCCGTGTTCAAATTAGCACTGCTGCTGTAATGAAGGAAGTCATTATGGCATCCTCTGACCAGTCCCCTCGCCACATTATGCATTGCTGCTGCTCAGTGTTTGGGGATGGAAGGAAAACCACATAGAAGAGCACAGCTGCTTCTGACTGCACTCAGTAGCACATGCTTTTGTTCTTTAGGTCTTGTGAGCATCTGATGTGATAAACACAACAGAGCAGCAGAAGGAAAGGAAACAGCCATAGCTGTGATGATTCCTAGCATACAAAAATCACGCAGAAGAAGCAGGAGCATGTGACCACCCCCAGTCTCCCATTGGTTGTTGTGCCATTGTTTAGCTAGTTTCTCTGTCTCTGGCTATTGCTTCATTGTACTTGGCCATAAATGAAAGCTATCTAATGCTAATGACTATGGTGCCCACCTTAATCATGCATTTGAAATATTAATAAAAATAATTTATGTCATGTGACTGCTTTTTAACTAGCTGCTTTCAGGACTTTAGATCAGGATTATAAAAGATATGCATTTATAAATTATTAGCCTTGAGCACATAAGCACTGCATACTATGGGGAGCACTTTTGTAGCACTTTAAATTAATTTATTGTTATTCATTCCAGCTGTCTGTGATGTAAACCTTTGGCTATAAATTTGTACCATCATCCAACACACCATTAAACTAAAGTGGTGCCCGTGCTGGAGCATATAATAAAACATATGAATAAGATTTCTGTGGGGACACTTTTTTTAAACTCTCTTCTCAGTTAATGACACAAGAAAAGTGAGATAACATAGTCACCCTGTAACTATGCATTCATTAAAATATGTCTGGTGGGGGGAGAATTTTAAATTTGCACTTCTATTGGATTCTGACTCAATGTTTTCCTTTACCAGGTATTTTCAATTCATAACCTATCTCAAGCAAAAGACTTTGTCAGAAGCCATTGTGAAGTCACTAGCTAAGACTACCAGAGGATTTTTTTTGGACCTGAACTTCTCAGTAGTGGAAATAGCTCCTGACCACTGAATCACAGCAGTAACAAGAACAGAGCAGTTTTACTATCTTACTTCCTCAGCATGCATTTTTTTTCCTACAGATCACTGTAAGGGTAACAAAACCTTATCTACATGACTAACACCATAATGTCTTAAGCCATTTAACAGTATAGATACATTTTATACCAATCTATTGGGACACAATTTTCTAAACTTTAAAGTAAGTTGTGATCATGCAGTACTCTACCAAGAGGAGTTAGAAACACCCATTTCTCTGCTCTTGCCATGTAGGTCTCATCTTGCTCATGTGCTTGTTAATACTTTCTGTCACTTTTGTGACAGATGACTTCTATCAAGCTTGTTCGAAGGCAGTCCTGTCCATCTCAGTCTTCCACTGATATCCAGAGAAGTTTGGCTGCTAATTTATCAGATGCAGGCTCCTGATATTGAATATAGCTATATGATAACAAACAAAAATCTGAATGTCAAATTCTCAGCTGACATAATATAGCACAACTCCTTTAATTTGTACCAGATGCTCATATGCCCTATGCTTTTCAGGTCTAAAGCTTTCTGAGTTATTCACCCAGTGGCAAAGCTTTTGGAAAATTGACTGAAAACAGAAAATGGCACTCACAGAGAATGAATCTTTGATTATAACTAATCTCATTAATATAAAGATGAATTTGACAGAATAGTTTTCTTTCCCTTTATTTCTACATCTATTCAAAATTTCAAGATTTGGGAATCTTGAGTCTTTGTTTTGAGATCATCTCTAAACAATCAACAAGCAGGATGTCTGAACTACTTGGGAGTGTGTACATCAGTGCAAAAATTAACATTTGAAGATAGGAAGATTATATAGCAAGAGACTACCTTGCCAGGGAATTTTATTTTGATACAAATACCTAGTTCAATTGTCCAAAATTATTGAAACACATTTAATAGAAACTTGAGAAAGGAGTCTCTAGAACACTTCAGAACTGAATTCTACTCCAGATGGTTGAAGAACACTGGTGCTCTTACAAAAAGATCAGTACTTCTTGAATGAGATGCACCAAAGCATAAATAGCATACAGACAATCTTTTTGAGTGTTATTTGCATGCCACAAGGAGACCCTCATGTGGAGATCTGCACAGGAGGTAAAGATAGCAGTGGGGTGGTATATACAGAAATAACCTGAGCATAAAGTACTTTTTGGAAAAGTAGGTGAGAGATCAGATTTACCTATTCATGCTACCCCTGCCTCTCTGAACAAAACATAAAGCACTACCAATTTGCACTTTTGTATCACTTCCAATGAAAAGAAAACAAGATTATGGCAATCTTCTGCCTGGTTACAAAAAGTCTCTCAGCTTCTGCCTAGATACAGGGCCTTCACCTGATAAGTAGTAAACAAGGAGTTTAAGCTTTCCTGGCACAGGAGATTAGGGCAAGAGATATAACCAGGTGCCTGAAGTGCAAAGGGATGCTGATTCCTGAGTTAGAGGGTGGTTTTTAGCTGTTCTTTTAGCTCTATACAGAGCTTTCTTTTTTATTAATTGATTTATCACTGTCACTTGATGTGTTTTAAATTATTTAAGGAGAGTTTCCTTTCTTGTTACACACAGCTTGTAATTACTATGTAACTTAGATGGTCTCAAAAGAAGGGATTGTGTTGTGTTTAAGTTGCTGCGACTAACACAATAGTATTCATCTCCCAGCTACTAATTAATCTGTTCAGTTATCTGTGCTTCCTTTTCCTTGCTGATTACATAGAAAGAAGGTGCTTGGGTTTTTTTTCTTTTTTTCTTAAAACTGTAATCTTTTAGGAGAGGACAGTACTGACTTCATTCTACCAAAGTTTGCTCAAGTCCTCTAAAGGGACCTTAGGGAGGAGAAGAGGTGCTTCAGTTTTCATGTTCCTGCTGACAGTGGAGATATGTGCTGCATGTGCTTTTTCATCTCCCCATGTTTGATAGGACCAGGCTCTTTGTTCCATTACAGCACCTAGGAGCTCCAGCCAAGCATGAGGTCCTCTGTGTGTACCGAGCAATCAAGAAGCCTCCTTTACCCAAGGAGGACAAATCAGATATGTCAAAAGATAATGGGTAGATGACAAAAACTGAAGGCAACAGAAAAGTTGCATCTGTACCTCCACAGTTTGATGAAAGTAGTCTCTAAAGTTGCTGGTACATGAATGATGTACTCAATCTTTCATCCACACAGCTTCCTTCAGAGAGCTGTGGAAAGATTGTTTGAGGAGGGCTGGTAGCCTGTTCATCCCCTAGCTCAGCTCATGGACATGGAGCCTTGTGTACCTGGGAGGACATCTGCTTCTATCGAAGTCGTCGAAGTGATTGCCATGCCTGCCACATCACCACCTCACAGACATATGCTAGCACTTGTGGTACTGTCAAAATATGCTTTAAAGCCCGTTTCAGCAGCAAGCTCACCTAGATTCCCTGCCAGGAAATGTTAATTACTACGGTGCAGTCTTCTGTTTTCTGTGGTGCAGTAACTATCAATTTACACCATTTGGAAAAACACAGTATTTTATTAAAAACCAATAAAAGCAAATCAATACAGTGTAAAGTATACAGTATCAAAATTAAAAGCTCTTGGTTTTATACTTGAGCATTCCTAATAAAATTTTATTGTTGATTCAAGCAGCTTGTCTCTTCTAATCTAATGAGAAACCATCAAGCTTCTTTTTAGCATTTTGGAAATGACTGAAAATGCCTGCCCCAATACATGGCAAAAGAATGCAACAATTAACCCCCAGTCTGTGAGTCAGTAAGATGATGCAAATGCTGCTGCCTTCATCTCTCTGCGTTGCATCACCTATGCACCTGACAATTCTTGGTATCCATTTTGGATCAGGATGGAAGATAACTTTTATTTATAGCAGTAATTAGAAAGACACTAGCACTAATGGAGTCTGCTCCATTGCTAGAATATGTCACCACAGAGTAAATTCCACAGCAATTTTTGCATACTAGCAGGTCAAAGAGTAAAATTAATCGCTTCTTCCTGGGGCAACCTGTTTATTCTTCAGAATCTTATGATTTACTGGAACATTGATTTCAAAGCTTCTTAGAGAAAAAATCCCACAGTTGTTTTTTCTGCCACAGCTCCAAGTATGCTAGGTGCTGCAGAGCCTGGGAAGGCAGCTCATGCCACTAATCTCATGGTTCTAGGCTCCCTTGCAGCATGGGCCAGGCAAAACCAATGTTTTCAGGTGGCTTAAATCCCAGCTCTAGCCCCTCCACCGCTGAGGGACTTGGATCTGGTGGTGATACAACCCAGCAGCTCCACCAGATAAGTGCTGCCTCAGCCCACAGAAGGACGTCCCCAGGCACTGTGATGAGCAACACTTTGCCCTTTATACCGTCCAAGCTCCTGTTTCCATCACCATGACCTGCTGCTGTGGCTTGCATATTTCTGAGTGCAGCCACAATGATTATAGATGATTTTTAGGAGTTAACCAGAACAAAGAAAAAGGGTAACTTTAATCCTGTCAATGGACAGATCACCGTTTTCTTTCTACAGACAGAACTATCATGGGTCTGCGCTTGATGTGAGTTTTATAACAGTGAATTAATAGATGGCCCTTTTAAATGTGTGACATGATCCAGATATGACAGTAGGTTTTTCAAAGCCATTAGACAACTCTGATAGCTCATGGCAGTGGGCTGGGAGGACAAGTGTCACTGAGATAAAACTGCATCAACTAGACTAATTTAAAAGGGATGGAAAATTCACACAGAACCACTAGAAACTCCTGCTTTGCTACAGTGGTACTGGGTATCTACACATGATAAGTGAACAAAAAACAAACCAACAAACAAAACAAATAAAAAACAAACAAAAAACCCACAAAACAAACAAACAAACAAAAAAACCAACCCAACTTTGAAATAAAATTACAGTCTTGAAATTGTTGATATTTGGTTTGAATTGGTTTTACAAATTCCAAAGTGTGTCAATACATTACTGAGATACCGCAAATTGTTGTCATCTGTTGGCTGTACATGGCATCTGTGTATGCACCAGTGTTCTCCTCTGCAGCAGCAGCTGAGATGAAACCACCATCTTGTTACCCTAATGAATGAGTCTCAGGTTTCTCTCTAACATAAAAAAAATTTTATTAGTCCATCCTGCTTTTTGTGTGTGGTGTTAAATGTTTTTCCAAGTTCTGTTCTCTGTGCGGTAAAACACAAGTTCTCCTGACCAACTTCTTGATGCCCGCTGCAACTAAGCTGAGATAAGCCCTGCAAGGGTAGCATGATTATTTACATTATACAAGTCTTTCAGACTCTCAAAATATGTGTCTTAAGCATCTTATTAACTTCAGGCATATTAGTAAGTCCCACCAAGGTAAAAAGGATGTGGTTTAGGGCACTGATGACTATCAGCTACGAAAAAAGCCTAGACACTTTTTTCCTTCACAAGGATAATTGATTACTTGTGGAATAATTTCTCTCCGAAACTATCACTTGGTCTGTATTTGAGGTGTATAGGAGTGAGCTTTATGTTAGTAATCTCCTCCTAGTGCAGAACTGATGAGTTTCAATAACACTGTAGTATTTTCAAATAGAAACAGATGTTCTGTTGGACATCCTACAACAGAAAATCAATAGTAGGTGAGCCATAAGTAGGTCATCTCTCCGAGAGGGCTTCACTGTGATAGCTGTACAGGAATGAATTCACTATTGGGCTGGACTATCAGAGTGACATTAAAACCAGGAAGTTTTTATGGCAGGCTTATCAAATTGCCACTATTTGGGAATCAGGTAAATTAGATATTTTGCATGACACTCTTTAATTATCCTCCAGAGGAAATGTGTACTGGAGCTGAAGTAAGCTGCCTTCCAGTTGTTAGCATGTATTTGTACAGCATTTTTGTGTGGATAAACCAGATAGAAATGTAGGGGGAGAGGCTCTGAAAATATACAGCATAAGACAGTACCTACCCAAAGAGCTTACTATTTATCTTAATCTGACAAAGGTTAGTTAGGGTAAGAAGCAGGCATGAAGTAATATTTTTGCTTTTATTCACAAGTTTATGTAGAATGAGGCATAGAAATTGGGGTTTCCAAATGTCATAAACACAAGCACATTCACATAGAAGATGCTGTCGAGGCTTTAAATATTTCACGGGTCCTCTCATTCATGTGGCATAGCATGGCACTGTGCAAACATATAAGAGGGATTTTCCAGTGATATTCCTTTCTTTCTTTTATGGATGTCATAACACAGAGAGAAATGCTAGATGAAAGTAAGCCCTATGGTTTTGATTGTGGTTAGTCTGATGGTTCTGATTTGCTTTAAGTGGAAGCTGATGAACAATGGTTTAAAGGAGAAAAGGAAAATGGCCCCAGCACTGAGGTCAGCCAGACACTTCCTACACCCAGCTGTTTCAGTTTATTTTTTTAATTAAGTTTGGCTTAAATTAATGATGACAGTTTAAAGAGAACTCTTTCACCTGTTTAGTTTACTTTACATCTGAAACCAAGTCCCTTCTGTCCAATTCCATTTTGTTGTAAGATTTGCAGTTAGGTTCCTAAAAGTCCCTGGTTTCTCCCCACTTTATTTTGTCATCTCTCTGCTCTGCTATTACCCTCTGCCCTTTTGTGCCCTTTCAAGGAAGGGCTAAAGCTATTGCCGCTGTGGTAAGGAAACAAAGTGCCTCCTAATTGATTGTTAATACTGCTGGAGTGTGAGGATGTTGGAAATCGCTAGATCAAGCCCATTTGCTCCAGCTTCTGGGTCACCTCTTCAGATGGTATAAATCAGTGTTCCTTCCTGTCTTTCTCATAGCTCACTGTAGGTTTAGCATTGTGGAGGAGCTGATTCAGTGGCTCTTGTCTTCACAAGCACCAGATCTTACAGGGTTTTTTTTCTAGTAATCTGAAGTATACTTTCTGCTTCAGAATAGTGGTAGTTTATTTCCAGAAGCTTGAGAATTTGCAGCTCTAGAGATCACTGCTATAATTGTTTGCAATTTAGGTGATGGGGGAGAGAAAGAAGTCTTAGTTTTTCAGAAAGGATCCATCTTAAACTAAGAAGTTTTCTGACCCTGGGAGATACCCCAGAGTCACAGAGGTGTGCAGGGTCCCAAGGGCCTTTCTAAGCCAGTAGAGTCCTTGCTTTTTTTCAACAAACTTCACACTTGCTATAGAAAAAGAAAATATCATCTGCTTGAAAGGTTTTAGCTTTGTTAACACAGGGATTACCTAAACTCCTTATAACTATCAATGTAAGCCCCCTCTCCAGGCTTGACTACTTTGCTTTCCCAGTTAGAATAATATTTTTCTTCAATGGGGAGACCTCACCTTAGTATATAAGGTAAGAGCTGATGACTCATAAACAAAATAAGAAATGAAGTGCCACTCCTTGCACCTCTCCCCATCTGCTAGGAAAGCAATAAGAACTGCATTATCACTCATTGCAGATATACGTGATTGTTATGGGTGCAGTCATCTGTAAACAGTAAAAAATTTCTTAAATTAAAATGAATTCCATGGCCTGAGTGGTACTAAGTTTGGCAAGTTATATAAGACTACCCAAGGAATGATTCTTAACTGCAGTCTTGAGAAAGCTGTCAAAAACAGACTTGCGGTGATTTGGTCATTCCTGAGTTAGAACTGGATTGTGTCTCCTCCGCTTCACTCTCTCCAGTAAAAGTGAGCAAAGGTAGGGCTGCATTTAGTAATAAGATAGCAACAAATCAGTCACACACTGATCTGAATCCCCGACAGAAATCAGCGTGATCTGGGATGAACGATGGAGGATGCTCTCATGGGTGAGTCTTTTCCTTCTTTGCAATATGTTTCCTAAGTTACAACTTGGTAATGGTTACAGATTTTTATGATGCCCAATTATAAGAATGTTGCACATTTTTTCCATTCTTACTGAAATGACTGCATGGCGGGTATGAGATCAAATCCAGTCTGCAGATATCAGGGAATTCTCTTGTAGAAGTTTCTAGGCCAAATTCAGCTAAGATAATAAAGAGCTGTGTATGTATCATGTAAAACTGTCAGAAATTGAGATGACTGGCAAAGGGGCACAGCTTGCAGAAATTTGGTACTTTGTGTAAATCAGGGTCGAAAACAACAGTAGTTGAATAAGGGTTGCTATCTCTGCTCTTCCTCAAAAGTACCTAAGCCATCTACTTTAATTTTAGGTTTTTTCCTTGCTTCATTATGAAGATATTTAACTTGTTTTAAACAACAATAGAAACACTAAAGAATGTGATCACATGTTGCTTTCTTCCAAGCAAATCTGTAGAACCTGCTTCAATGAACTTTGCACAAATTCACAATTAACTTTGACTGACATTGAACTGCACGTTCTTAATGTTCCCCTATGATGAAAGTCTCTTCTTCACTTGGAAAAAATCCTCCAGCTGTATTTCTGGTCTTTGTCTAAGATGTTAACAACCAGACACTAGCACCTTGTTTTCAATTTTGCCTCTGTTGGAGACGCTACTTAAATCTAGTCTTTTCTTTTACTGGCAGTAGCTACAATAGCCTAGGCTTTAATCACCAGCAGCTGTAGAAATGAGAATAGGATTGCAAAAGCAAATGTCCCCTTGAAGATCAGCTGAATTCACATCTGCATGTGCCCTTTTTTCCTAGTACTACGCTCCAATTCAGCAAGGTTTTGTATACCTTGGGAACTCATTCTTGGCTCTTTTCCCACCTCCGAGTTAAAATCATGCATAAAATACTTATTGTGCGGGGAATGGTGATGTGAGCTGTGAAGAGTATCTCTTGCCTGGCTTATTTCAAATTAAAATTATACGGAATTTAGCTTACTGTTTTGCAGAGCCATAAACTTCCACAAAACTCCTCCTGAAATCAACCAGAGTAGTTGCACTAGCCAAGCCTAGCAGATGTGGAAGTCTAACAAAAATCCAACCAGTCTGATATTTAATATCCAGCTTTTCACACTGTAGCTAGATGATAAGGTATGGAAGGGGATTTGTGCAGGATTTGGAGTACTGAAAAAGATATTGCTTCCTGATGGCCATCCCACCCCTCTGGCAGACATTACTGGAACAGGGATGTAAGGAGAGGTATTTTCTCTGCTCTTGGACCGTCCTAGTTCGCAGCACAATGTATTAACTCCAACAGCCATTGATTTCAATTTATGTTAACATGTTGAGCTGTAAGCTGCGGCAGAAGGGGTCTCTGGTTCATGACTCCTGTCAGGTTTAGAAGAGCTGGGGTTATCACCTCAGAACTAACCTCTTTAGCCACCAGAGTTAAATCCAATTCAATCATGAATCAGCGCCCTTAATTAATTCTCCTTTATAAAAACCCAAAGCAATCATACTGGTGTCAATGAAAAAAGTCCCCGATGAGAGTTTGATTGTTTCCTCAATAAAAAGAAACAAAAGTAGTTAAAAAGCTAAAAAACAAATGGCTCCTTTGGGTAATGGATTGGGTCATTAATATATCACATGCATATTCAAAAAAAAAAATTTTTATGTTAACCATTTAACCCTCGTAGCTTCTCAGAATGACAATAATCACTACTTTGAAAGAAAGACTTACCTTCTCAGTATTTCTTTAAACCAAATTACATTAGTTAAAACATAAGAATACATTTTTACTGAGAAAAATTATGCCTAAGACAATTTCCACTACACTTCCATATTTTAATGCATTGAAGTTTTCCTTCTTTTTTTAAAACAAAACCAACAAAACATCTAACAAGTTCAACATAAATAGCTCATAAACATCATGGCTGCCTTCCAATTCTCTTCAGTTCTAAATTAAAACAATGAAAAAATTTTTAAAAAAATTGATCTGAATAATTTTCTGTAGATCTATGTATAGAATAATCTTTCTTAATATCTGGGTAGATTTCTTCACTATTAACATAGTCTTATTTATGCTTAGGCCTGTATATTTTCAAGCTGTGAAGAGATATGCAAGCTATAGGGGACTCTATAAAGTTTTGTTAAAGAATAAATTTTGAACACTACTGTGGTTTGGTCAACATTGTTTTACTGTTCAGTGCAGATGTATCAAAAGAGGTTGGAAAGGAGAAGTGCTGCTTCAGAAAAAATCTTTGTACTTCAGTACTTGGATGTCCTCACATCCTCCATGCCTCATTAGAATATGCCTGGAATCACTGTATCAATGTGCAGGGACTGAATGCAGGAAAGGACTCATGGAGGCCTGGGTTGGAAGAATCAATCACAAGCAAGAAAATGCTGTCACCCCTCCCCAACACAACTAACCACACCACAATGCTCTGGGCTGCAGTCCTTTGGAGTGGATTGGCCATGTTGAAATGCATCGTTGTGGGACTTACTCTCCTGTTGGGTGACAACATCAGTGACTTCAGCATGCATACATAGATGTTTCTGTTCCAAGTGCCCACAATGATGAGAAGCTGCACTGGTGGCCACCATCATGGTACAAATACAGCTTGCTTCCATGGAGATGTGTTGTGTGGCATGAGGAGATGTGGAGGCATCTGAGGGCACAAACCTCCCTGAGGTACTGTTTGTCCAGCCTCGGGTTAGGGAACAAACTTTGATATAATCCAAATTCTTTTGTCTGTAATGTGGCACCTGGGAGTGAAACACTCTGTCCACTCTCTATGGTCTTCATCTTCACAAAGGAGTGCAGCAACAAATGGCCTATGTCATGGTGTGTGTGACAGGAGAAACAGGGTCTAGGGAACAAGACAGAAAACCAAGCAAGTGCATGGCATAGGTGCACACATTCATTTGGAGCAGCTCCATTGTGGTAGATGACCTCCTATAATTAACTACAGGATTCCTGGCACGTAGTGAGGGATTGTTAAGTAAGTGAAGTGCTGTTTGAAATCTCTGATTAGTGACTTCTTGCTTGCTTTTAAAATGGAGCTTCACCATAGCACGTGGGAATATTTGTCCTGGTAATGATTAGGAATAAAACCTCTGGCAGTAGGATTCTACAGGAGGAGGTAGGGACAATCCAGTTCTCATGTCAATGGCCTCACAAGTCTTGGTTTCATAAAGCATAGCTGGATATTTGTGTGAAAGCAAAATAATTCTTCAAGTTCAAATTAGGGAATATTTAATATACTTCTTTAGAAGTAACAACAAAAAATAAGATGTTGTCCTTTAAAAACAAAAATAGAATAGAATTAGATGAGCATACACTGGCCAGACCTGCTGAACCCTGGCCACATCTGTGCCCTGTGAATGTGCTTTGTCCTGAGAGTTCTGCCTGGAGCACGGCTGTGCATTGCTTGTGAGCAGGGTCCCTGCTGAGCCATAACTGACAGATTAACATGGAAAAGGCTCAACAATGTTTCAGCTGGGAAGGAGAAAATATCCTGTAAAAAATGTCAACCTGGCCCATCCCTAATACAAATGTGGGTTCATCAGCAGGCCTGTCCCACAGAGGCAGGGCACTGGGAGCCATCTGTGCCACTACAGTTCCAGGCTGGATTCTTCCCTTTTATAGAACTATAGAAGGCTGAAACATTTTTGGCTATTAGCCTTGCACCTGCCTAGGATCTGCCAGGGGCAGGGCCACCCGGAGCAGACCCTGCCCAGCTCAGGGAGCATGAAAGTCTGGGGGCAGCTGCCTTGTGAGGTGCAGGGCTGTGGCTGCTTACTGCTGCACCTGAGACAGGAAAGTCCCCAGAGAGAGTCAGCAGGGCTGGCAGCTAGCAAAAAGAAAAAGTGGTGTTTTGGGTTTTTCCACCTAATTTTACACAAGCTATTAGAAGCTGCTAGGGTTTTTTACAGAATGTAGTTATGTGCACTTAAGTTACCAACTGCATTTTAAGCCCCTGCTTTTGTGTCAGTAAGCCGCACCTGAAAACTAGAGTTCAGAACCAGTACAGAAGGAGCTTTGCCTTGGCCCACCCATGAGGAGGATCCGCTCCCTGAGGAGAGGAGATGAGGGCTGCCACAGGGCAGCTGTCAAAATGCAGCTGCAGGACCTCACTAGTGTCCCCATCCAAGATGGCACAGGGCCTGGGAGCAGCCACAGCTTTGACATGTCTCAGCTGAGATGCTGAATCATCAGTGTCAAGTTCTAGGGCACCTGGATTGAAGTGAGAATCTGTGTGCGGGACTGTGTCCTAGCCATCCCAGAGCTAGGGACAGCCATGGGCTGCACCATGGTCCCACTGCTAGAGACCTGCATTCTTGCCAGGGGAGAATAGCCTGTGGCTCCAGCTGCTTCCCAGTGATGCCTGTCTGCAAGTCCTGGTGGGTGGGTTTGGGACACCTAGACCTGCTGAGTGCCGCTAGCCATGTAAGCAGAGGTGACAGCAGAGAGCATTTATAAAGCAAACAGGGAGGTGCAGGCTGCAAGAGGCCTAAATAAAATGTTTCCACAGATAAATCTTTTACTCAAGAGAAGAGTAGGAGAAGCCATTTGCAAACTCCATTTAAAAGAAAACTCATAATGCAAGCTGAGCAATAAGACCCAGACAGGATGCTGATTTTTTTTAGTATTTATTATTTATTTCTTTCTCTCTCTCTCTTTTTTTTTTTTTTTAATGGGGTAAAATGGAGCCGGTTGCAGCAAACAATGCTGTAGAATTATTCAGCTGTAGAAGAACTGACACGCAGCAGGTGCCTTGGAGGGCCAGAAGGAAGGTGCAGAGGATAAATGAAAAAGGCTGATGAGAACAAGCAGCCAGGGAGAAACCTCTGGAAGGTTCGGGCATGCAGGCAGCTGCACTCATGCTTTATGTCACTGCAGAACATTAAATGAGCACTTAAAAAGGTAATTAGCACCTTTTCATTGGACCAGAAATCAAAGGTGTAATTTAGCAGAAGTCAGTGAACAATGTAAGAGATCTAATTTAATCACATTGCATAGCTTAGCCAGGGTGAGAAATCCAAAGCCTACCTTGGCTGAATGGCTGCACTTACAGCAAGGCCATTTTTGTTCCCCTGACAGGACAGTGCCACTGTCACCAGAACCATAGTTGGTGCAGGTGGTGAAGCAATATGGTGTATTTGTGCTATTTGAATTCTGCTGCATCATTTTAATTATTTCACAGTAGAAGCAGAGAAATGCTGTTGTCTAGAAGAGGTTGTGATTTGTAGCCAAAGTTTGGCACTGCAGTTCAGATTTCTCTTTTACAGCCTCTACACAGGCTGACATGATCAGAGTGCTCCAAAGTTCAGGAAGATGGGGAGGAAATGGAAATTTTGGTTTAGACCATTGTAGATGAAAGGTGACCTTTCAATACTCAGATTTCAGTTTAGACTTCGGACTGTCCAGTCCTGCCTTAAGGGTAGGAATGGGTGATTCATCTTGCTTCGAGTTTTGGTATCAAATGAAGTGTTCAAAAGATCAATAAAAGAAAAAAACACTATTAAAGTTTAAGTGCCATACAAAGAAGCTAAGCTTTAACTCAGTTATTTTTCAGGCCATGACTACAACATTACCTTTATTGGGATTTCTGAAATAAAAATGTGAACTTCTGTGAGCCCTATTGTAAAATCAAGCTGTTGGCTGACTAACAGTGCTGCAGTACAGCAAATGATGTTCAACATTGCACCACCTAATGAGGATTAAACTTTGTCCCCTGAACTGTACTGTGTTTCCAAGATTTCTGTCTTAATTTTGGGGTTTCTTTCCCCTGTTAAATCTTCATATGTTTCTGTGGCAGCTTGGAAAACCTGGAAATCCTAACCATGCTAGCCAGAACTCTAGATTAAACAGCTAATCATACTGGCCACCTTTTGATAAACACAGGCAGATCCCCTGCCATCATCCCTACAAAGGGCTTCACAGTTGCACCTGAGAAAGGAGGCAGCAGGACCTGACCTGCAGAGCAGGACTGGTTTTATCCATATGCAGTTCCGCTGTTAGTGACCATGGTGTGGCCAGTATAAGATAATAACCTTGGAGGTGATGTGGACTCTACTAAACATGTCAAGAGAACAATCTCTTCTGACTCCTACGTGATAGCTCTGACATAAGGATCTGACCTCCCTTTCTTAGAGCTGTAACCTCCAAAAAAATATATGTGTAATAACCATAACATAATGGGATTACACAAACTGAAATTTCAAACTCCCAACTTCAACATATGTGTAGTTTATCTAAGGATTAGCTCCTGTGGAAGTGTTGTAGGCAGCTGAGATTGAGATAGAGTGGGGAACAGTCCAGAAAAACAATAATCATTCCAATTCAAGAGAACTGAAACAGCAGTGATCAAAGTAGGTGATCCGGCAATCTCTAAAACACTCAGTTTGCTTAAAGAAAATTCAGAAAGCAAGAATTGTGCCTCTACTGCAAGACACAGTCAACTCAAATAATATATTACCATGCTCCTAATTATTATATCTAATTACAGATTGTCCTCAGCACATTGGCAAAGGAAATATGCTGTAAAATGTATGTTGAAATATTACTGTACTATTGTTGAGTCAGCTTCTGGGACACGAGGCGTTAAATCTGAATCTCTGGCTGATTTCAGTGTTTTTAATGTTGCTTAACTACACTCTTAAATGGTATTGTTGGAAATTTCTCCTTGCTGGTTACATTTTGCTTCTCTGTTCTCCAGGTGCAATCTCATACCTCTCAAAGAACTATCTTTCTCATTCTCACACTTTTCCTCTACCAGACATTCATTTCCCCAACTGGCCTTATTTCTTCTATCTTTTTTCTAAAACTCTATACCATAAACATTGATCATTTCAAATTTCATTGTAAAACTGTGCCATGTGTTGCTTCTTGCTTTGTATTGCAGCCTAGTATCACTCTCTTGCAAGCCTTACTATTCTTGTGTATGTTTTGTACTCTGTCAGTGGATGTGATACACTGTCACCTATATTCTATATTCATCACTAAATAATAAACCACTTGAAAGATCTGGACCTTGAGAATGACTCCACATTAAGTGAATTAGGATATTAAGCCACAGGGAAAAGATATTTGGCCATAAACTATGGAAGAGAGAGCCCTACAATGGAAGAATTATTTTTCATTATATCTGTCCATGAGTAGGTAACAGGAGAGAGTCTGACAAAGGCACTGTGTTTCTGCACTCATATAAAATATAACATGGGCTTTGTTTTTGTTGCCTTTTTTAAAAAAAAAAAAAAAAGAGAAAGAGAGAAGGAAAGGAAAGGTTAAAATTAACTGTTCTAGGTTTTTGGTAATAAAGTGAGGGCCCTTAAATCATTGCATTTATTAATTTCTAACCATTACTCTTTTAAAGCAATCCTCTTAAAACACTTCTGAAATGCTTCAAAAATCTCCAAGAGAGTTTTAGGCAATTACATAACAAACAACTTCAAATAACCATTGTATAGTCATGTGGTGACTTGCAATACAAGCCCTGTTTCTTTATGATCATTTACTGCACTCAATGACTATACTAAAATGTACAGCAAGTCATGCTGCCATAGTAACCTTATACTGTGTGTGGTGGGATAAGGATGAGCCAGGAGGCTAAAGATGTGATTGACATGACTGGTTCTTTGGTATAAACCTTTTTAGGTAACTAACAGACTGAATTTTTATCAAACATTATAAGTACAGTTGCATATGGAAAAACAACATAAAAGAGACAGACAAACTACAGTACTATTGATGTCCATAGACATATGCAGGATGGAGGTTAAAACTATTATTAGAAATGTAAGAAAGCACCTTGATTTTGCTGTTCACACAGCAAAGAGAAAGAAAAATCTTGATTAACTTCAGGTTGTTTAGTCTGAATCCTGTGCAAAAGTCTGAGGAAGTGCCATTCTGTCCTTGGAAATTCTGCTGTTATCTCTTTGTAAAAACACTGACTCTTTTCATTGTGAAGGACACTGACGGTGTTTTCTCTTGCCTCAGCTTCGTACTAGAATGTCTTGAAGTTCAAATACTCCGTGATGGACTTGAATTGATTTCCAGTCAAGACTTCTTAAATCATGTTTCTGAAAAATCCACTTATTATTGGCAAGCTATTTCCCCCATTTTGATTTGTCTGTGGTTCTTTAGTTTTACAGCACAGGGAGCAAAATATCTTTATATGCAAAAGTTACCTGAGGAGAGGGAAAAGCAGAGGACAAAACTGATGCATTGGAGCCAATGTGATACGGGTGTATCACATTGTGAAGTGCTGCAGCCAAAGAGACCAGCAGCTGCCTCTAAATATAGATACAGATACTAAAATGTTAAAAGTTCAATACACAGAAAACAAAGTGAGGAAAATTATAACTTTCAAACAGCTTCTTTCTCTTTTTCCCTTCTACATGCTGCAGCCACAGCAGTCTGACCACAGGTCTATTTGATATCTATAAAGTTCAATTCAGTCACACACCACGAAAACACTGAAGACAAAAACCCCATGCACAAAACCTGTTAAAATGTTCTGCTGTTTGGTACCTAAGGCTGATGATCGTTGCATGTAATAATGGCTTTGGGTCTTCTCCCCTGGGCCTGGGTCAGACCTCTCCTTGTATTCAACGAGAATATTTTCACCAAGTCCGTGGCCTGTGAATTGGACCCTTAGATGTTAGTACAGGTAAAACTTTCAAAGGGAAAGGACTCTGGGGAGAAAAGCATTTATTAAACCTCTTCAGTTCTTCATCCTGATAAAGAAAAAAATCTTCATTGTAATAAAAAATAGCCCAAGCTTTTGAAAAGATTTACCGACACAATCTCATTTACTTAGCGTTCAACAGCTGTTAAAATGGATTCCAGCAGCCCTCGTTACTTTTGTCCAAAATTTCCAACTTACTTGCCCAAGTGCAAAGTTAGGACCAGTGTGGAGGAAATTTAAATATACTGTTATATGTTTCTAGGCTGCCTGCAAATGTTTGTAAACATACTTTACAGAGCATACCATTGAGTAAAGAATGCTGTGTCCTGGTCAAAAAAACAGACATTGCCTTCTCTTAACAGAGAAAACTTGGCAAGGGACATGAAAAAAATCTTTTTAACTGTAGTTCCTTCAATTTTCAGCAGGACTTCAAGATTATAGCCCACCTCCATCCCTGCCTGACAGCCAGAACTTCAGCAGTTAGGAAAGCTCTCATCCCAGCTCTCACATGCGGTGTGGTCTGAGTGTGTGCTGCTGCGTGAGGACCAGCGTTAGCTCTGGGGGGTGGTGGTAGCCACTCTGGGACCTGCATGACAATGCTGAGATGTGGCCTTTTAACAAGACTGTTTGTATGGTTTCTGGGTTGATGGAAAGCTAGCAGGGATATGAGGCAGAGCAAACTGCTATAGTGCAGTTAATAGAGGCAGTAGAAGGAAAAGAACTGCTAGAACGGACCAAAAAACGGGATGAGAATTGGCCTGTGAAAGTGGATGCAGTTGTCAGAGTGTGCAGGAACCTCAGCAATGGATTTGTGTGGGACAATTCATTTCTATGTGGCTCTCCCTTGCAACCAAATAAGGCTTTGCATATTCAAGTACTTCAGAAATGTTTGACGTTAGCTTAATTCTGGTACTGATGGGAGGAGTAAAACTTACAATGATTTCCAATTGCTTTCATTAATACTTTATCAGCATGTGGTCAAGCATCACCTCTCAGCCTTACAAGCTCATTGCATCCCTACTCTTTGGAAGTCTTACTTTTTAAAAGCACAACCCTGCAGAGCAGAGACCATCCCTGCTGTCTGAGTAGAGGGCATCGCATGTACAATGAGTGCTCCAGAACACATTTAGTAGAGTTCAGGGAGGCACTACTTCATAGTCTTTACATGCAGGAGATCTCATGCATGACTGGACACTGAAAAAAGTCATTCAAGAATGCAAACTATGACACTATGAACCAAGATTTCTTCTGCAGTAGTGTCTTACAGGGCATTATAAGGTCACACTGCACCGACTTTGCTTAGATGAAAGTTTTTTAGCCTGGAATAGATACCGATAAAACAGAGAGGCATTGCGTGCAGCAGGTTATGCATGTATTCTATCCTCATGATTGTAAGACACTATGGGGTCTTAGACGTGCTGGTCCAAAATAAACAGAAAATATAGAAAATTAGAACAGTACTATCTCCTAATTGCTGAGCATGAAATGATGCCCTTACATGGACATTAGCCAGAATGAAACTGCAGAATGAAAGCCTTATGTTGGGGATTTTACTTTTTTCCCCATACTATCCCAAGGTTACCAGATCTCCAAGAAGGCAACCTAAAATTTTCAAAACATTCCTCCTCTCTACCATTTCTCAGCATTCCAGCTAACCACAAAAATAACAGTGCTTCTGTGAAAGCTCTATAATGTGATTTTTTTTTTCTACTCTGACATAATATTATTCAGTGAAATAAGGTGAAACCTGATAGCAGTGTGGTAGTAAAATGTACATATTTGGTTATTAATTATTTTTTATTTGAGAAACCTACTTTCATTTAAAAAGCAGTATTGTTAGTTTTCATAGATGTGTTAGAGGTTAGAAATCCACTAATCCTTCTGTGATGACAGAACTGATTTGAGCTAACCATCATAAAAACATAGCAGGTGAAATAAAGGATCTGGCATAGTAGACCATTCCTGGGCAACAGGGAGAGGGAGGTCCAGGTTTCTTCATTGTATTGGTAAAGTACCAGGTCACAGTGAACATGAAGTTTTTGCCATTTTTTCTGCTTTTATTCTGGAGGATTTACTTATGCAGCCTCCATTTCACACAGGTACCAGTCTTGATGTGAAGAATATGTAAAGGTGCATCTTAAAAGAATTTAAAAGTTTCATACCAGCACGACAGCTAGATCACATAGGATCAATTTCTCTGTGCATGAATGGTCATGTATACTGGTATGCTAAAAGAAGATGACCCTACCCAAAGGTGTTTAAAATAAATCATGGGCATAGTGGACTTACATAGAACATAGCAGATTAATTCTTTGATTTCATAGTTCATATACATGCAATTTAGTCATGTATTCTTTGAGGTTAAATTGTAGTCAATAAGTCAGATCCACACCTGTTTGTTTTCTTCCTGAATTTGACCCGATTACTTTTAAATACTAAAAATTAAGGATTCTGGTAGTAAATATTTTCAGAAAATTTAACATTGTAACTGTAGAAAGAAGACTGAAATTATTCTGAACAGTACCAGCAACTTGATTCACTCAGGAGCTGAAAGACAAAGTAATGGCAATGTAAACATATGGAACAATAAATAGAGAGGAGAAAATTATCCAGTAGACCAAGATGATGTGGGGTTCTTTCTGGCATACATTTCCTTTGCTCTATTCAGTCAAGATTGGAGTAAAGTTGGAAAGTGTGTGTGGTATAGTGCCTGGGGACAGAATATATCAGGATGGCTTTGCATATAGTTTATTTTCAGAGGACTAACTAGAAAGGCTATTTATTTATTTATTTACTTACTTATATGAAAGACGCTCCAGTACCTGGTCAGTAGTTGAAAATGGTTAAAATTCCAGATGTTCAAAAGAGCCCTATAGCCCTAAAGCTTTAAAATGAAATATAGAAAATGAGCCTACCCATTAATCATTGCAGGCTCCATGACTGTACAAGTCAAATAGCATGCTAAATGACTATTTGCCAGCCTACAATATGCCAACCATAATTTTAACCCTGGTAAGATGCTGGAAGAGTGCAGACCTCTTGCTTTCTTCTTAGAAAAGAGCCCTTGTAATCTGCATTGGTTGCACTTTCCTACTTTGTTTATAAATAATGATAGCTCTGTGAAAGCTCTGTTCTCTATGAAAGGTATTTATAGAGAACCTGAAGTTGCAATTAACTTTAGAACAGAGAAAATTACCCTTCTTCATGTCCACAAGTGAGCAGGAGCTTTTTTTCTGCATTTCCACTCCTCTGTCCCCAAAGGTGGGAGACTGACCCTTGTCCTTCCCTACAGAGCACACTCAATCACTGACATAGGGAGCTGGTGGTTGCTGCTTTCCAACAGCCTCTTGATCATTACAATGGAAAGGGAAAAATATTGCTGAACATGTTATTGTTCTGTTTAGGTGTATCTTTGGTGAATCAGAAAGGGAATCCAGAACATGCTGATTTTTATCTATGTATCTGTTCTGAAAGACAGAAGCAGTCATAAGAATCAATAGGACCTGTGACACTATGGATGAAAGAGTGTATCATAAGTGGAGACACTAAAACTTCTTTTTTTAATAAGTGAACTATGTAACTCTCCAAGTAAAAACATTGTGTGGGGTGGTAAATGAAGGACTGGCAAATGAAGACTAAGAACTGATACCTTCCTCAAAGTACTCTACAAAACTCATTCTTCTTCCAACTTTATAAAGAAAAAAAGGATTGGATATATAACTTTTTAGATTAATTTTCTACAGTAATTTTATCCTTCTACTCCTAAAATTATGAAGAGTTTCAAAGGGTGTTGAAATCCTTCTATATTTTTAATACCCATATTCATGAAAATATTCTAAACTCATTTTTTGTGGTAAAAAGCAGATAGCCAGGGTCAGCTAAAAAATATCAGCAAGGTGGTTATTGCCTCCATTCCTCCCTTCAGCTGCTCGAGTCCACTCTGTATCCTCCTTGGCAAAAGGGCTACTCTTGTTTTCCTCACGGTCTGCCCGTGACACAGCAAATGTTCCGCCAAGAACAAATAACCATGGACAGTGGCGGCTGTTGCTGATCTGCAGGGCAAGTCTGGTACAAAACCATTTTTGTTACAGCATGAGATTTGCCATGCTAAGCGTAAACCTCCGTGTGGAGAACTTTATCTGTGCTTAGCGCGATCACGGTAAAGCAGACATAAGTAAATTAACCGGCACAAGACAAATGTCAGCGAAGTTAGTTTTAAGAAATTTAAGCTGATCCAAAATGAAACACGCTCCCTTTGGACTTGTGTGCTGTAGGATGTTTGTGTAGCAGATTTGCATCTTAATTTTAAAACCAAACTTAAATGTTACCTCCTATTTAATTTTCCCTTTGTTTTGCCACAGAGTGCAGCAAGCGGCAGAGAAACCCCAAGTGGCTGTGACCATGCCTTGACCAGGCAGTGAAAGCATTTGCTCGTGCCAGGAAGGCTTTGGCCAGCACACTGTTGCTTCCTCTGGATTGCCTCTTACTATCTCATGCACACGTGGTGTTTTATCTGTCAGGAAACACAGGAACCTGGTCGCTCTCAGTGTGGTCCATAATGATAATAACAAAAGATATAAATCAGCTGAACTTCGTTTGACTTGCAAGGAAAGGATTATAGATTTGCTCTAAAAGTTTTTACAAGCTGAGGCATTCTTGAAGATTACTCTGCCACAAGGGGGTTTACTTTATTTATAGATCTATACTGTGAGACTAGAAATAAAGGCTAGACTGTGGCTTTGCTCCAAGGCCTCTGTATGAGTACTTGGCTGCAATAGAGTGGAAGTAAAACAGAGCACCTTTGGAAGCTTAGAGGAGAAGGCTGTGGAAAAAGCCATTTTATATAAGTTCATACCTGTAAACAAAGTCAGATGCCTCCTTCTCTTTTCTCAATCATCTCAGCTGCTCTGACTAGGAAATTTGGGAACTACAACGCCATTTCAAATACTTTCCTCTAGCCAATCCATCTGCCCAGGACTTACTTCATCTTCTGATTCTCATAAACTTATATTCCAACAAACACTGGAGCACATATCTGCATGTTAGCTGCCCACGCACAGCATCTGACTCCACAAAATATTGGAGACAGTTCATGGAACAGTTAAGTTACTGCAGTGGGTTCTCTGGGGTTTTCTGCACAAGGCAGTGTGTTCCAACTCCCATGTTTGCTCACTGTATCCTGTATATTTCTTCTAGAATAAAGTCTCTCTTCATTCCAGGCAGCAGTATGAAATGCCTAGTGGTCAATAAAATCCTTCACAACCTGCGGGATGGCCACCACCATTACAAGGTGCCTGAGGGATGGACTTGTCATAGTTTCAGTTAAAAAGGAAAAAGTACCTTTCATGTAATGATGCTATAAAGAATCCCCCTTTGATAAACTTAGTTTGATGAATTAAGAGTTTTTTCCTCAGAGTTACGCTGTCTAATGAATGTTTTCCTGTTTATCAATAGCAGCAGTGTCGGGTTAAGTGCTGTTAGCTGCCTTTACAGGCTCAGAAGTAAAAGAATGATATAGAACCTGATGTACTACACCACAGGCTTTCTCTTCTTCCAGCATACAAACTATTGAACTGTTAAAGACATGATGGGATTTATTGTTCCTCTTCCCTTATTAAATGTGATGTGCTCAAATAGGGCTGACCTTAAGGTCTCTTTGCCAGTTCCAGATCTGGTTTCTTCCGGTTGCCTTCTGTCAGACAGGTTATTAAGTTGTCAGTGGTGCCTCACAAGGCAGGTACGGACCTTTCCTTCACAAAGGACACTTATTTACTGCAGCTGTGTTCTTACTCTGTGGAAAAAAACCAGTAAGTGAGAAGGTCTCAAAACCTTCAGAAGCCTTGGCCACGCACAGGCGATTTCTGGGTAATGGGAACAGGAGCACTCTCTGTGCTGGCTGGAATTTCCTTTTTCAGGAGTTGCAGCTGGCACTCAGGGGCTCTCAAAGAGGACTGCAATGAAGTCCTTCTTTCCAGACTAAATAATCATGCTAATGTAAGCAGCTCCCTCAGAGGCTTGAATATTTTTAACAAGATTCTTTTCATTCAAATCAAGCAGGTCTCTTACCTCTCGCTCTTCTAGAAGCACAAAAAGGCTTGTGGGGTTTCCAGGAAAGCAGTAAGAGGAGAGACTACCATTTCTCTCTCTTCCCTGGTCTCATTCACAAATGTCTTTACCATTTTCTGTGGGTTTGGACGAACCTTGCTGCAAACGCCTCAGTTTGAATGAAAGCCTCACCTGCCTCCATATGTGAAACAGACTATCCTAGGGACTTGAGCAAGTTCCAGATCAAGCCTCACACATTTTAAGCGGCCAGTTCTTTACCAATGAGTTTCACAAGCTGTATTTAAAGTTTTTCCTAGTCTAGCAAAACTTCCTTGCAAAACATTGGCAAGCACTGGAGCCTCTTTAGGAGATTCAGCTCTACTAAAGGAAAGAGTCTTGCAATAAACTACATTAGAGGACATTAAGTTCTAGTTTTGACCTGAATTACATCATTTCAGGACCTTCCCCAGTAAAAAGTGCTCCTTTAGCTGGTAAAGACTCAGAGATGCCCCTTCTAATCTGTTTCTTCTAGGAGTATTTATGGATGCAGCTCTCATTTCAGCAGAGGGACCTTTCTGACTGAGCCTGTGCGTTCTGTTCACAGAATAAGAGACACAGCACAGCCAGATATGCACTGCTTCAGGTGAGCTGTGAAGCAAAGCCAACGGACACTGTGGGCACTTACTAAACAAACTCTCTCTCACTAGCAAAGTATTCTAGAAGTCCTCAAAATCTGTCAACTGCTGTAGTGCCCAGCATCCTGACGGGAATTAAGTATGAACTGGTAGGTTGGATATAAAAGATGTGTGTAACCATCTTGGTAGTTTATGACACAAGTATTGCACAGAAATGCTCATTGGACTAAAGCTTTATCTCAAACCTTACAAGTCTGAACTCAGTTCTTACCTTCTCATATTCCTTAAGCATTGTCAAGCACGGATTTTTTTTCACACCTCTATTGATAACGTGGTTATGTATCTGCTGCACTGCAGTAAAATATAAAGTAATTATCATACATTGTTTATCCTTCTGTTTTGGAGTACTGAGAAGCTCAATTGAAGGGTAATCTAAATGCATGAAAGACACTACTAACATACAAAATCTTGCTGTTACTTTCAGGACAGGAGAAGGACAAAAAGCAAGTAGTACATTATTTGTTAGACACTCTGGCTTCCATGAAACCTCAAAAGCTTCTTTTCATATCTAGAATTTCTGGCAAGCCATTCCTTAAATCCATGCATTTTAGCTGTTTTGCTTGTACCCCTCTATATTTGCTTCTGTAGTATCCAAAAGAGGCCAGTCTGTGCTGATTGTGGAAATTTAACTTTGTGCCTTATCATCAGAACCCAAAAAAATGATAGAGAGCCCTTTCAATTCCCTACTCCCATTAGATGTTAAGCAGAATTTCTATGTATTTTGAGTGATATCAGAGTTGATACTTGGTTTCAGAAGATGGATGCTCACACATACACAGGATTTAATTAACATTCTTTTACGACTGCATTCATATTGTTCTTAACGAGCATACTCCTTGGTGAGAATGAATATTTACCTCATTGCATTAAATCTACAGTTTTCTAGCACAGTCATTAATGATCATATAGCAAATGATCACCCCAACACCCTGGATACATTCCAGTTCAAATAATAATATTCTGCCTCTCTTAATTTCCTTTTGAGTGTAATTGGACCTGATAATAGGCTTCACTTGTTACCCTAAACTGCTCTACAGGCTGACTACATCTCAAAGCTTTGAGGACTTACTCAGAAATCCCAATAGGTGAAATACTGATAGATGATCTCTCTGCTCACCCCATCCTTTTATCACATAAAATCCATTAATTATTGTAACACCAAATTAAGGCATCTACCAAATTAATCTCTGTAGGTACTGTAGACCATACCATCTGTATATTGCTAGCTGCCTAGAGACATAAGTCAGGAGTTAAAATGATCTCAGAAACTTATGAACTCATTGATTTTAGGAAGCTGATGGTATGAAACTGCTGTACCTTTCATGTCCCTCCTACTGTCTACATTAGCAAGCCAGTAGGCACAGTAAGAGCAGATCAGTAGGACAGTGCAACTGGCTGTGAGAGCTCTACATCTACAGCGAATGTGATCTGACATTTTACTTCAGATTGCATTTAGTTTCATTTACTAGACTGGACATCCCAAATCCATGTGATTTAAAAGTATCCTACAGATCTCTTTTATCTCTGCTCGGGCTTGAAGCACCACTGGCATGCATCTGTGGCAGAACTTCTGGTTTACTTTCCTCCAAAAGGAATACACTTCATGTGTACCAAAACAGCAAATCAAACCAGTGCAGGATAAATGGGGATAAGGAAGAGCTTTGTTGCAAAGCTGCTCTACTGTTCCAAATGTTAACATTCACTGTACACTGAAATGGATTGTCATCTATTTAAGAACTGTTGAGGGACAACAGACCTTAACAGGGGACTGTTTTCTGACCAACAATGAGACCAAACAATAATAAAGAAACATATAACTGACCCATAATGTTTAAAAGGAAGTTTTTGGGGAGGAGAGAGGAAGAGACGAGCTTGCTTCAGTAGTCTGATCGGGGTGCAGTGTTCAGGAAAAAGACTCTTGAGCCCTAAGGAAGCTGCTCCATATGGCAAAGAATCTGAGACATGTAGGGTTTATTTGATACGTGCTGGGTTTTTTTTTTTTTTGTTATTCCAGAGAAACCACGAAAAGAGGCAGTGTTGTTTCCCATTTATACTTCAGAATAGTTAGAACACGGAAGAGTTCTCAGTGTGGCAGGAACTACCACAGCTGTGGCAGTAGATATGGCACGCCAGGGTCACTCTATGGGGTACCTCACAAATCCAGAATATTGCATTGTAGTAATATGTAAAACTTTAGCATCCAAAGGAAGCAAGGAGAAAAGGTTGGTTTCTTTCATTTCTGATTTAGCTGAATGCCAGATCCAGATATACTTTTAAGTTATTTAAGCTCAAAATAATTCTGAAAATGTTTATTTTTAGTAAACTTGTAACAGAAAGGAAAAGAAAAGAAAAGCAAAGAATGAGTGCTATCACTTTGTTTTTTCTCTCAATAAACTTACTATTGTGAGGAAAAAAAAAAAAAACAAAACCAAACCCAACAAACACAATAAAATCATCTATAGGGTTTTTTTCCTTTTTTATTTTTTTCCCCTCAAAAAAAAAGAAATATGGCTATGCAGAGAGATTGATCCAGTGTGGTTTTTATTTGAAATGTACCCAGCAGTTCTCTGCATGCACCATATATCCCAGCAATTTATTACATGATGTGAAAGTCGGTCTCTCAGAAAATAAATAGCTTAGAGTCAGCAGAAGCCAAAGCTGAAATGTCCTAAAATGAGCATTAATCTGGAAGAAAAAAGGTAACTAGCTGGAGACGTGAAAGCTGTGTTTCAGAGACATGTGTGGTTCCTAGGGAAGGACACGCTCAAGTTCTTGTGAAATACACCATTTAGCACTTGCTGCTCTCCAGTCACATTCTTTCGCTTCACTGTTTATATTTACTCACCTTTTTCTGCCTTCTGATCTTTGCCATAGCTTTATAATTTTCAGTTCACTTCACTAACATTAAGTACAAACAGTGTGTGATCAAATAAGAAGACGTGGTCAGGAAAATTACAAGGAACATGGTGTCCTAGGCCAGGAGTTTCCCTGAGGAGCCAGGGAAAATTTAAATTATTTCAGTCTTTCCCATATCCATATGGTGACTGACACTGAGGACCCCTGGCTGTCCCCTGTTACCACATTACCATGTAGGAAACACCTCCCCTACCTGGGGACATGGGACTGAAAGGGGACACCCAAGTCATTCAAAGTGATCCCTGCACTAGTGTGGGAGATATCCAATGACAAGAGGTTCCTCAGTATGATGACTCCACATCCCCAGCCAAGGAAATGCTTCCTAACGTTCCCTGGGAAAAATAAGACCACTAGTTATAAAACAAAGTAACCAACCTAAACCTATTTATGATGTCTCACAGACAGACAAGAAGGGGATCAGAGGTGCCATGAATACCCTTTGTCACAACAGTAGCAGAGGTCTTACTGAATAAAACTTCCCAACCATTACAGACAGCAACTGTTTGTTCCATGTTATAGAAAAAAAAAAAAAAAGCAAAGAAAAAGCAAGTTTTAAATGGAAGATTTTTTTCTTATGGCCCAGAAAACTGGTGATCTGTTTAATTCTGAGGATGTGAGGAGGACACATTGATCAGATACTCTAAAGAATGTAATGACAGACACATCTTGGACCAGCCGACTTCTCCTCTGATCGAAACACATCCTCTGTGAGAGAGGGGCAAAGGCAAGCTATCCCATGTTGTATGAAATGACCTGTCCCTTGCCTCAAGAAAGTGAGGGTGAAATAGAGTAACTATATAATGAAATGGTGTTCCATCTGCCTGTCTTTTGTCTTGCAGTTCGAGGTCCATTGTCATTACTCCATCAAAATTGCAAAACAAAGGTCTAGGTGCCAGTAGCATTAAAAATATGTTTCTCTCGCAAATTATAGGTTGCAGATAGCCACGGGAAGTGGTTGCAGTGCTTACTGAGGATCTTTAGCTCTGTTAGTGACACCTATGTTCAACCAACTATAGCTGCCCATTATCCTGTAAGAGCTGTTCAAGTCCTGTTCATAGTCACAGGCTTTCAGTAACAGAACTGTCTTGTGGTCGGGGATCAGCTGTGCACCAGAGCTGCTCGTTCATGGCACATAACCCTCTGTGGGGTGGTAGGGTTTGTGACCCACCCTCTCCATCACCCTTCTGAGCTGGGGTCAAGCTGCTGCCAAATTGCCACATTGCTTCCAAAAGCTATGGATGAACGCACATGCTGTTTTATAAATCCAACACTGATGATTTTAATGACTGTGGGTCCTCCTGGAAACCTCATGGCGGGTACAGAATGTCACAGATGTGGCAGGAGACCAGCAGCTGACTAAAAACAGTCCAGGGGGACCCACTTATTCATTGATAGATGCATAAGCTAACAGCAGACATCCCATCATCCTTACTGCCACCACAAGTCATAACCATGAGGACACAAGGTAAACCCCTGCAGCATTCAGTGGTAATTCCCGGTCAGTGAGAATTGTCCCAGTTAAACCCAGAGTGCAGCTGACTGAGTATTTGATACTCCTTAAGTAAGCTTAAAAGTAAATATTGACATAGTTTAAAGGGATTACCTACGATGACTGGATTCTTGTTAAAAACTTTTTGAGATAAAAAGAGCCTTTTACAAAGTCTTCACAGTGTTTTGAGAGGTTATTTCCTGTGATAAAATGGAAAAAGGGGAAAACTTGCTCTAAAACTGTATGAAAATCTCATGTTCCTAAACACTTATCTTTAACTGGCCAACTTTTAGAATAATAGCTCTCATAAAACCAGGCATCATGTAGCTCTGTGTGTGGCTTATGAATAGACAATCAATGATGTCACACTGGCAGCAAAGAGGTAAATAGATTAAATTTCCCAAACCCATCTTCTTTAGTGTTAGTAACATGAAGCTGTCAGTCCCAAATTTTAATTGCTTGGCTACTTTTATTTCTGCTAAGTGCAGATTATGCATTTTGCTTCTCCACATTGGTCACCCCACGCGTACAATGGGAATAGTAACCTGCAGCATCAGCCACAGAAGAGGGAGGGAGGG
>WUAM01000323.1:33175854-33220988 GCA_024336885.1 Actenoides hombroni
ATTTATTTTAATTTTAATTCCCCAATTCTTGAGTCACCAGAATGAGGAATCTCAGGGATGCTTTCAACAGTAAGGATCCTCTGTCTCTGAATTCTAGAGACATCTGTGCATTGCAGTCGCATCAGGTGAGTGCCAGGTAGTTGGATCCAACTTGTCTGTTTGGATGGACTTTTCATAGCAGAGGAGGAGAGCAACTTAGTTAAACTGAAAATATTTTCTCTGTGATCAAAGCTAACATATGCAAAGCACATACTGCATGTACTCTCTATAGATAGGTTATTTGTACCCAAATATACACATTCTGCAGTTACATATACGAAAGGGGTCAAGGGATAGAGTAAAAGCTGAAATAGAAAAAAAACCAAACCAAAACCCATAGGTGAGTTCAGCTTTTACATTGTGGATATTTTTTTTCCGTAATGAAGTGCGTATGACCAATTCAGACCTCTTTTCCTAATAAATGTTATAGGAAGACAAATGGTATATTATGGGTTTAAATGACTGAAATGCATCCTCAGAATAGTTGGAAGGTCGTATATTCTTGAACTCTGAAATGTGCTCCAATTAATGTTCTATTTAAAAGCAGATTTTATTTCTTAATCTGAAAGCAGGCTGTTGCACACCAACTAATGGTTTAATGTGGGCTCACAGTTAGTGACTGCTCACTTCTGCACACTTCTCTCAATGTGACCCCATCATTTTGGTTGAAGGGACTGGAACGTGGAGAGATAATAGGATTAATCAATATCTGTATACACTGCAGTTATTAACAACTTTCAAACACCAGAGGTTCTTTGATACTTTATCACAACAGAGCAAAATACATCATCATTTTTCTACTTAGAGAGTTTGGTGTTTAATTTGTAGTTTATGTTTTGATGCTATCTGTTCAGCTCTAAGTAAAGCTTGACTATGACAGTGGTGGCCTTGAGGCTGCCTTTTGATTGTAAGTTCACAATTGTTTTTGCCTTGAGTGCCATTTTTAAGCTGTGCAGTGTGGAAGGTGTTGAATAAAAGAACTTAGAATACAGAAATTGGGTTTTGGTGCATGGAGTACTGATTAGACTAATTTAAGATTGCCAACTTTAAAATACTTGGACACCAGAAGCCAGGCCTATAGAATAATTTTAGATAATAATAAATTGGCATTCTTTTGCAAACTCTGCCTTTTGGCGTGTGTTTAGAGTTCATATTTTCAAGTTTCGTTCTGAATCACAAGCACTAGAAACTCATTAAATAAACAGAGATGCTGTTAAAATCAGTTGACTTAAGGAGTTGGAGCTTCAGAGTACACGTGGAAGTAGTATTAGGTTTAGCTCCAGGACTCTTTTTTAACTTTCTGTTGCACTTTCATGCCACGTTTGGTGGTGGAAGGTCGAGTTTACACCCAGAGGCTGTTTGCCACCCTCTCTCAAAGCAGGGTGGTGTGGTTGGTAGTCATGCTTAGTAATGCTGCTTGCCTGGTTTTCAAATCATGAAGCATCTTGTGACTCCTCACGAAGCTAAATAAGACTGCAGTGGGTCAGAACGTTTTAATTTACAAAATTTTCATGTCTGGAAAACACACAGAGTTTTTTAAAAATGGAATTGTTGGATGTAAAAATCTGCTTCCCGCTCCACTGCTGTTATTTTAAAACGGGCAGCTTCAGCACATTTTTAGGAGATGCTGGAAAACCTGGCTAGTCTAAGGGGAAAATAGCTAGCTGGGAAAAATACGTGGTGAGAAAGGTGTAGCTGGATTTACTGCCATTTTGGCCACAGAAAGTGAAAATGCTGAGTTTGTGTTAATATATTTATTGTGCATTCAAATATCTGTCGGAAGGCATTGTGATCTATGGGTACTATTTTTAATCTTCATTTACAAATCAGCAGGTGTTCCCAGGCCTGTTGGACATCCATCCTTTTGAGGCATTTACGAGTAAACGTTTCTGGCTGTCATAATTTTGGTTGGTCAAGTCCACATTAATTGCTGCACTCTGTGCAGTCATTCTAACATTTAAATACTGCCTGTGAGTAGGTTTGATTAAAATTACATCTCTATGTGCACACTAAATACCTTTGATACCTCACCTACAAACAACTGTAGAATTGTTGGTGAGAATGACAGCTGCAGGCAATAAATGAGGACAGTAATAGAAGTCTCAGTGCTGGAGAGAGCATCATAAATCATGAGGTGAGAGCAGTATGTGTGCTGACAAATCGGTGAGCAGCTGCAAACAGCATTTTCCAGGTAAGAATTATTGTGCTTGTTGCTGATAACTGCTCAGAAACCACCTCTTCCTTGTATGTGGGTGACTTTGCCCCTGGACGGGTAATCATGGTGGTATAAGCTTTTGGGCTCTCGTATCTTGACTGGGAACGATAAGTGTTTTGCATGGTGTAAGGTGCGTGTTCTACGCTGGACCTTGGTTTTCATCCAAGGTGTATTCGAGTTTTCTCTTCCTGGGAGGAAAATCCCCATGCTTTTTGTAGCTGATGAGTTATTTTATTTAGTTTCCTCAGAGACTTGGGAGAAGCGTGTTTGACAGGTGGAGAGAAGGGCATGTAGTTGGCTGGTTTTGAACTAGGTTGCTTTGTTAGCCCTTGCTGGGAGGAGTTGGGGGGAGGTGCATATGTCTCTTTAAAAATTAAATTTAAAAAAAGCTGTAATGATGTTATTTAAGCAAAGGAGATAACAATCTAGTCACCCAGAAAACAATCTTACTTTTCTACTCTGAGAGAAATTAAAACTATTTTAATGAAATAATGATAGGAAACAGATGGCAAAGAGCTAGCAACTGAAATATTTTTCGAACACTAAAAAATAGGTGTCAAACACACATCCCATATTGTAATTAAAGTTAAAAGCATAACATGACAAAATATGTTTTAAAATGTTCTTTTTATATATAATCCAACATTGGTCTCTTGGGTTTTGGTTAATTGACTTTAATCTTGATAAATTAAAGGCTTAGAAGTTTTGACGACCAGAAGTTACTGCCACTTTCCTTTTAGGCAAGTGAGTGAGAGACCAATGGCACGCTCCAGAAAGGTGCTGCAGTTGGCAGACGTTCGTAGCTTTAACATGTGATCTTGGAAGGCTACCTGTTTGAATTCATACCATTTCAATTTGTCTGTGAGAAAAGTTGCTAACACACACGAGTTTGCTGTGCTTGCAGTGTGGGCAGGGCAGCTCCAGCCATGGGGAGCTGGGTGGCTGGCTCTCTGCCTTGGTGGGGGGGACACAGGTTCAAAACACAGCAGTTGTGTATACACTGGGAGCTGGAACAAGCACTGCCACCGCTGCTGCTACTGTAGATGTGATGTCAGTGAAGCGTTGCCTGGCAGTGGTGTCCCATCCCTGCTGTAAAAGCTGTACCTCAGTCTGTACAAGGAGTGGAGATGATGCTTTCAGTTTTGCTCCACTGTGCTTATGGTTAGACTGCAGTTGTCTTCCTCTGGTACTTTAAACTGTTTACTTTAATCATACAAATCAAACATGCTTAAAAAATGGTCCTGTAAATAGAATCATTTAACTATGGGATAACTAAGAATCCAAATATACAACACCCCACACACTGGGCAGCAGGTCAGGTCTGATTGAGAAAAGGCTTTTGGGTTTTTTGGGATACTTTTAGTTTTCTTTTGTGTGGCTGGGTTGTGGTTTTTTCGTTGTTGTTGCTTGCTTGTTTGTTTGTTTATTTTTCTTCTAAGGCTCATTTTCAGCTGAATTAGCTACGATTGATACCACTGTCTGCATGACTGCTCAGTCTCTGTATCAATGAAAGGCCCTGTTGGGAACACCCCAGCCAGGCTGGTGGGAGGTCCAGGACCTCCCCTTGGGCTAAGCTCAACAGCTTCAGGCTCTGACAATTCCCTCAGGGTCTCCAGCCGCTTTACAGTTCTCTCAAACAACAGGGAGCATTTGCACCACCTCGGAACAGTGTACCAGCCTGGTTTTCCAGGAATACATTTGTTGTTTTGTTTTTATTTTTAATTCACTAGGATATTCTTCTGAAGTTGACAAGTGTCCCAGAGAAGTTATTTTCCCATGTTTTATTATATTTATGTAACATACATAATGTGTTCAAACACATGTTCAAGTATATTTTTGTCTAAGTCTTGTAGAACTGTCCAGCCTCACTGGATTTGATACTGAAATTGCTGAAGGGTACTATTCATCAGCTGGTGGCATGGTGATTTTTAGAAAACAAGCTGGAGTACGTGGAACTGCTCAAGCTTTGCTGTACAGGGCTTTGACTGTGTTGTCCACAGCATGGCCATGGTCCTGCCCTCTCTCCCATCCTCTCTGCCAACAGGAGCTGCAGAGGGAAGTTGTCTCTTTCTTTGGAAGAAGGTGAAAAGTTAGGTGTCTTGACAACCCCACTAGCATGGGGTTGATAGGCACTGGAAGCAAAGGGCCATCACTACGCCAGGCTGGGTGGCTTGAGTATGGGACAGCATATTTTATGGTTTTCCTCATTCACTTCTCCTGGCCAGGAGTAAACACTACCATTAATACTGTGGGAGCTGTACCATGATGCCCTGTATAAACATGCTCGTTTGTGAGAAAGATGGACAATCTCTGTTTCCATCCCCAGGCTGTGGTTTTGCACTGTCAGGACTGCTTAAGTCTCTTGGTTCCCTGCTGCATGTTATTCTCACCCTTATGTTGTGTTAGCATCAATGTTTGTGCAGGTGCATGATGAATCAGATTGGTGAACTGATAAAGATGAAAACAAAAAACCCATTTGTATTTCTACGTAGGTTCTTCCTTCTCAGCTCCAGCCCCCTGGATCAGTTCCCCAGACTGCTTCTCTATGTGGCCGCACAAATCACCATGCAAACACCACGTGGGCAGCAGCAGAGGACTGGGTAGCCGAGCTGTGTGACAGGCGTGGAGGTGGGAAAGAGTGCTTTAACTGGCACTCCTGCCTCGGAGAGTCAGATGGATCCACAGCCTCACAATTAGCGGAAAATAATAAACCCAGCTTGTAAATAGATCGGATCAAGTGATTAAAACCACAATATTTTGATTTGCATAAACTTGTTTTCCTATTAGTACTAGAGCATCTGTTGCTGGGGGCAGGTAGATTATCACTAAATTAAAACATAAATTGCATGTAACCTTCCCTACATTGGGCACCACTTGTCTGTTAGTACAGCACCTGGAACTGGTCAGGAGGCCTGAAAAGATCCACCAAACTAAGAGAGCTTAGCTCTGTAGGACCGTGTCCATGCCTGACTCCAGCTGGTTCTTGCTTAAAGCCCTTCCTTCCTCTGTGAGGTTGGGAGGCTGGATGCCTCTGCCATCTCCAGCAGTGCGACCTAGAGAAGTGAAGTGATGCTGGAAGTACTCAGTTTCCAGCTGTTTCATTGCTCTGTAGTTGAGGGTGCTGGGGAAGTATGGCAAGGTCAGGGCTGCCCACCACAGAAAGCAGTCCCTCAGCAGCCTTGTGCCTCCCTGTGCCTGACTGGGCTTGCGTAGGACATTCTTGTTTTGATGCTGCCTGGTGCACTCTCAGGATTGGGATGAGTAGTTTGGGATTGCTGGAGAACCTGAGCCTTTTAAAAGTCCCTTGTACCTCCTGTGAGGTGGGAGGCACATGTGAGCTGGCACTGAATCCAGCTATGGTACATACCACTGGTTAGTTCCTCCACTTCAGACCAAGTTCCCCCCTGCCACGCAGCTCTTAGAAATGTTTGCAGAAGGTGACTCTCTTTTCCACAGACTGGAAGCCCTAATGTTGGTCTTATAGGATGCATTAGAGTTTTTTGGTTTTTGTTTTTTTGTTGTTTTTTTAGGACAAACTGTGTTTCAACTGAAATGGATTATTTTCTTTTCTGTCAAACCAGGTTATGGGAACTTTACACTGTACAGTCTGTCAGGAGATAGCACTAAGCTTGAAGCTCATCCTCCCCTATGGTTGATGTGGCTGGAGGATACCTCTAGCACACCCATCAATGTTGGAAAAAGCCACAGATTATAGTCACAGAGTGCATGGTGAGATCTAAGGCTAACACCTGGAAGGGGAAGCCAGGCTCCTATTTGCAGCACTGAAGTATTCCCACTAGCATCTGCTCTTCCCATCCTTCCTGTGGCTGCTGGGCAACCTCCTCTTGGTTCTCGTGTGGGGCAGGGGTCCAGCACAGGCAGCTTCGCTCTGGGAGCTGTGGCCTCCGCCAAGGCCAGTTGGCAGCAGCCCCTGGCTCCGTGCCTTTCCTGCTCCCTGCTCGATTTTTGCAGCTTTAGAGCCTTGTTTGGGGGCTGAAGTGCTGCAGAAGAAGCTGTGCAGAAATGGTGCTTTTTGCATGCCATGCAGTGCCTGGCGTGGTGGGAGCCCTGTTTGGTGGCTGGAGCTCCTGGGCACTATGATAATACAAATAACCTTTATTATTAAACTGTGTTGTCTAAATGCCAGTTGTGATTCTGAAGGATTTTTCCTTATGTTTCGTAAGAACCATGGCTTGTCATGTTTGTTTGCTCTGGTTTTAGCATTGTTCTTGTTGGTCTGAGTGCAGGGGCTTGAGTTAACAGATGAGCCTGCAAGTGGCTAGATCGCCCTGGGCATTGTAGAATAAGTTGCTCTGGCTGACTTGTGGGTGTAGATGAGTTATATCTGTGGGTTACCTTATGGTCCTATGGAATTAAATGTTCTCTCTTATTATTTGGTACATGTTAGTTATTAAAGGATGCTCTCTGTCTGTATGCCTTACACAAATGAGATGCCACAGACCTATTGAACAGAAATGCATAAAGTAGGAACCTTCAGCTTTTGGATAAATTTTCTCCAAATAAAAGCAAGTGGGATCCTTAAACTGTCCAGTATTTACGTCCATTTAACTGTGGACACTTTAAGCAATCTCAGTGAAGTATTCTCTTGAAACATAATACTAGAAGTTAACAGGTACTTACATGTACAGCTGGCCTGGATCTAGGCTTTGTCCCTGTGTTGTGAAAAGTTTTTGAGTAGACTGCTGTTTGGAGTACAGTGCACCATAAAGTTTTCGATGAAGAAAGCCATGTTCAAGTCATAATACATCTAGGAACTTTGCATGCAGATGTTCTGTATTGCCAATCTTTACTGTAAAATAGCTTTTAATAGCTCAAATTACTTTTAAAAGTTTTTTATAATAAAAATTATTCTTAGATCTCAGCAAAAAGTAACATTACTTCTGGTTGAAAACAGAAACAAGTATCTTCATGTCTTGTGTTCATTTTCTGTCAAAATTCTGTTTTTATATAAAACCTGAGTTCTTGAAAAATGCTTCTTTTTATAAGGCGGCTGATTCTTGAAAAGGCCTGACACAGGCCCCTATTCCATTAAATGCAATGCATGCTACTTCTGAAAATTTGGTATTTGCAAATACTACGAAGTGAAGCATCCAGACATCTCCAAATTCTTTGGAGTTTTTTGAGCTTACAGACCATTTCTGAAAATGAAGGTCACAGATTCATTTTTGCAGAGGTTTTGCTTTTTCCTTTTTGTGATTTGGTACTTTTAATTATGTTCCAAACAAATCACCATAGTGCAATCTGTGTGTGAGGATATTAAGGCATAAGCCTCTTCCATTAATACTCATTGTGATATTTTGTAACTATATCTGTTGAGCAGCACTGATTGAATTTAGTGAAACTTTATTGTTTAAAATCCTTTTCATTAATGTATTAAACTCTTGTAGCATATTATTGAAATTGGTTTGTATACAGACATTTGATTTTTTTTCCTTCTTTGGCCTTATCCAAGGCAAGAGCTTGTTTGCACCCATTCATGTCATTAGGGAAAAATGGCCTAGAATTTGATGGGATGTTGTATTCCAGTAACTCCAAGAACTGTACAGATTTCAGAAATTAATGGTGAGGCTTCAGTATATTACAAATCAATAAAAAGTTACAGAAGACATTATTTATATTGAAGAACAAAATACGTGCTGAATTTTCTTTTAAAGAGAAAATTGCTTGGGGGATTTTGGCTGTTGGTGAATCATTCTGCCAGGCTTTGTGGTTTTAAGTCAGAACGCATATACTTTAAAGCATTTATTTTTTTTTTTCTGTCCAATCTAGCTATCAAAGGCTCTATGCAAAGAGAGGAAACTGCTAGATGAGCTGGTCTATGGGAGGAAACAGTTAAAGAAGCTAAGCACAAGTACTATCAAATGCATAAACAAACTTCTAAAACTAACGTTCATATTTAACATAATTAACTTACTATTTTTAACTGTTTCTTATGACTGATGCTGTAAAAGGAAGAGGCCAGAAAGTACGATGTTTAGACTGATGGAGTCTTGTTTCAACACCGTGGAAACATGAGCTGCATACAGCAATTTTGTTTTGATTGGGTTTTTTATTTATTTCTCCCTCTGTACCCTGTGAGATGGTAGGGAAGGTGAGGAGCAGGCTAAACCCTGCTTCCTTGAAAGTGAAGTGCTGTGCCCTACTCTGGGGATCCAGAAAAGGAATGCTGCTGATCACGCTTCCAAAACTTCTTTTGTATCATTCCAAGTTCTAATAATTGTGAATAAAATTTAGACTTCTAAAAAGTTTTAGGCTGGTTTTTGTTTTGTTTTTAATCCTGAAACTTGTTTAAACCTCCCTGCTTGTGGAGGTCACGGGTTTATCCATGTACACACCAGGGAAATCACTAGTGAGGCACGTGAGCTACCTCATTGCTAACTCCTGTGTAAGTAACTCATATGTAAGTTTTTGTAGGAAGAGAATAAAAATAGGTTTACTGCATCCATTTAGTACCCTATTCAAATTAATCTGTGTGAGATTTTAAAATACATACGGTTAATCTAGTTTCAGTCTAGTTCTTTGACAATGTTTTTGCAGAACGCTAACCACTTAAAAGCTGCTTGGGGTTTTAGGTTTTGAATTTCCAAGTTGCTCCTCCTCTGTTTGCAAGCCAGGCAATGCAGGATAGGGATAACGCATGAAACTGAGAAGGGAGCTTGCTTCGCTGACCTGTGCCACTCAAGAGTTGCCACCATGTACTGAGCACAAGGGAGGAACATCAAAGTCTCCAGCCTGTAAATATTTATGTACATAGTTAAGGTTAGACATAAAAATGTTTTTTTAAACTTAGTTGAACTCCTTGCATATAAAGTGCAGAAGTGTAAATATTTGCTGTCTGGAACCTGTTTCAGGTTTTTAAAATATTTAAAGTACTTTCAAAAATACTGCAAGGCCTTGTGCAGAGAATGCTAAATCGTCTGCATGGGTAACTGCTCTTGGCAGCAGCAGCAGCAGGCGGCAAGGTAACAGCTGCTGACCGACCCGCAGGAGTCTTTTGTCTACATGTTCCAGCTCTCTCCAGCAAGAGTTAAAAGTGTTCAGTTGGAGGGCAGGAGGCTTGGCTTTGGGTCACTGAACTCAGGGGCTGCGGTTGTCTGATTCAGCTAATTCTTCCCCTCCAGACTTCGCAAGTAACTTTGAACAGATTGCTTAGGCTCTGTGTGCCTGTGTGTCCCAGTAATAAAATGGGGTTAATTATGCAATCTTCCATCTCTTGCCTGGACTTCCCCGGTTTTTGTGCAGGAGCTACTTTCACAGCACTACTCTAAGCTAAGTAATTTGTAGCTTCCTGGAAGTACGGGTGTTGTGCTACCTTGAATTCAGAAAGCATGCATTTTTTTGTAGGGTCTTAAAAGCTCAGCATATATCAGTCTTTGTCTTGAGAGCCGTAGTTTTATGTATTTTATTAGCTCCTGGTGTGAAGGAAGTGATGTTCTCCTGGTGACCTGCTGTCTTCATTTGGGCGTTCGGAGTATTTTGTGTGAGGATGTATATGTATATATTTTCTGAGTAGTGACTGACTGAAAACATGTGCAAGCCAGCCATGTGCTGGTGTTGCTGTGTCTCCAGCTCTCACCCACCCACTCTCCTTCCTTCCTTCCTTCCTTCCTTCCTTCCTTCCTTCCTTGGAGAGCTGGCAAACAAATTACAGCCTCCACTCATGTGCTGCTCAGGCAACAGCCCGCTGGGGATAAGGATGGGGGAGAACATTTGGATGCCACATCAGTGTCTCATTAGGCATTTCTTAGTGTTTTTTACAAGTCTGCGGACAAACAGTAGTTAAGACTCAGATGGAGAAAAAACTATGTGCTCCTGCAAGAAAGGGGGGGCTGGGGAGTCTGTGGGGGATAGGCAGAAGTATTGCTGCTGCACCCAGGTGGGTCTCACTCCCATGGCCGTTCAGAGATGCAGTAGTACACCCTAAAAGCCGATGGGCAGGAGGGGGTCGGTGGCTCTCCTGTTGACAACTTTTGAAACACTAGATGAATTTTATTTCTTTTTGCTTAGAGGCAAGGTTTAACAACAGATCTTGCACAAAACATTGGAGTATGTTTGTGGTTCAAGTGTGACATTGGACTGAACCTACCTAAAACTTTCTCAATGAATGGTAATTTGCAAAGTCATATGGTTGAATCAGATGACTTCAAATGCATTTTTAAGTGAGGGTTTAAGGAAACATTAAGGTTAGGTTTCCTTGTTGCTGTCATTGCTGTTTTACCGTATTACAGTCTTAATGGTAATGTTTTCCTTTCTTTTTCACAAACAAGATGACCTTGACAGTTAATGACCTGCTTACAGTCTTTGGCATGGCTCTGGTGGGGAGAGGGCATTCATCATGTTTATTCAGTAATTTTACATTACAGAAGAAAATGCTCGGCACTGACTGTGACTAGGCAGCGAGTGAAGAGGTATAAAGGGTCCTCGCATCTGAGGAGGGTGCCTTCATTTCAGAGGGCGTTTCCCCCCCTCAGCTCACACAATGCAGAATCTGCGGGGGTGTTGGGACTGGAAGGCATGGTATGGGCTGATTTTGAGTGGGTCCTCACAAGGTGGCATTGGTGATGCAGCTGCCTGGCGCTGTGGAGGCAGGGAAGAGCAGCTGGTCCCTCACCAGCACGCTTGGGTGCTTTTTGCTGCGCAGCTGGAAGCTGAATGGCTCTGCTTGAGCGGAGGAAAGATCGCCCCTCAGCACCCACAGACCACTGCACAGCAAAGAGGGGTTTGATGGGGGTGGGGGATGACATGGGCTGGCAGACCTGCCACTGCCTCAGCTGCCATTCAGCAAAGAAACGGTTAAATGTGGCTGTGCATCTTCTGTATATCAAAAAAGCCATAAATAAGTAGTACCAGGCCTTCCTGACCCACATCACACTTACTGGCCAGAGAAATGTTTAGCATGCTTGGTCTGCAAATACTTGGCACCGTGTCTGCCTCTGCATACTGCAGCTGCGGTGCTGCAGTTGGAAATTTAATGAATAAAACTGAAGCTCAGAACTCATGGGTGTAAATTTTTGTGGTTTTTTGGTGTGTTTTGTTTTTTGTTTTGTTTTGTTTTTTTCTTGTTGGGGGGAGGAGCGGGATAACTAGTTGTCCGGTTTGATATGTTCGAGGATTACCATACAAAGAGGTGTTATGTGTGAATTGCTGCACTGGTAATCAATAAATTAGTGGCATGGAAAGAATTCCTGACAGGGGAGCAAGTAATTTGCTTTTTATGTTGCTTGGTCATTTTTTCCTTTGTGTTAGGCTGAGAGAGTCCTGGGTAGGTGGAAAAAATCATCAGGCAGGTCGGTGGAGGGCTTCTGTTGTTGGTGCTGCTGGTCACCAAGGGGGCGGGGGGGGGAGGCTGTGACCACGTGAGTAGTAAATTTATTTATGTTGGTCTCCTTTCAAACTGTCACACTAAATCTATTTTCCTTGTCATTTTGTAAATCATTATATAGGATTAGGCCTTTTACCAGCATTTAAGAATTCTGCAGTCATTTTAAGGACTTTCCCCCTCTGTGGCTCAGCCAAGCGATTCCTCCTCTTGCTGGTATTCCTTGCTATTTAAATAATGCTGAGCCTGATTAGGAGGAAATGGTCTCTGGAAGGCAACCGACATTTTCAAAAGCACTGTTCCACAAAGGAGACTTTGAACTTTGCTAAGACTTTAAAAGTTAAATAATATTTTGAATGTTACAGTTCTAATGTTTTCCTATTGTCATGGGGGACTTGGATAGAGTCCCAGGATTGTGGTTAACTTGCACCATGCTTAGGCCTTACTCATTACCACTGAGGAGATGAACTCAAAGCTACTTCATTGCTGCTTTTTTTTTTTTGTTAACTCCTAAAATTGAGACCACTTTTTTAAAAAAAGAGCTTAAAGTTCCCTTATTTTTCTAGGGAGGGATGATAACAGTGAGCCATCTCTTGGGGATGACGGGGACTGTGGCATGGCTGCTGGTGCCCCAGGGCACCCCATCCTGCTCTGAGCCATGTGGCGAGGGCTTGAGGCTTCCTGCGGCACCTCCAGAGGGAGAGCAGGGGAGGTAATTAAAAAAGCCGCTTGGAAGTAGGATCGGATGCTGTACGCGGTGGGCAAAATGAGGCCTGTGATCATCTGAACTGAGCAAGAGAGCTGCTGTGCTCTCCTGAGGCCTGGGCTGCTGGGCTGCGCGCACCCTCCTGAAGGCAGCAGGGTGTTGGCACAGTCCCGGCCGAGGCCTCGATCTTGAGCACAGCCGGTTGTGGTGAGCTGGGCAGGCGACGTTTGTGGGGTGTTCGGGGCTCCAATGGGTGAGGCAACCTTTAAGCTGCGGTGGGGGAAAAGCCTGAAGGGCCTTCAGGGGGAAACGTGGCTGGGGCCGCAGCTCAGGTTTGTGGGTTTTGCAGTTGAGTCCCTTCTCATCCAGGGGCCTACTGCCAGCACGGTTTAAGGAGCAGCTTTGTTGGTTCAAGGCTTTTTTTAGGAAACAAACTTAATACTTTAAGGGCATTTATGCACTTACTAAGCTCTCAGAAAGCTGCATGAACTATGATAATAAAATTTGCCATGCTGTTACATGCTGGTCAAATCATGGCCTTCGTTGTTAGGCATAAGTTTTCCTGTCGTCATTCTCCCCTGGGGATTTATTTGGCATAAGGTATGATTTATTTGGCATCATGTAATCTGCGTGCAGTAGTCGTGAACCCTGGCTTTGAGGACGCAGGGTCTAGGGCTGCCGTTGGCCGGTGCAGTCTCCCAGGGCCCATCTTCCATTAGTATGTACTCCCTGCCCATTCCCAGGAGCCTAATTATTAATATAATAATATGTAATAATAGCTTATCGGACCAGATTACGTTAGTGTAACTTGCTTTTACCTTAAGACAGTGTATGTTAAAAGCATTTGTTGGTTTAAGTTGAAAGCTGGGTTTGTTTCTCTGATGAATAAACATTCCTCTCCAGCTTCGAAAAAGGATGGAAATCCCTTTATATTTAACAATGTTTAGTCTGCTAAATGCAGAACAAAGGTAGTTTTATAGCTGCATTTTTGGCCTAGGTAAAAATGTAATAAATGAAGCGTGAGGCAGAGGAAGGGGAAGAACCTAATCAGATGCTGAAGAGACTTCATGAATATTAAGTACTTTCCACTTAAGCAGGCTTTTTAATAATCTGAAACATTAATAGTGATATGACTGCCTGCATCTACACCAGCTGTATAAGAGAGATAAAAGTCTCAGTTTAAAGTGATTTTTATCAGCTTGCTCCTGCTAGTGTTTGACCTACAGAAGTAGTCAATTTGCATGTTGGAAAACAGCTTTCTAACACAGGAGACCGGCTGTATGTGCACGTAAATAGTGTGTCACCTGGTTCTTGATCTAGGGAATAATGGAGTAACTGATGGTAGTACAAATACTTTGGGGTTTTTGTGTCTTCCCCCCTCCCACTCCCCACCTCCCCCCGCCCCCCTGTCCCTTAGATATTCAGCCTTAGTGCCTAGAGTTGTCAAGAATAAACCTGTAAATGCATGTTGAATATTTTCTGGTAACTAATTATAGGAACAGTTTGTTCCCAAGTTAATGAATTCCCTATGAGAGTTGCCTGTATTCAGTCTGTTACATGTATTGCAAAATAATGATTGTGATGTTTTGGGTTTTTGAACGTGTGCACTGTAAATGTAAGCTGTGCCAGGAAAGTAAAAGAGGTTTGGTTATGACTGTCCTTTAAAATGTATGTGGATATTTATATTTATGCTCTTTGCTGTCCGGAAGATAATTGTAAAGTTCTGCTTCCTCAAACCTATTGTGTATCTCTGCCTGGTTTGCTTGTTGTTCTGGATACTCTGAAAGGGAGTGCTAATGAAGTACCTGTTACATTTGATACCAGACATAAGTATGAGTGAAAGTTTTACACGTGTTTAAAGAGGATAACTAGACAGTGTTTAAAACCAAAAATCCCCACAACAACAAAAACACCCAATCTGCACTAAAGCTCTCGCTTTCGGCTTGTCTGTTCGATTTCCTGCTCAGAAGGGCCCATCTGCTCTGCCCCTTCCTCTTGCATTTCTGCTCCTGTCCGCGAGCTGCCGAACTGTTTGCTGTACTGAAGTGAACCAGGACCCATTCTGTTTGCCCTTCACGTTTGCAGGCTGTGATCTATAAGGAATTAATAGCAGCTGAACTGTCCCTCCAGCATGTGTCAGGTGGGCAGTCTAGTGCAGGGCTCGACCTCTAAACTCATGAATCAGAGCACAGTTAAGACAGGGATCCATTTTAGACGGTACAGTAATTAATGCAGGTAATTCTTCTGTCCAGATAGGTTTGCTCTTTGCCTGGGGAGCAAAGCCTGGGAGCAGGATGCAGGCTAAGGCAGCTTCATATATGTTCCTTAAAGGTGAGTATGATGCATGCTTCTAAAAATAGTGGACTGCAAGAAAACAAAAAAGCATTTCCTACTGCTTATTTGTTTAAGGTCTGGACTGCATTGCACATCTGGAAGCAGTTTGCTACTCTGTGTGTTCGCTAGTGATTAGCTTTCAGTTTTTTTTCCTGTTGTACTTTCAATGAAGAGTTCTTGCTATGGAGTTAGGGAGGAGTTTCTATAGAAGCAGATACAGTACCTTCTTTAAAGCATTCATATTGATTGGTTTGAACATCCATCTCTAATAATTCAAGTTCATTTCTTACAATACTCAAAATCAGAAAATTATTCTTGTCAAGTTAAAAAAAAAAGAAAAAAGGTAAATGGAAAACGATCTTTTCACTTTTGCAGCAGCTCTTGGTTTTTCCACCTGATATATTCCTCTTGTCACTGTGTTGCAGACCTTGTCTATCAAAATAAATGAGTAAACCACTGTTAATACAAGTGCTTGAAAATACTTTATGACCTGTGGAAAAGTTGAAGAGATTAAAAACAGAGAGGGAAAACTATTTCTCTGTTGCCTTTTCAGGAGCCTAAAATATGGAGCCTTAAAATGACTTTTCTTAAAACTATGACAGCTTTTATTTGTTCTCTATCAAACCTAAAAATTGATAGAGAGCCTGTCATTGTCACGCTTGCTGAAAGGACAAACCTAGTAATTTTGGGGACTTCTGGGAACAGATGCCACATATTTCATGGAGATCCTTTCTCTACTGATACAGGAAATTTCAACTTACATATGTATTTAAAATACTTGGTTCAAAAAATCCCCTACGAGCTTGATTTGTTGTATTGCATTATTGCATCTTTTTAGTAGCTATGATAGTTAAGTGAGGAAAGCCTTCTAGGATGACAAAGACACATTACAGTGGGCTATTAGCTGCAAAGAAAATGTGTACCCTTTCTTTATGGTACCTGTGGAAACAGTTTCAGTCTATATGGCAATATATTTTAAAGTTAGTTTCTCCCTTCCCCAACCCCTATTTCCCTTTGGTGACTTTTATCTAATGTCAATAGCAGGGATTTACAAGGCTTCGGGAAAACTTCTTGTTATGGGAGAGCTGAAGACACCATGGGTCTGTTTCTAGTTTTCTTGGCCAAATTAGTGAATATTAGTGGTGCGCTGCTTATCACTCTATAATGTGGAAGCCCTTCTAGTTTTGGACCAATAACTCATAGGTTGCACAGTGGTGTCTGAGTGATTTGGACCTCTCCTGGAGGGAGAATAGAGTGGCATGACGCTGTGGTAACCATATTTTGCCCTATTTTGTGCATCAGGTGTGTAGCATTTTTAGTTATTGCTAAAATTTGTGGTAGGAAGCTGCCTGAAATGAAATGTGAGGAACTCTGTGTAATAATAAAATCAATTGGACTGTTTCCCCAGTAATTCTAGAGACTGATGCATCATTAATGTTGGTAATACAGTGGCTGTCAGATCACAAACTTCTCAATAAATGTGCAGCTAGCAGGCTTTGATGGAAATTGGAGGCAAGCAGAGAATGAGATTTAAGGCTTTGATATATGGGGTGTCAGCCATGTGATGAAGTTTTTATCAATTTCTGTCAGTTCTGTCTCTTATGCTCACTACATATGTGGTCTTCCTTGCAGTTTTTGGTGGTGGCTGAAATGATAACAGCAGGTTTTTAATGTTTAGTGAAAGAGATGGAGGTTAAAAGAAGAGCCACCTTCACTTTTAAAGACATTGTTCTGTATACACCGGCATTACATCAGAAGTGTAATGGAGTGATTGGCTGTTAGACAGTTTGGGGTTTGTTAGCCATGCTAGTATTTCTGATGGCAACTGGAAGCAGAACTAGTCATCAAGGAACTTGCATGAATACAACAGCAGGGTAATTGTTTAGTATCCTAATTAACAGCCTGTACTAGGGAGGCATCAGGAGAACCAGTCGAGCAGTTTTTCCAGTCCTTCTGTCTTTGTTTTTTTCATGTTTGTATTTTAAAGTGCGTAGTAAATCAGGGTTTCTCCATATCTTTAGATTAACCCATTTGAAAGACTTCTAGACAGAGAGCAGTTACTTAATCAAATGGGTATGTTGCAAATCCCTGTCGATGTTGATTTAGGTTAGAATTGCATAAACAGCTGGAAAGTGGCACAAATATCTGCAACATAAAGGAAAAATAAACAAAGGGGTTTGCTCAGAGTAAATACCGATAAGGACATTTGAATTTGAACACCATCCACTTCTGTGTTGTGAGGAACACAAGTTTTTGTGGTGGGCTACACCGATTGCCACGTTCACTAAGTTGGGGTGTGAGTTTTTCACTCTCCACACTCTTAGAATGAAATGAGGTGTCCAGAAACACAAAGCAAGCCCTTGCCCATTACAGGGATAAGTTTGTGACTTTGCACCGCGTTAGCGATAGCTTCGGGTAGCTCTGGGCCCAAGTTGGCCGGAATGGGGTCCCAGTTGTCCTATGCTGCTTGTGAGGAGTTACAAGTGTGTGCACTTGGAGCTGCCCTGGTGCAGAGGAGGCCATGTCCTCTTGCACACAGTTGTTCATTTCTGCTCTCAGCAAACTTTGGGAGGGAAATGTTTTTCTTGTTGGGTTTTTTGACGTGAGAAAAAATTGAGTGTGCAGATGCTTTATGCACAACCCTCGAAAGCATAATGATTTCTGCCTTGTCCTACCTCCATGCATTCTGCCAGGGAGGATGTAATTGGTAGTTCTCATGCCTGAAATCCCATGGAAATGATTAGTAATGTAATCCTGCATAAAATATATTACAGGAGTTTAGTTAAAAGAAATGCCCTTTAAAAAATTGATAGGCTGAATCTCTCTGGGCAGATATCAGACTTAAAGAGGACTTTTCTTTTTTTTTTTTTTTTTCCCCTTCCAGTGTAACCCAGCTCTTTTTCAGTAGTTTGAAGCTGGCTAATGCCTTACCCATGTTCTTGGATCTGCTGCCATTTTAGCTGCGATGGCTCTTTGAGCTGTGGTCAACTAGCAAAAGTCTTTGATCCATGTTGCCTCCTTGGGATTGCTCACATCTGTACAAAAGCAGGTTTTTGTTCTGAACACCTGCAGCGAAGGCAAGGTAACATGTCTGCTGATTAACCGATGCCCAGTGTAGCCAAGTGGTGTTCCTGCAGGTTGTGGATACTTCAGACTGGTCAGGTAGTTTGGGGCAGGTAAACAGAGCATTTGGTTCTTAGCACTGATGGGAGTTGCTGCATCTGTAAGCTGTGCGTTGAATGCCTTGAATGATCTTGTAATTAATCTATCTCGGGAATTTGCAGATTGTGCTGAGCATCCCACAACAGCATAAAATGATGGATTGTGGTCCATGGACACAAAAAAAGTAAAAAAAGTGCCCCCCAATCCCCTGCCCCATCCATAACATTTTATATTTTTTTCCCCCTCTATTTTATGATAGCAGTGATATTTGGGTACTAAAATTATAGGCCAGGTGCACAAAAATCAGAGCAAAAGATTCTGATTTTTATCCCTTCTGCAGTTTGAAATGAGTAATATGCAGAGTACAGGATGATGGAAAGAGTATTTCCTGGGGAAATTTTAATTCCAGTTGTAACTAGTTTACTCAGTATGTCTTTAACTCCTCCTGTGGTCCTAAACCTATCTGTTCACCTCACATCTGTTCCCGCTTTCCTTGGAGCCCTAGAACTGGAAGCTGTGTTGAAAAAGGAAGCTACAACAGAAACCCAAACTTTTCTTGCAATTACATGCGTGTGACTGATTTGCTACTTGGTTTTCAGACACCACTGCTGGTTTAAATGTACATGCCTCCCCTTGTTTTACTCACTGTTAGCTATTTCCATAGTTCGGGGCAAGTGGACACATATATAGGGGGGTGTGTATATGTGTTTAGTACTTCTGATAGCGTCTACATATTTCTTAAAATGATGTTGTCAGACACTGGTATGGTATGATTTTAATTTTCTTTAACCTTTCACTTTCTCTCTACACTTCCTCCTTTGCAGAGGGTCAGCATCTAAGGCTTTGCTTCTGTGATTTTGGTTACAGGTCTGTAGGTATACATTATATATTTTAATGTGAGCAGAATTGCCTAAAGAGAGCTCTTTCCGTATTAGCTCTTTGTAAGTAGTTCTGAACTTGTACATGCGTGTTTCCAGGCTTGGGGTTTTTTTTTTGTGTCAGAACCCAAGCTTGCCTTTTATGGGTCAAACAGTGGTGTTTGTGAACAGGTAGGCAATATTAATTTTAGTAAAAAGGCTCTGCATCTGGCGCATAGTCTCATAGACAGATGAAATCATGAGGAATAACTGGTAATGTCAAGTAGAATAGCTGATAAAATTATTAAATTATGGAGCATTGTCTGATCTGCTCACACAGCTTTGCCTGTTACAAGTGACAAACTAATATGCCATCAAACTTGACAGCCCTCTTAGTTTATTGTAGAAACTCAACACAAACTGTCGTTCATGTGCTCTAGAAGTGATGTGGTTTTGATAGCAGGAAATACATTCCTCCAGCACCTTATAAAACTATAGAGTTGGCTGAGTGTTCTATAAAAGAAAGCATGGAATCCACTTCATAATAGCAAGTTCAGCTTAGACTGAATGTATGTACCTGTCCTCTTGCTTTCCTTTCATTGGAGCTTGTGGAACCATTCTTTTAAAATGAATGCTTTGGTTAGAAGATATGCAGGAAGGCGTTGGATGCAGTCTGTCACAGAGCTGGAGACCCAGACTATGGGAAGCTGTGCTTCAGCGTGGTGTGATGATTTTAGTGGAGATAAAACGTGTTCATCAAATCTCTGGCCTGTACAGTACCTGAAGTGGGTGTTTTCATGAGGTTCAAGGCACGCCAGGGCAGCGCAGCGAACAGGAGCCCGGTTTTCAACCCTCTGTTGTAATGGTTATATCCAGGTTTCAGTTTCTTAGTGTGTGATATGAAGGATGGGGATGAACATCATTCCTTTGAGGTAGGTCTAATGAGGGCTGATGCAGAGCATGTATATCTACTGCCTTGGCCTGTGTTCCTTCATCCACTTCTATCCATATTAATATACATCTGGCATCCTTCTTGGAAATATTGCACGTGGTGCCAAGCCTTGTGGTGGTTTTGTAATGGGGCTGATGAACGTGTGACTGTTCATCTCTCTTCCACCGGTCATCTTGGAAAGAAACTTTTCCTCAGGGCAAAGTGGTTTGCCACTGCACTGACCCTGTACTACACTGAGATGATACCAATCAGTTGAGAACATCCTTACATCTTAAAATGTATCCAAGTCAATTGGCTTAGTCTAGGGTAAATTTGAAGCTGATTTTCATGTAGTTGCTGATGACAGAAGATGAGAGTATATAATATAAATACAAAATTTTGCATCTCAGTGGGTTGGGTGCATTGTCTACCAGTGAAATAGCCATAACAGACCCATCGTGTCAAGAACACCAGATTTGCTCCAATAGAATGCTTAATTCATGCTCTTTTAATCTACCTGTGCTATTCTACAAAGTGCAGTTGATTAAGAACCAGGCATTAAAGAGAACCTCTGTTCTGTTTTACTTTGTGTAGTTCTCAAATGCAGCATCTAAGAAAAGCTGTTAGAGGGAAGAGTTTTGTATTGATACATACTTCTCTCCCTTTCTGAGATTAAAGGCCCACCTAAATGCGGCATTCTGAAAGGACTGGAGGTTATCTTTCCAAATTCTCTTTTGGGAAGGAAGGCTTCTGTCCCTTGAATTAACTCGGCTGCTTTATTTCCATCCGTTTGCTCTCTGGTGCATTGTCACAAGATGATCTGATACTTCAGTTTCTTGCCTCCATCCTACTTTACTCATAATGAAATTTTGCCAAAAGTGCTGATCCAGATTAGCAAGAACATGACACATCCGTGAAGTATCAGACATGATAAAAATTAGTTTTAACATAGAGGATCAGGGCCATTAAGATTCTGAACTAATTAGAGACTGAATTAGCCTGGAATTACAACTGATTTTCATATCTGTTTGAGATGGAAATACCAAGTAATAACAAGCAAAGTTGATGGAGTTTTTACTACTTCGGATTTCTCCAGGAAGGAGAAGGTCTGTAATAAGATGAAGTTGCCTTTGTCTTGTTTCTCTTTTGAAAATACATAATTTAATCATTGTTCTTGGAACTTTAGTTTTCATTAGGTGTTTCAGGAATGAGAAACACTGCTAAGTGATCATTCTTGATAAGCAGAAGGTAATACTTCGGTGTCTGAATTGTTCCACTGAGCTTACTGTGCTGCACAAGGATGCTGTTGCCCTCCAGCCCCTGCGTGCTTTCATACGTTACGTTTTAAAAAAGAATGTATATGTGTTTATGTCTATACTGTGTTTCCAGAAGGCTTTGAGGAGTGCATTAAGGGTATTTCAGTTACAGGCATCAGAAGATATACTGGGCAAAAGTTTAGGATTTATGTTTTAATAAGGTTTCCTGTCATTATTAAACCAGTAAAACTTACCTAGCTTCTCTTAAAACTGCTTAGAATAACTTACTTGGTTGATTGGATTTGTTTCCTGTGGAAGAAACTTCTCACAGATTGCAGCCTTTGTGTTGTGTGGGAAGAATGAAGTAAGTATTGTTGCCTTTGAGCCACTGGCTTGGAGATAAATCCTGAATATCGGATCATTTGGGGGTATGTGTGCTTCTCTTCAGAAACATTTTTACATTAAATCAGTAGGGGTAATTGGTGAATGTTAATGGTTACCTATAAAAAGACAGGACAGAGTGTTTTGCTTACTCTAAAAACTAAGTATGTAGAAAGAGCTGGAGTGTATTCAAGTCTGTTTTGTGTGACTATTAATCCAGACAGTTTTGAGTCAAATTTTAATTCTATTTGAGCTCATGTTCAGTCAAGCACATGTTAATTTTGTCCTTATTCAGGAAAGAGCTTACATTGACCATATGCTTAAATATCATCAGCTGCTGAATTAAACTCTGAAATCCCTCAGGTGTTCTGCTGGCTTGCTTTTATTGCTGCCTCTGTACCTCCTAACAGGAGGTTGGTATAGGAATATCTTTGGTGGTGGAAGAATTTTAGGAGCAGAGCAGAAATCTCCAAGTATACCATGCTGTCTTATGTTGGTCTTAAGGGAAGCTGGGGACCTTGGTCTGCAGCTCTACATTCTTCATGTAGTGACTTAATTACTGGTGAAAATATCAGATGGCTGAGCAGTTCAGTATTGAAGTTTTAAAGAGCATGAAAAAAATCTATTCTTTCTTTCAAAAGGTACCACTTGCTATAGTTTTTCTCAAGCATTTGTGCAGCTGATTTTTTGAGAGATCCAGGGGTTTGCATAGTAATTGAAATCCCTGTCCAAATTTGTTGCATTTTGTTTTAAAAACCCCTCCAAAGTGTGTTACACTGCACATGTTTTGTTTTCCTCTGATCTACGCAAGTTCTGCACGTTACTAATAAATGATTATTTACATTTTTTAACTTGACACAGTTTTGCCTTACAGCTTAAGTGTGAGGAAAGAAAGGAAGCTAGAATATAAATTTTGTTAGCTTAGCCAACTATAAGATTAAGGTGCAGAAAGCTAAGTGCAAACAGCTGCTGACTATGACAAGGGGTACTTGGTGAATGCTGTTTTAATGATGTTAAAGTTAGAAAATATGTTGATGAGTGTCTTGAGAAAGATTAATTCATATAACTTGTTATAACATGCAAGAGGGCTTGAGATTTGTATCTAATAAATATTGATGGTTTGTAACAGTTTGTTGTGCAGATAAATGCCATCTGACTATTATTGTCAAGCTTGTTTTAACCTTCAGAGATAACTTTTTAGGAGAGAAACATACTGCAAAAGCTCTCTGGCAGAAAGGCAAGTATTGGAGTCTGTTGATCTACTTCAAAATGCTACTTGTAGTAAAAAAGATTGACAGTGTGGGGGTTGGTTTTATTTGTTTGTTTGGTTGGTTTTTTTCTGGTTTTTTTTTTTTTTTTGTGTGTGGTTTTTTAAAGAATTTTTATATATATAATTCTTTAGCTGTTGTTCCACCCAGCTAACCATTCCAGTGAATGCTTAGTTCTGCAGCTATCCCTTAATTTCAGGGAACACTATTGTGGCAGAACATCTTTCTGGATTCTTTATCCAGAATCATCTGAAATCACATGTAGTCCTGTTTAAATAAGCTAGCTTTTCTTTGGCACCCACAACCTGTTTACTGATGCCGAAGTGCTGTAACATAACACGTGTAGAAGTTTCTGGGAGAGCTTAAAAAGCTTTTTGAAAAGTATATTCTTTAATATATTCCAGTGGTTTCTTGAACATAGGCTAGGGATGAATGTCCCATGTTAGACAGTGGGTGGGGAGCACACGGGTAATACAAAAGGAGTTTTATGTTGGAGCATCCTTCTTGCTTCTGCAAGATGTGCTGCAGGTTTTGTACCCTTCTCCCTACCCCTCATTCAGTTATGATTATCTGAGAATCTGCTTTCAGGAAATATGAAAAGCAGTAGAGGTTACCCAAATCATGGGTTATGTGCATCAGGATGCACTATTTACATCCAAGAGCTTATTACTGTCTATCTGGGACAGTATAAAATGTAGGCTGGATTCTGACAGAGCCATTAATATGCATTATGCCATTAACACTGCACAGGTAAGTGCAGTATGAAGGGCAGCAGTGTAGACAGAACAACAAGGTATGTGCTTGGTTCTGCTACTGACTTGTGGGGTGGCTGTTGCAAGTCATGGTGGTTAGGTCTCTGCTTCTCTTCTGTGCCTTGCTTTCGTTGGGATCTCTTCAAGAAAGATGCAGTCACTTGATAGGTTGTGGAATACCGTGGATTAAGGCTAGCATAAAATTATGCTGTGACCTGCTTTCATCAGTGGTAGTGCACATGTAGTCATGATGAGGCTTTTCAGAAAGTATTTTCTGATTTGACCATTAGATTAACATTTTCACCGTGTTAGAATTAACAGTTTGTGTTTTCTCTTAAAGTCACAAATATCAGGGCATCTTCCTCATGTTTTAAAAGAATGGTACAGAAAGCACAAACCATCGAGGCTCTGAACACTATCGATCTGATGCAGCCAGCATTGCAGTTTGGGTTCTAGTGAAGTCAATGCCAACAATGTGATTTACTCCGTTACAGCAGGAGTTTTGCTTGTGATCTGATGCGTTAATTGAAGTGCCTGTGTTTTCGACGTCAACAGAGTTTTCTTGCAAGGAAAATAAAGGTTGTTTGCATCATCAGCTGTTCAACTGTAATTTTAATTGCAGTTTTTTCCTCAGTCTTCAACGTTTAAAAGCAGAATGCTTTAGACTAACAGTGAGGAGATACTAGAACTGGGAAAGCCGGATAACGGTTCCAAGAACTTATTTATTACTAGGCTCATGTTTTCAAAATTACAAATTCCAAAATGAGTTTTTTCAGGCTTGTTAGTCCAGTTGTCTTCTGTCTGGTGAGCAAAGCCTACTTTGCTAATCTTTCTGGTTGTAGGGCTATGAGCTGTAGCTTTCATATAGAAGGTATGCGTTGGCTTTAGTGTTCTTGCAGTAAGATGCCGATAGAGTTGGGGATTTGTTTTTTCTTCAGCATATGTGAGCTTTTTAGGTCAGAAACATCTTAGAATAAACAGCTGATTTACTGATTTCTTAAATTACGGCTAGAAAATCGACTTGCATTTTGAGCATGAAATGGGAAGGAGGAACCTAGGATTTGTAGGAAAGAGCACAATTCCTTAAATCTTCTCTATTTTAACCAACCTCATGTTTTCAGAACCTGGTTAGGAGCTCTTGATCACTATGATTACATATGATAACAAAACTGAAGTCCTCTGGAGAAACTCAAGACAATTTCTAGTGGTGTTTGTGGGTGGACTACTGATTTTAATACATTTGGGATAATGACTCTTAGCAGGTTTTGGTGGTGGTTGTTTGGTTTTTCCTCTTTCCTGCAGCATCACTGTAAACAAGACTTTCATTGGACAGGGTTTAATTGATTGGTTGGATAGATAGAAGCCATCAGGAAACAGACAACAGAACTCTGTGTTTTTGATTTATTTAGGCATTTTGGACTTTCTTCCACGGTCTTGCTGAAGTTTCAGCTTCCGAAAATTTGATCAAGGAGATAGTCCATTCTGTATCTGACTTTAAAATAATATTAATAATAAAGAGGGCTGGGCAAGACCACCGCTTCTAGGGGATTGGAAACAGTTTTGCAGTATGGATCCTTCAGAGAGGTGCTAATGCTTACTCGCTGCACAGCCAGAGTCACAAGGAGTTGAGGTAGCTTCTGGAGGCCTCAGGGCTGATGGATTAATGGACAGCTGTTAGCATTTGAGGTGCTGGGAGCTAGCATCAAGGAAAAACGCTGTTGACTTTCTATTACTAAATTATTACCTCTAGAAATTTTTGTTGCAAGTTCCCCTTTCAGTTGTTTCTGTGTACATGAACAAAACTTGTTTTGTAGCGTTGCTGGTAACTCGATACAGTGATTTTACAGACTGACATTAATGATGATTGAATGAGTAAAAAGACTGATTTTGATGATTTTTTTTTTTTATTTTAATTGCAACTGCTTGAGCCAGTGCACTGGGCTGTGCATACACTCAGAATCACTGTATTTATAATGCAGTGATACCTGTTACATCTTAAGTCAGTACACTTCTGTGCTTTTCATCACTGTTTGAGATCACTGGCCTAGAGCTTTTGAAGCTTGGATTTCGTGCTAGGGGTCCGTAAGAAATGGCCAAATACAAAGATAAAACACCCACAAAAAACTCCAGCAATCTGATAAAATAAATCTACTGATGGTAATAGGAGTGAGGATGCTACCTGCAAGTAGTGTGTCTTGTCAGCAATTTTAACACTCTTCTAAATTAGGTCATTTGAGGTAGAAGTAAAAACATTCTGATAGAACTAGAGGCTGAGGACCTTTGGGGAATAAAAAAATGTCAAACCTCGGTATCGGCAAAATTTGCCTTGGCTCTGTTAGTTCATGTAGAAACAAAATTTTTTTACGTCTTGATTAACTGTAGAATTAGTACATCACCGTACAGTAGGTTGGCGATGGCATGTCAGTTTTTGGAAGAAAAAGTTGTCCAGCTTCCTATTCCTTGTAGTTATCTCCAAGGGTTTGAACCCACACCAGCAAAACTATGCCCATGTTTGCCAGGAGATTCTTGTGCCATTCAGGCAAGTCCCTACAAGTGCTTTTTTGGCAGTGCTTTGGTGGAGGTTCAGATATTTGTACAGTAAGCTCAAAAGAAAACTTCAGAGTGTGAACCCAAACGTACCTTAAAAAGAAAAAAAAAAAAAAGGAAAAAGTTGTAACCGCAATTTGACGCAGCTCCAGTCATTACCTACTGCTCATCAGCTCTAATCTGCACATAGCAGCTTGTTTCCTCTCTCCTCTTGAGGTTAAACTTGTATCAGCAGGGGAATGTGTTAACATTTGAGATCAGAAGGCTCCCAGAGACTCGCTCGGCAGAGCTGCTGGCATGAAAAGCCTCGCAGTCTGGGTCTCGAGGGCAGCCAGTTTAAGTGTGGGTACAGGGACTGAAACTGCTTTGTTGGCATTCTTTTTCCATCTTTGCTGATCTAGAAATTATTTTATTTGGTGATTTGGAAAGATAAAAGCTGACGGGAGAATGGGCTCTGTCAATCAAGGCTTCTTCCTCCCTTGGCTCCGTGCAGACCTGGGTCAGGAAAGCGCTGAGAAAGTGCATGGATGGTTTTGGCAAAAGGTCCAAAGTGCAGATGCGCTGCTGTGGTGAGACAGCAGCAGTTGCACATGTGGAAGCAAGCACAGCCTTCCAAGCACTTTTGAGTGGTGAATATAGCTAAAAAGCTGGAGAGTGGGTCTGCCTTCTGAGAAATGATTGGCAGAGCTGGAACATAACTGATTACAGAAGCAGCAGAAGATTGCGAAACATTCATTTATGCCAATTCAAATTGCTCTGGTCCCTAGAGACTTGGCAGTGTGATTCACCACTATGAAATATTCAGGTTTTAATCACCATTGCCTAGTGCAAAAACTGTAACTCGGTCATTTCTAAGGTATTGAGCTTTTATTCTGCATAAACAGCTGTGAAGGTCTATGGAAAAAGCATGTAAATAGGTACAAAGCATAGCTATATATTCAACTTTTAAAAGCATGTATATATCTAAACCGTCTACACATTTGTATTCACTTGTCTGCAGACATAAAAGGGTTGGGGAAGAAATGACCTGTCTGTTAGGAATGATTTCTGTATGTTTTGGTGGATGAAGAGCAGGGCACAGAGCTGCGCATCGGGCGTGCTAACAGATTAGCAGTGGCACAGCGTGGAGGATTTAACGTCTGCTGAGACATTTCTCACAGTAACTTAAATGCATGTCTGAATTGGTCTTAAGCTTTATTCGAAATACCGAAATCCTGGGTTTGTCAGTACATCAAACTTTGCCAGCTCTGAAGGTGAATTTCCGTGGAAGTTGATATTTTTGTTTCAGCTTTGCCCAGCAGTTCCTCATTGCCAGACTTGCTGCTGCAAAACAGTCCACAGCTACAGATCACTCGCTTCCTTTAGTTCTTTTCTGGGAATCCCAAACCCTAGTACTCTTCCTTCTGAATCTGGCTACTCATACAGCTTGAAGTCATTATGCTTCCTGTTATCCAAACGAGCTGTCCTCTGATAAACACAGACAAGCCTTTCTGTTCTACCGGATCATTGCATCGCCCTGTTTCTGCCCTATCATCACAGTGTGCGGCACTCCTGGAAACACTGTGTTCCCAGCTCTCCCCCTCCACCTAGTCAACATGGCTTGCCTGCCAATTTATTCTCTTTGTGGGTTTGGTCATTCTCATACAGCTATGCCAAGAATTACTTAATGACTTGCAGCGGGATTTGGAGTGACCGTATAATGGAGTGCAAAACAGATTTGTGTACTTTCTGCTGCTTAAAGATAGATGAGCGACGACTCAGGATTGTTAAAACACAACTCGGATGCTGGGTCTTAACAGATGCCAAAGGCCCTTTGGTCTGCTTGATCATCTGAAGGTTTCTGTTTCAATATGATACCAAAGGAGATATAAGTGCATCAATGAGACATCGGCTTTAGCTGAACAAAAGGGGCAGGTAAATACCTAACCTAAATCTCTTTTGTCTTGGCTTGTTTGGTGTTGTGAGTTGTTTGTTGTTGTTGTTGTTGTTGTTGTTCTGTTTTGGTTTGTTTGGTTTGGTTTGGTTTTTTTTTAAGGACCCCAAATTTTTTTTTCCTAAGTTCTTATAAAAGTTTTGATGCTCTGCTTTCTCCACGTTTAGTGTCATAGCTGTGTAATTCGTATCTCTTAAGAATGCCTGAAGTCACCCTGAAAAATAAGAAAAATAGGAAAAGGTACAATTCCTGATGTCATTAATGCAAAAGTTGTATGTGTGAGGATGTGCCTGTGTTTTGCTCTTAAAAGCATTGCTCTTAGTGTAATCCCTGTCCCCTGTGCTCATGTTAAGGTCTTTTCTGCACAGCTGAAGTGTAGCAAGTAGGTGATGTTAGCCCCAAGTTGTTTGTATGTGTGTATTTTTCTTCTCAGAATTCCATTGAAAGTGTGAGCTTTGTATTTTGCCATTTGGAAAGAGGCATAGAATCCGTTTTAAATCCCAGGTAAAATTGATTTTTCAAAACTGCAGCTTCTGAGGTGTCTGTGTTGGACTACAAGGCCTCGGAGCCTGGCTTGATGCAGCAGGAAGGATTCCAGTGCGGTCTGACTTTTCTTATGAAGCTTTAGCTTCTTGATTAGTATTGATTCCTGAAGGAATTGGCCACTTGAGTAGATGCTGAATCAAATAATCCCCTCAGTTCTTGCTTTGCAAATCCATTGTCGTGGAACAAGCTGCCGAGAAGCTTTGCATACGTGCCACAGCACGAGGGGAAATTCTCTCACGGTCTGACGGGTAAAAATTGAACCTTTTTTCTTCTCCAAGTACTGTTGACAAGTGATATTTGTGCATAAATTTTAGGGTAATGGTTTGTAGTTACATCTAATAAAATAACAACAAAAAGCCAGGAGTAGGTTTTTGTTGTATCTAAGTGATTTAGCCTTTTAAATCACATAGGTAGTGTTGAAAAATTTTCCCATCTCTTAAAAACTCTCTACCACTGATTGAACTCCTGACACACAGACAGTGCAAATGGAGCACTTGCAGCTAATGCAGCTATTAAATGTTGTACTCTAAACTGGTCTGAGATGTTGGTGACAAAAACATCGGGTCCTCCTGCCCCAGCTGTTTGAGGCCTTGGCTGTAATGCAGGGTGCGTGCCGGGTGCTGGGGGATGCCGGCTGGGGAGCAGCGAGCAGGTGAGACCACGTTAAATAGCCGGGGATTTTTTCTGGCTGTGAGGTTCAGAGGAATGGCAACAGTTCTGGTCCGTGTTAATTGGAGTTCTTAGATTATAAACTCCAGTCAGTATTTGTGAGAGATTACTGCCGACGTGTGAAAGTAAGGATGAACCAAGTGGGAGATCCAGGATCAGCCACGTAAGCCTTGTTTCTGCGAGCTGATTCGGACAAATCCTGGGGAAGTCAAGTGATTCCCACCGTGGTGCTGTTCACAGACTCGGAGCCTCTGGCTGAAACAGTTGGTTACCTGTTCTGCACTTGAACTACTCTCTGGGTTACCTGTTTTCTGTCCTTCCTCTCTTGACTGCTGCGTTTTTGGTTATTGTTCACAGGAAAAGCTCAGCCGAAATCTTTTTACTGGAATCCTGGCTCTGCTTTTCATATGAGCTATAGCTGTAGTTCTTGTGCAAATACTTGCTTTAGTTGATAGCTTCAGATAACAAGTTACTAAATACTTCTCATTCAACCTGTTTCTGTTCTATTTTAAAGTATTTCAAGTTCTTTGGTTTGAGGAGGAAATAATTCACATGGGAAATAGGAGCTGTGGAAAAGCATGGAGATGTGGGGAGTATATACTGCTACTCATTAATTGCATCAAGGGGTATCGGGCATCCACACAGTGCAGCTATACTTCTCTGTTAGGACTAGCAGAATTGTCAGTCATAAGTGGTTCATTCAGGAGGTGATCCATGTAAAGCATCCTTTGGAGACAATCAGCTTGTCCTCTGCTTTGATTTCTGATTAAATTTCCGAGACTGAATTTCTTGTAAGAAGAAAGTAGCCCTTGGATGAATTTCCAGAGGAGAAGTATTGATTAAGAGCTATTTATGACCCATCTGCACTTCAGGACAAGCAAATATGCTAGAGGTGGTAAATACAGCCAAATAGAAAAGCACACTTGGATTAGGCTCACTGATTATGTTTTTCCTCCTCTGGGAAACTAATATTCAGAGCCTCAAGTATTGACCGTAGATAGCATAAGTGTACCACAAGGGAAAGAAACATCACAACTGGTGAGCAGAACGAGAGAACTCATATTTTTTAGGGTGCAAAGAAAATACAAGAAGTTAAGTTAAAATGTAGATTATGATTACAAAATAACATGAAGCATTCGTATAATAAATACCTGAAAATACTTGTGTAGTGTAGAAAATAATGTTCCTAGCACTGTCTTTGAACACTGTGCACGAATGAGTTTAATAGATTAATGTCTTGCATTTTTGAGGTCTCTGAACTTGCTAGACCATTGGGATCCTTAGCAAATTTCCTGAAAATGATTGGAATTGCTTCCCTCGCAGAAGCAGAAAGTCAGTGTCCACTGCTAATGCTCTTCCTCACGCGCACTGTGCGCTGGCTCAGGGGCAAGTGAATGACCAAGCATCTTGGAGCAGAACTGGTTGTCTTCTGCTGATTTTGCAAACACAGAGCTAATCCATTGGTTTGAAACAGCTCTTCTGTACCGCGCATGCAACGCCTTAAAATCATAGTGCCGTTTCACAAGCCTTTACAAGTAGTGATACTGTTGCCAAACGATCTCTGCATATTGATAATGAATTTTCTCTGTTATGCGTTTAACTTTGCCTGGGGTGGTGCGAAACTAGATGACTGAAATGATTTATGTGATGGAAACCTGCTCGAAAGCTCGTATTAGTGGTGGTTTGACAGTTGTTTGGCTTTGTTACTTTAAGCGACTTTTATCATGGAATCAGTTTATAAAATAAAGGGGGGATGAGTGGTGTGTGTGCACAGCAACCGATGTGTCAGACCCAACCATCCAATATAGAAAGGTCCTGGCTGAAACTAACACAAGTCGAGTGTGAATCTGTGATAGCTCAATTAAATGTGCAATAGTTCAAAGAAATGTTGAACCTGCTGCAGCAGCTCTCTTCTCTGTTAACATATCCCTTACAAACACCCATGAGAACTTGAAAGATTATTTGTTGTTGTTATTAAAATTTATTTACTTATAATTATTAAAAACTATTAGGTCAGGGTTACTTTCATTACATTCAGCTGCAGTTGCAAGACTTACCGTTTGGAGCTCTGAGTTTGTTTTTCAGCCTTTGCTGATGTCGTTTTACACAAGCCTTGCTTTTTGTTAGGAAGGGGAAATGCTAGGGACTTGTACGCTCCCCTGCATCTTTTAGCTAGAGATCCAGACTGGTTTCAGAATAGAAATTCTAGATAAGGCTAAGGTGCTTTACAGGCTAGGTAAAGTTTCTAAATTTTCATAGTAATAGTAGCTTCTTGAAATGTGCATTCTTGGGGTGGGCAAGAGATGTGAACTTGAGTGGTTTGAAAAAGAAATGGATTAAGTGCTTAGAAAAAGGTTTGGCAAGAAGATGTGTTCCTAGTAATTAATACTTTGGGATACGCAAAAAAAAAAAATGAATAAAAAATTTCCGACACGTTCTACAGTGAGATGCTTAAAATCAGTGTCAGAACTCTGAGGACTTTCCGTAAGTGTACCGTGAGGAATGAAGAGCAGAAGCCAAAGCAGATCCTTCTCCTTGTCTCCCGTGGGAGGCCGTCGTGGCCATGCCCCCGTTTCTCTTCCCTTCTCTTTGCCCTGAGTGCCATGGTGTGCTGCTTGTGGTGTGCTGCTTGTGGCCTGCAGGGCAGGAGAGCGGCTTTCCTCTGGAGCTGGTGCTGGTTCCTGCACCAGTGTAGAAGCTGTTAGTAGGAGTGTGTTCTATTGGTACTATGGGCTAGTTCTGTATACAGATAAGGATTAATATTACTCTGAAATCGGTTCTGAATTACTTTGCTGATATTTCATTAAATGCATTCAGTGATGTAATAGTTTTTGTATTATTACCTCAAATGCTGTCACCTTCCTTGAGATTCAGTATAATGAGACATAAGCATGGCTTAAATGAATTTTTTTTCATTTTTTTTTTTTTAACATTATGTAGATGTGCACTAATGATGCTTGGAAATAAATATCTTTATATTTTATAACATTGTTGTCTATAAACAATCAAGCTAGAAAATCTTTTCCAGTGACAGCAGCTTTTCCTGGCTACTTTCGTATCAACATTTGGCATTATCTAGTTGCTCAGCTCAGTGCATTCTTGAATCATTTTCAGGAAGAAAAACCCTCCACGGGGCTTAGATTCTGGGAGCAGACAAAGGTTCTTTCTGTACTTTTTCTCTAAATCTTGTGTTTGCATGAACAGAAATGTTCTTTGAAGGAATTTGTGCCATGGTGGGGAGTGGAACAGTGCACTTATGAGGAGTTTTTCCTGCTAGTACCTTCTAAATGGGCTCTGGGTGTGGGTATGTGTCTCTTCAGCAGTCCTTGGATGTGTCTGCACCATGCTTCACAGCTATTATTACAGCTCATTTAAACACAGGCAAGGTAGTTTAAAAGAAATTAATTTGGCTTCCAGTAGTAAAGCTGTTGCAGGGCTAAGGTTTCACGGGCTGAATATCTAGCCAGAGCTGGTGTTTCTCTGTGTTCATGGTGATGTGTTTTATGGCTGAGGCTCACCTACAGTAGCTGTGTTAGAGGTAGATCAGGTAGGTCTTTGCATGCCACAGTCAAACCTGGCGTGTTGCTAAAGATTACGTTCCCTCTTTGCTGCATTTTATACCCGTGAATTTCAATAAAATTGCAAGGGGTGAAAGTTGAGAGAGTAGCTTTGTCACACAGTTGTTAGTTGGCACGTAAAATGAACAAAAATGGCGTTTTACTTCCCTTCCCTCGTAACTGATGTATCGCTGCCAGGCAAGGTGCCACCAATTGGCATCTGTCTCCAGATTCCCCATACTGACATGGGGAGCTCATAAAAGCATTAGGTCTGTGCCCCAGGAAAGGTTCACAAAAGCTTCAAGGGTTGACAGGGTTTTCTGCGTGTGATCTGTTTTGCTGGCTTGCTAGCTGGCAAGCAGCTCGGGGTGAAATCTTCCTCTCGCTCAAGTTGCTGAATGCTTTGCTATTGATCACAGTGCTCCTTCCACCCCTGCCTCCCTCCCCACATGCCGTTGAATTAACCTATATTTCAAATAGAGATCAAATCTGTAAATGTTGTCAGAGTGGCCATAACTGCTTTGAGCTGCTGGGTGTTGGAGGCGATTGACTGTGTTGTTGCTGGCCCTTACAGGAGATCAGGGGAAGTGGAGGGGTCTTGGTTCCTAAAATTGCCTCGTATTGCTACCTGTTTACTGCAAAAGACACGAGCCTCCTTTCAACCATTATGCTTCATGTTTTAGACGCTCTCCTGCTGCCAAGAATATTTTTACTCTGCGTCAAGAGAAAATGAATTCATGCCTTCAGGATTTGTGCTCTTTGCTCTGTGCTATGTGATAGCAACCCAGTGAGATGCGCAAGTGGAAACTGCATTAATGATTGATAAAAGCTGAGAGCTGTTTAAATTTTTTTTCCTGTTTAATGACTATCAATAATTTAATGCATTTACTGTATGTTTTTAAGAAATAACACCCATATTACTGGCCTGGGTTTAATAGGCTAAATGACTGAAGCTTCAAAAAAAACCCAACAGAATTCTGATTATGAAGTGTATCCTCTTCATAATTAAGAATACGACAGAAAAATATGAAGTCAGGATTGTAAGGTGGAGATAGAACTTGTGAAAAAAATGTTTCTGTATGTCCCCTACCCACGCCCCTTATCCTTTGAGCAGTTGTCATGTCAGCATGTGGCCCACTGAGAGTGGCACACAGGAGCCCATGCTACCAGCCTAGCAGGGAGTCCCAGGAGGATGCTGCTCTCCATGACATGGCCATGAGCCTGACTTATCTGTCCCTTACTTCCTAGGTCCTGAGTTCCACAACAGCACTCTTACTTTAGTTGGTTTATTAGTATTCTGTCACTTCAGTCACTTGGGGAAGGATGAGGAGCGTGGCTTTTCGAGAAAGGATTGCTTCCTTCTAGGTCTAGCTTAAAAGAGGGGAATAAATGTTTTGAAAATTTATTTCCCTCTGATTTTTTTGGAAGGGAGCAAATTTCTGAAGCCGTTAACATTGTTCCCTTGTAGTTGGGTGCACTGGGTTTGGTCCTCAAGGCTTTGCCTATAAAATGCAGGATATAAAAGCTTGTGCTGCGAAGGTACCTTTTTTTTGGTGGTTAAGAGAAAATGTAAACCTTTTTTTGATTATTGGCAATCATTGCCGTTAGACTGGTGAGTAAATGTCATGCATAGGTTGGTATATTTTCATAAGTGTGTTATCTAAACTCATGTATATGAGTAGTGCTTCTGTGAACTTTGACATTTGTCCACCTGAAAATCTTTTTGGGAAGAGCTTTTTTGAGTATCCAAAGAAAGCAGATGTGGAAGTACAGATAGGTGTAACATTTAAGCCGCAGAAAAGAGTTGTGTAAACACCTCTAAATAAAGGTATAGAAATAGACTACGTTTGGCATTTGAATTAAAGGTGATTCAAAATAATAAAAAATTAGGCTTCTTGTTTAGGAACTGTATTTTGTACAAGTAAAGCAGAGAGTCCTGTATTTGGACATCTGTTAATGGGTAGATACCGTGAGTTCGGGAAGACCTGGGCAAGTGAAAGGGAAAATGATGTAGGAGATCTGCATTTTGATTCCCTCTTAGCATGTTTTTCTTATCCCTTGCCTTTGCTTCTGCAGCAATATTTTGATAACTTTTTCTTGGCTATTTGTAATAGATACTTGAGAAGAGCTTCCTGTCTTTGTGCAGATACAGTTCTGGGAAGACAGTATTTGTGTTGGAAGAAGCTTGTTTCCTCCCAAATATCTCCAATACAGGTGTTTGTATATACACATATACATGTGCAGACACGCATACACGCGTGCTTCATAAGATATGCTTTTAATTCATACTAAATTAAATGAGACAGCTGATTTCTAGCTTGTTCTCTTTACGTTGCTGTAAGCAAGCACTATGTTGTATGCAAGTTTCATTTCATACTGACCTTGTCCCCACTGTAGATATTAGAACATAAACTGGAGAAGGAACCTGCTGCAAGGGGAGGTGAGGTTCCTGGCTTCAAAACACTGGGTTTAGAGTCTTGCTCTGAAAGTTAAGGGAAAGTGCCCAGAATACATGGGAGATGCCACTGCCATTAGTGGCAGAGAGACTATACACTGATGTTTCAGTAAGGTATGCAAGAGAGAGTTCTGATGCTGTTCTAAGAAACATCTTAACTACAGGCTGCACAAGAATGTATGTGGGAAAAGATCCTTTTGTTTGTTTGTTTCATCATGAATGGTTAAGAGTAAGTACTTTATTTTTTTTTCTTTCCTTAATTTGCTTGTTGGTTTTGGGTTTTTTTGTTTTTTTTTAACAATGAGAATTTGAGGTTATTTCTTCCCTCAATAGATACTCATGGAATCGTTATTTTATTACCTCTCCTAGATAAAGAGGTTGAGAAATGAACAGAGGAAAAAAGGAAAACAATTTTTTCCTATGATATGAACTTGAGCTATTTCACACTAGCGCATACTGAGTACACATGTAATTTACCTGAAGAAAAGTAGCCATTTGTTAAGCGAGGACTGAAGAACCTGGAGAACTCCTTTTATTTTAATTCCTCCTGTAAACTGTGTGAGGGTGTTGCTCCACCTCCCCCCCCTTTTTTAAACCCTGCTTTGCCTTACCTTATAAACACAGTTTGGGCAGGGGGCTGCTACATGCAGCAGCACTCTCATCTAATTCCTTTCTCTAGTTCTTGGTGTAATGGAAGTAATAAACATTGTAGAGCTAGAAAATCCAGTGAACGAGAGAATCTTCCAGGTTGATTGTGTATAATGGAGGCTCCTTTTATCAGAGTAGATCCCCAAAGGGCTGCTGGGGGCTTCTAGAAGGGGTCAGACAGGATGAGGTGTGCTGCAGACTGGAAGTGAGGGGAGTTACTTTCCCAAAACTCTTTCTTTTCTGGACTTAAAAAGTCTCTGGATCAGTTAAATTAGGATTTAGATCCTGCTAAATGTCATGCAGGTTCTTTAACAGTGGGAAGTGGGTTAGATTTCGGTAACACCTGGAAAAACCCACTGTATTTTCATTGTGCAGCAGGAGCAATAAATCCAACACTGATCAATCGGGAAGAAAGGTTAATTTTTATTCAAGATCACTTCTTGGAATCCCTGGTCCAGGTTTCAATCTTCAGCTCAGGTCCTGTTGAGAATCAGCGTGCATAGTGTAAGACTTAATGAAACCCAGCTCTAGCTGGTGGAATCAGGAATTATTTCTATGAAGCTTGATATAGGAAAGCAACTCTGCTAATTCCACTGCAGAAGTTGACTCACACACCATCTGAGGGGGTTTGTCTTAACATATGCCTCTTCATTTCTCTACTGTTGATGTCAACAATTTGTTGGGTTTCGATACACTGTTTCCCAGTTGTCTGTTTGTTTTCTTCCTGTAGTGGCTGGATACCAAAAACATTTTGACATTTTTCTTATACAAATTATCTCTGGCCCTGCCAGAAATTTAGTCGAGTCTTGACATAGTAATTTTGCTAGGCTTCTCTACTTGCACATTACTCAAAAGTCAAATTCGTATTTCACTTCTTTTTATTTTTTTTCTTGCCCAAGGATTTGAGAACAGAGCGATATCACCTCCTTTGGGGTGAGTGATACTGAGGCAAAGCTACATCCCTAAGTGGCACTTATGACAGATTCCTGTCTCCTTGAGAATGATGTTGAAAAACTTCCATTTTTTGGGTTGGTTTTTTTTTTTTTTTTTTGCACTTGGCCTTCTTTTTTGCCACCTCTTGATTTTGTGTTTGATTAAAAATATGCTTCCTCCAGATCTTGTAATCTGCTTTAAATTATTTCTCCTAACAGTAAGAGGATGAAAGTGTGTAAATTTTTTAAGCACTTGAAATGTAACCAGTCTATCAATTCTTAGCAGACTTTACCTGACACATGTGGGGGGTTTCTCTTAGGAGAGTGAAAAATGCTACCTAAACAGTCCTTTTGATTTAATAATGAAAAAGAAAAGGAAATGATATATGCGACTTAGGAGTAGAGAATGAGTGTGTGGTTGAGGTGGGGGATACAATTATTATTATTATTTTTTCTTCTGTTTTGCAACCTGGTCTGTGCTGAGCTGCTCAGTAAGTCGGTATTGATTAGCACATAGCCTCAGGATGTACACATGTCGGGAGCAATTCGCTGAGGGTCATTTCTTCTCCTGTCCCCACGGTCAGGGCTGTAGCACTGTTTCTGTCCTTTAAAAAAGCGTAACAATTTGAGTACTCCAGGTGTGGGGTTAAGTTGCTTTTAGTACAAGAGGGCTGCAGCCTGGCAGAAGGCAGAGATGTGCCCAAGGGGTGTAAGGCAGAGCAAGTGGAATTAAACAGTGTGGGAAGGTTTGCCCCTGGGGAGGCTGGTTTTCAAGCAGGTACACTTCTGTGTCGGGATCTGTTCTTTCACATTGTCCCATTATTGCTCAGCCCATTTATAGGTGGAAATAGCAAGGCAGAAGAGGTTCTGAATCGCTGATCTTGTTCTTTCTCTCCGCAGCGAGCCTTTTCTCCGTGTCGCCTTCTGTAGTCTTTATTTAGTTTTTCATTGTTTATTTACACTGCCACTGTTACTTCATGAATTCTTTAAATCATTGCCTATCTAGAGGAGAATCTGGACAGAATTATTCTTGCAGCTTTAAGTCTTGCTGACAGGAGGAGAGAAGAAGAGAGCTTTTGTCCCCTAGAGAAATGCAGGAACTGTGGCCATTTAGAATTGGACAGACGTGGTCGTCGTTGAGGGATACGCTGTGATGGCAGTGCTGCCTTTTATGTTGCTTCCTATCTGTTGGAGCCTCTGGTATCAAATCTCTTTTGGGAGACCGGGATTCATAAGCAATTGCATGCTGTTAGCAGGCGGGCTAATTAGCCTTTTAAGGGTGACAGAGGTGTGTGGGGAGATGTAAGGTACCATAGACTTTTTTTCCTTTATTTTGAGAATTTACATTCGGGTTTTCCACGGGACAGAAAAGGGCAGAGTTCTCTGTATGAATAGAAGCCAACAAAATGTGATGGAGAACAGACTGGACGTGTTTCCCTTTGCTCATTCCCTGTGGAAAACCTTGATTGCCATTTCCTCAAATATGTTGATGTCTTGCATGCACCCTTTAAAATAGTTTTCCACTTGATTTTCCTGCCTTTCATCAGAGGCAGGTACTGGAGGTAGGGAGGGGCCCATTAAATCTGGGTGTCTGTAAGTCTCTTTAAATTCATGTTACGAGTAGGGCAGAGAGAGACATATGGTCTGAGGTGAGGGATTATGGTTTTATGGGAGTGAAGCTGTGTTTCTAAATGGGTATCTTTAGTCACAAAAAGGCTTTTTGATTCCCTTCCCCTTTATTCTGATACTTAATGTTTTCTTCTGTTTTTGTTATTGAAAGGTTCATTACAGCTGGAATATGTGTCTTAAAGTAGATTGTCTTAAGAGAAAGAGTAGTTGTCTTAAAAAGAAATAGAAGTTACGATTAGTTGCATATGCCTCCTAATTCTAGGTATGATCCTTGCAGGGAAGAGTACTTAAGCACTTGAATGTCAATATATACCTGTACGTTCAGTGTGCGTGTTGGAATTTGCCTTTTGCCAACTATTTTGATAGTAAATGTGGCTCATTTGAATTTTTACTGAAGTGGGTGTGAGCTTGGCTGAAGCGTATTTACCTACTAGAATGAGTGCTCACGAGTATTTTTGAGTGGGACTCTCTCCCATTCTGACATGAATCCATCTTGGTTTGTTTTAGTAGTAGGTGACTCGACCTTCATATTCCATATTTTGATAAGGTGACAATAAAAGGAGAAAATACAGCACAGCTCAAGTTAGTGTTTTGGAACCGGAGTAGGAGAGGCACAGTAGCTCTTACAAGGAGGAGTTGTAATCTGTAACCTCTTCAAAAACATGAAAGCTAATACTTGTTTCTTTTTTTTGTCTTTTCTTTTTTTCCACCCCTTAGGAAATACTGTAGTGCTGAAGAAGAAAACAGCTCCCTGCTCCTTCGTTTTTTTGCTTTAGTGTTTTTTTGTTGTTGTTGTTTCCCCCCCTTTCTTCTTGCCTGAATTAGAAGCTCCAGGAATGTGCTAATTGGCGGCGGCCTCTTCAGAAAGGTAAGAGGTAATTCTTATCTGGTTTTTGAGGTATCTTGCCTACTCATCTCCTTCTGGAAAGGAAGGTGATGTTAGAAGAAGCTTGTCTACATTTAGCAAGTCTTCTGGTTAGTGTGGATTGCCCTTCTAACAGTGCCATACAAGCAGAAACTTCGTGTGCTTATCACTCTACTTTTATGTGCAGGATACAGCCCCTTGGGGAAAACTAGAAGACAAGATATGTTTTAAATGCTTGCAGAGAAAAAAAATGATGTAACTGTTGTATTGCAAACAGATGAACAAAATCGTTTTCTGAGTATCAGCTCAGGTGAACGGACAGTGAGATGGGGCTGGACAAGCAGAGTTGAAGAATTGTGTCTCAAAAAGTCCTTTTATTATTATTGTAAATGTACATTTTAATCAGATAAGTATAGATTACTGGTTGTTTAGTTATCTTGTTGTGTTGGGTTGTTTTTTTTAAAAACCCTGATTGTCTTGTGTGAGGTACTGGATGGTTTTGTGGCTGGGAGTACCACTGACAGATAAGACAGGAACCAGCTGGACCCCCAGCTCTAGCTCTGAATGTTGTGTTTTATGAAGAGTTGGAAACAGATGGCAATTTTTCACCTCTCCAAACTTCTTTAGTTTTGGGCAGAAGCGCAAAATATGGTGGGTGAGAGTTCAAATACACTGCCTTTTGTTGTGATACTTCCAAGCAATTAAATTCTGTGGTTACCTGGTGATGTGATCCACTTGAAGACATGCGATTCGTGTGTCAGGATCTATAAAGTACAAAAAAATTAGTGCTGTGGTTCACAGAGCATCCTGGGCTGCGTGAGTAGACTCGAGTCAGTCGCTAGACAAATTGCACATATATTTTAGTACCAGAACTTCATGTTTAGATTTGTATTTGCTTAGGAAGTGGCTGCAGTGCTTTGAGATGTCATTTCTCATTCTCTGTGACACACATTAACAGCGCCTTGTAGCAGAGGCATTCTCTTCCGTCTAGACCTCAGTCATTCCAGTTCACAGCTGATGTCTTCACTGAACCCAGCTCTGGGAAGGGGTTTATGCTGACTTGCTAGGCTCCGAACTGGGAAGGCCGATGCGCGATATAAATTCTTCTGCCAGATTTGCTCTGTGGTGCTAACCTTTGTGAAGGGTTTGGGAAGACGGCGCGATGCAATAATGTCTTCAATTGCCCCAGTGAGATTTGTCAGAGTTCATCTGTCAGACCCCTCCGACTGACTAAGTACACTAACTTATCAAGGATAAGCTGCAGACAGGTAATGTGCCTTGGGACGTTCGCTTTCTCATTCTCCATCTCCTTGCCAGTGCAGAGGCAAGCTAAGCCTTTATTGAACGGCTGCTGCCAGCTGCCTGGCTACCTTCTGCAATAAAGCTAATGACCTAATGGGCAAATGTTTCTTGGAAACCTTCAGCTGCAGCAGAGACAAGGAGAAACATACAGACCGGCTAAAGGGTTCTCGAGGAGTTTGCAATTTCCCCAGGGCTCCTTCTGTGTAATTACCTGTCTATCTCTTTGTCTCCTATCTTTTAATGCAGGAGGAGTGTCAGACTCCAGGCCGCTAATCTTTGTTACTATGGCAAGGCTGGTTACACTCCTCTCCTTGCACTTCAAAAATGGCAATTGCTGATGCCCAGCTGGTTCCCTGAGTCTAACTTAAAAATGGATGATAGCTTTTTCTCCTTGGTGCCAGACTAAATAATGCAGCTGCCTGCGCTGTTTCAGGCAGGCGTTGCTTCTGCCACTGATGCTGCGGCGTGCTGCGAGGAGCCCGCAGAAGCTGCCTTGTGGCCTCTGAACTTTTTTTCTCCCAGACAAGCGAAGGCTCTAAAATTCCTTTGAAACGCAGAATTTTGGGGCACACTGAGATGTGGGAGGGTTGGCTGAGCTGCAGGTGTGGAGGAAAGCTGCTATTAAGATTCGTAGCTCCAGCTGAGTTTTTGTACGGTTTCTGAATGCCTTCAAACTCCCTGGGTTGGGGGCCGAGGGAAGCACAAGCTTTGCAAGCTGTTTTGCAGGATCATGGGCATCAGTTGTTGTTATTGTCTCTCTCCCAGCACGCATGCTATGCAGTGAAGTGCAGCGGAGGCAAGTGCCTCTGCTCAATTCATCGGGTTAACAGAGAGGCTGTGCACAGCCCGCTGCCGTTTCCCTCTGCCTGGATGCACCTGCTTAGCCCTCTTGCAGGGCACTAGAAATCTGGAGGGGATTCCCTGCCTGCTGCTCCCCTCCTTGTTCCCCTGCAAGTTGCTGCTTGAGTTGCAACGTGTCAGATGCATCGTCCTTCTGAAGGTGTGGTTGGGGAACTGCTCCAGCACAAAGCACTTGGTATCTATGTGCTCCTTTCCGTCCTCACCAGGAGACAGAAACTTGTCCCTGTCTTGGATAGTACTCCTTTCCAGATGCTGCAGCAACTTGTACACCCAGGAAATGTATGTTGCTAAACCCCTTTATGGTACCTTTGTAAAACATGCTTTAACTGTCTGCAAATGTATGGTATTTAAGCAGCAGAGTCTGTATTATCCAATGCAGTCATGCAGACTGTATTCCTCAGGGTGAAAAGCTTTGGAAGGAGAGGCTGGATGTGATAGTGAAATTTGAGAAGCAAAGCAAAAGGAAATTCTTGTCCATGTGTTGGACTAGAGCAGGTTGAGGAGAGGTGGAGGATGGGGAAGCATATACCCTGTCCCAGACTGGAAACATTGAAGGTGGACAGAAAGGATGGGAGAGGCAGGGCAGGGACAAGGCAACAAAAGATCAGACTGGCTAGTGGCCCACGGTTTGCTGTGTTTTGTTTGCTGCCTGTAATGCTGGCCTTCCCTCTCCCATTCCCTCTAACTAAATTTGGGTAAAGATAACTTTTTTTTTTTTCGCAAGAGCAAGCATTCCTCTGTTCAGACTGTTTCAGAAGTTCTGTTTCTCATCAGTGCATCCAGAATGATGATTTTTTTTTGCACTGATTTTTGAAAGAACTTTTATTTCCCTTATTATTTCCTCTTCTTATTTGTATCAACCTGAACCCTCTCCAAAGGGAAGGTGATAGTGCTGCTAGCTAACATCTCAGGTGGATGACACTGTGTATGTTAAGCAGCATGCCTGTAATGACTTACCTCTCAGTGGGAAGCTTACACTGTTTGTGTTCCTCTTTTCATATATAAATCAAGTTCATAGCTCTTGAGCATTTGTAGAGCATTTCAACAAGATGTTTGTTTCAAGTCTTGGAATTTTTTTCCCCACAGATCCTTTTCAATAAATTTGGGGTTAGGATTTCTCATTCAGTGACTGTACTCAGTAAAATGAAGTGTCTGTCAAAGCTATATTGCACCTTGTGAGAGGATGACAGGTTCTTCCAGAGTCCTCAGTTTGTAAAGCCTTAACCATCTCCCAGTTTAAATCAGGACTTTACCTCTGCTTTAACGCCTTGAAGTACTTAATTAACTTGATGTTAACAATGAGCCTTTGCTTTGTTTTTTTTAATGAAACCTTTGATACTTTTCTGATTTTCATTTCATGAAGGTCATAGGTTTTGATTTTGTGTTCTGATATGGAGAAGATGTAAATGTCAAAAACTCTATTGGAGAAGAAAACCAATTCCCATCCCAGCAGTGCATTTTTTCAGGTTATTTGCATGTTTAGAATCTGTTTACTAGATAGTGTGTAAAAATTTAAAAAAAAAACCACCAAAACCAACCAACCAAACCCAAAAAACCCAAACAAAAACAACCAACAACAAAACACTCGCACACAAAACCAAAACAAGATGAAAAAAAAAACCCAGAAACAAACAAAAACTCAGACATCTGAATGCTTTTTTTTTTTCTCCTCCATAAAGATGGTTTTAAATCTGTGCATTTAAAGCTGTCAAAGATGGAGAGTTCAAAGCTGAAATTAACTTGTATGTGAAAGAAGTGATGTGAGAACAAGGTCTAAGAAGTAGTAAGAAGTAAAAATCTGGCTTATCTAGGCACAAGAAGCTAAGTTAAAATGGTAGTAAGAGACATGATTCTGAATTTTGTTATGCTGTCAGTTGTCTGTGTCAAGCCTTTTCTGAGGGCAGAATTCACAGGTCCCATGAAGTGAGTAAGTGAATTAGGGTTGGGCAGAGAGGTGGTGAAAAGGCTGGAAGGGCTTGCCTCGGGGCCACTGTGTCTGTGTGGGGGGCTAGAAGGTACTGTATTCCCAGGGTAGTGTAGCTATGGCAATGACTGGGTTTTGTTGCTGGTTAAAACCCTTTAGTTCTTTTGTGTTAGCAGAGCTAGCCCTGGGTCTCTTGGCTTCCCTCCAGTTTCAGCTGTTATGGTCTGCCTGCCTCAGTTGTCCTTAACGCAGTGGAGTTTTCAGTCGTCCTTGCAGCTGTCATCTTTGAAGTGTACAGACCTACTTCTGTATATAAAACCGAGCCTACTTATTTAGGAGTAACTCCTGTGTGGAGTGTTTCCTCATGCTGAGGCCTCCTTTCCTTCCCTGCTCCACCACCTCAATGAACTACAGTTGAGTCATTGGTCGACTGCTATTTTTGTCCCCTCCCAGGGGTTGAAGGGATGCTTCTGGAGGCCATATGTCTGCACACCATCACCCCTGGTGTGTAAGTAATTGCCCTGAGCATTGAGGTGACTTCTTATGCTCTCTGGAGCTTTGCAAGCCTGCTAGGAGGAGCTCTGGCTTGAGTGACTTGTAGTGGCTGCTGCAGAGTGCTGGGAGTACAAACTGACAGTCTGCAGGAAGGAGTTTTTGCACAGAGCCTATGGTGCTAATCCGTGCTTAGTGACCGAGAGGAACAAAGTGTAACACGTGGCTTGTTAGTGTAGGTGGCAGGTTTGGGTATTTTGCTTTTGCTTACACTGCCTCTTAGTCCCCTAAAGAAAGCTGGAAGCCCCAAGTCAGATTTGAATGTTGTTGAAGTTAGCAAAGCAAAAAACCCATGGTTTGTTGCCTGATTTCCTTAGAAGTGATGGCTGTCCTCTTCTGCTAGGGGATGACCCATCTGAGCACATTCTGCTCGGTCCTTCAGCTATGCAAAGATGCCTCTGAATTCCTTGTGTGTTTCAACAATTTGCCCATTCAAAAAAATTAATAACAAAACCCAAAGCAGCAAAATGTGTCTTGCTTAAAACAAGTGATTTAAAATATGAACCCGAAATCATGAATTGAGGCTTCAAAACCACATTTCCCAGTTTTGTTTCTGTCTTCTGGTATATGCGTGGTTTAATGTCTAGAAAATGTGGCACTGTCTGGGGTGCTGGGAGAACTGGGTGCTACTTACAACTCAGGTGGTGCTGGGGGTGGGAATCATTCCTATTGTTTGATCCCTTTTGGGCTTACCCCATGGGAAGACTCCAGTTCAGTTAGCTCAGGTATTATAGCAGAGACTGTGCTAACACCTTGTCAGCTTTGGGACAGAAGACAATTGATCCTACAGGAAGCCTTGTGCTATAAGGAAATTTTATGTGGAAAATTCTGGACAGATTGAACTTGCTGGGTGAATTTATACTGAGAAGTGCTTTGTAACATGTGGTCTGTAACTTTTTTGATCTGTGCTGATGGCCTTAAAAGCCAGATGAAGTGCATCAGTGACTCATGGTCACTTACTGCCCTGCTGTGTGATGTAAACCAGATCTTCCCTTGCTGCCTTCCCACATACAGCCTTGTCTGGCTGGACTATGAATTTCAGGCTTGGGCTTCTAAGTCTCCAGATCACACACTCTTCTCTTGAAAGAGACCTCTGAAGTTGTTTGTAACAGAAATACAAAGTTTCCTGTCACTACAGTAATATTCTGCCTGTGGTTTACCTCGATTGAACAGGAATTTAGACCTTAATGTTAGGGTGAGCTGGGAACGTTTGCTTCCCCTTTCCCTCACCTTCTCTTCCACTCCTCCTTCAAACTCTGAATTAGTTACAATTTTAGGCCTAATGATCTTTCAGTCCTCTCTGTGGGCATTGTTGCAAAAGAACTGATGCTTAACTATCAAGGAAGATAAAAGAAGGAAAAGGGAAGATGGGTGGGGTTGGTTTTTAAAATTATTATTGTTATTACCCATCTGCAAAATTTGGATCAGGGTCCAGTTTGAACTGGAGAGGGTTTGGAGATCAGAGCAGGTGCC
>WUAM01000323.1:33221088-33238491 GCA_024336885.1 Actenoides hombroni
GAAATAGAGATGAAAATTTGGTATATGAAGCAAAGTGCTGTTTCCTAGCAAAATGAGCAGCTATGATATATTTAAGTCTTCAGATGCTTGGCTAAAGAATTATAACATACGGTTTTTGCTGCTAGAAATTGAGATTTTGGCGGTAATATGCAACTGTGAAATCTGTAGGCATATACTGTAGCAGAAGCTGTCTTTATTCATATACAGCACATGGTATTTGGCTTGGGAGAAAGTTCTTAGCTCTCTAAGAAAGTCAGGATTTTGATGGAACCGAATGCTGTTTGTGCTTCCTATTTAAAATTAATTTATTCTGGAAAGACAACTGAATTGCATGTATTTATTGTACTATTATTTTCTCCCTGTTCCCAGCAACACAGTGTATTTCCCTGGCTCTTCTTTCCAGGCTGTTTCTGTTCGAGCTTGTGACTGTAATTACAGTGAGAAGTAGATGATATCCATCTGTATATTCCAGCAAGAGAAACTGAGCTTTGAGTGAATTTTGGACTGTGGGACCTTTCCTTCCTCACCTTCCTCTATAAAAGCATTTGTGGTATGCTGGAAGAGTACTGGAGTTGTCAGGCTGCATGGCCTAATAAGACACTGCTAGTATAGGGAGAAGGGAGAATAAAAGGAGAAGGATGGAAGTATGGAAGTTGTGGTTCACCGGTGTCACATTAATAGTATCCTCAAATCAAGTGCTTATTCATTTTAACCAGAGGTTAATTAATCACAGTGAGTAGATAAAATGATAAGCTGCTTTTAATGAAGTGAAGCAGCTTTATTAGCAGTAAGCAAAATACAAAATATTTGGTCTCTGGCACATGTGGTTTTCCTGGGGCCTGTGTTCTGCCACCAGCTTTGGAGTGCCCCAGCCTTTTCCTTGCTGCACTCTGCAGGCCACGCTCTGTGTGTGGCCAAGTCAGAATGCAGGGGAACCAATCGCATCAGAAGCAGGTATAACACTTGAAAAACAGAAGAAGAAATGTTCCTTACAGATCTTTCTCGATGCCAGAGACTAGCATTTGCCAGCTTTTGTACTTCAGATGCTGTTATTTTTCTTTTGAGATGGCAGGCTTTATTGTTGACATAGCAAGCAAGCAAACAAAAACCCTGCGTGGATTTACGAGAGTGTGACGCTGCTGGAAAGGCAGCAGTACGAGTCTGCCTGGTAACTGCTAACATAGCCTGAAACCAGTCAAGAGTTAGCTACTAATTTGCCATTTGGGAACAGAAAGGCACCAGAGAGGTGCTGCTTGTGGATGTGTTCAAGTGTTGGGCCAAAGCCAGGATGTCATTGGCCATTAAACCGAAGCAGACTTGCTTTACTCTTGTTGGAATGATCTTCTGCCCTCAGCAGTGCATCTGTGCTGTTGTGGTGCTCCCCAGCGTCTCTCTGGAAAAGCCCCAGAAGCCATCAGCTGTGCTAGGATGTGCATGGCAACGCGGGGCTGCACTGCCAAATGCCTGGAAGGTCAGAGAGTGAGTGAAAGGTGAACGGAACGCACGTGTAGAAAGGGGGAATCTTTGTGGGATGACAACATCATTTACTCTAGGCTAAATTGAATGAAATGTCCACATACAGGCTTGAAATTAACTTCACTTTTGGCTGTGTATAAAGATTCTTTTTGAAGTAAACTCAAAGTAGCAATTTGTTCCCAGAAGTCCCTTCACAGCAACCTCCTTACCAACTAGCGATGTGATAAGGTTACCGTAGTTGTGTGATCCAGAGAAGTTGATCTGGTAGATGAAGTGATTTGAGAATAGGATGCTGGCAAGTAAATTGTCTTGCCCCCACCAGCCTTTCCTTAAAAGACTCTGTTTCCCAGTGCCATTCAAATGTAAATCCCTTTGCAACAAAGGGGAGGCTGGCAGCTCCACCGGTTCAAGAGTATAAGCGATCTCACATGCTTCAGTTGAAAGGTTGAATCCCTGAACTGGAGAATGCTGCTATAGACGGAAACTCTCAAAAGGCTGGTGAGAATGGGGGGGGGTGGGTGTGAAAGCTGTTGAGATCCTTGAAAGCGCGCTGCCGATTTTTTTCTTTACCATAAAATGACCTGGAGACGAGTTCGATAAAGGGAAAGCTGCTGTTCAGGTGAAGTTGCATCACCAGCTCAAGGAGCTGGATTTTACTCGCTGTCCCTCTTAGGAGCACAGCACGCTGCTCTGCTTGCCAGCACTCTATGCGTTGCCAGTGTTTTGTCTTCAGTGTGCGCTGAGTCCCTCTTTAGTTTCCCTGTTTGGATTTGTCTTTTTAACGGCTTTGTGTTGTGAGTCTCAAAGCTTCAGAACTGTAACTTCCGGGTATACAAAACAGAGTACGAAATCTTAGACCTTGTCTTGGTACTGAAAGGATGAGGTTAAGCCAGCACCTTCTGAAAACCTGGTCAATGTTTGCCTGGCTACACAACACAGCTGAACGGGCTGAGTTAATGCTTAATGGGAGAGCTGTCCTGAAGGGCACGGCTTCGGCGATGGGCTGAGGGTCACGGGATGAGCAGTAGTTCCCTGTGAAGACATCTGTGCTCCTGGCTTCCCGCCCTTCGGGACGGCCACCCTGGCAGATCTGCAGGCAGGAGGAGATGTGAGGTAGCTGTGTGCGCTCCAGGCAGGGTCAGCTGGCTGCGTTCAGGTGGCAGTGAAATGGGGATGGGCTGTCTCTGCGCCGATGCTTCTGCTGCTCTAGCAACAGTGTGGTAATCTCTGATTTTGAAGTGAGGGTGAGCCTCTGAGGCTCTGATCTGAAGGTCTCTGAAACTACTCATGGTTTTGGAAGGAGGTTTTTATGTGTGTATGAAATTGGCACAAGTAGGCAGTTGTTAATAACTGGTCGCTGGGGAGGAGCAGCCTAGAGATCAGCAACACATCTGGACCTGAGCACGTGTGTTAGAAATGTATGAAACTGTAGGTTCTGGTAGATGTCATACCTTGATGAGTTAAAAATACTCCTTTCTTATATTGCTGCAGTGTTCTGTATGAAATGGTTTCTACCTTTGGAAAGTTAGCACAAAAATTACATGGAAAAATGTTTGCAGCTTTATGAACAAGTTGTATGAAAATCTCCTCTGGTTTACGTGAACTAATCCGTGCAAGACAGCTTTTGCTCTTCTGATGTAAAGGTTGTTCGTTCATAACATTGGACCACCTCAGTCCTTCCTGATGGCTGGAACCTCAAACCTCAGTGCAAACAGAAGATCCTTGCAGAGAACATCAGTGTCGTAATAGAGCTGAAGCATCATTTAAACCAGTACTTTGTGTTTTAACTAGCTACTGATTGTTTAGGTGTAATGACTGTACCGTATAGTACTTGTGCCCAATACTGCTGTCGGTTGAGTATCCCAGCAATCTATTAGTCTGATTTAGAGCCAAGAGTAGCATCATCCAGTAATTGCATAAAGAAGTAGGACTGCCCCACCTAGTGCTTCGTGAGTTGGAAAGGAGCAAAATTTTGATTGTAGAAAAACTAACTTGTTACCTGGCATTAAAAAGCTGTAGCCCTTGCTATAGCTGTGGGGTTTTTTAACTATTATTTAAAAAAACAAAATCCATTTGTTAACTTCTGGCAATAGTTTAGTAGGGACTGTACTTAGACAGCTACAGAGGCTTTAAAAATACCCACAGCCTATTTCCAGGGGAAGTGCTTGCCAGTACTTGCACTGGTAAATTCAGAAAGGAATAAAAAACCTCATAAATGAAAGAACAAAGCATGTAGCTGTCTCCAGAGCAAACACAGTGGATGATTAATGTATCTGAATGGTGTAAATGAGAGTGATGGTATCTAGTCGTGTGACACTGTACTGAGTTTTGGTGACTGCTCAAATTTTTCTGCCTGTTGGGGTTCCCCAAGTGTCTCACTGTAGGCCTAGCATAGGAGACTATGCATCTGTGGTTAGGACTCCAATTTAATGTACAGTCTTAACAAAAGTCCACAAAATTCTGGTCAAAAAGAAATGAAAATAGTTGCATATGGTTCTTGCAGAATCCCGTTTTGATTATTATTCCCTCCTCCCCACCCTTAACATAAGGAATCTGAAAAAGGATTGATTTTATTTTTTTTTTTCAGACATCATTGGTACCCATACACTTAGTGCACCTTAATTAACTGTTAATTTGGTAGCAAGTACCTTCTAATTATTTGTGAAATTATTTTAATGTGAGTTAGTATGACACCTGCCTAATAACAGATTTCCAAGAAGTAAGACTTTGCATATGGTTAGTACTTCAGATATAAACTCAAAACTAAACAAGTGCTACTGGAACAGTAGTCGTGATGTGCAGCTTAATTTGGTGATTCATCTGGATTTTGAACACACAACGTGTATACTTTTTGTTTGGGTTTTTTTTACACCCTGAGAAGTTTCTTTGTATCCCCATTCATAGCAGGTTTGGTAGTCTCCATTTTCTTGGCAAGGCACAGAGGTTTTTTTGTGGCAGATACTTTTTGATTCCTGAAGATCAATTTTGAAAAGAAAATATCATTGTTTTGTATCTCATTTGACAAAAATGTCTTGGGAGAAAATGAGTGTTGTCGAAGGCACTTGTGTTGGAAAAAGCCCGCTCCACCTTGCACCCTGCTGAGGAGATTGGCCTTCAAACTAGGGACTGCCTCGGGATGGGTTCAGTGCAGCTGAATCCCCTGTTCCCAGTACAAACCAGCCATAATGGAAGACACTAGAGAGGATGAGGTTTGAGAAAATTGCATTTTATCCTGATGCTATGGGACCTGTGATCAGAGCACCTCAAACCTAATTCCTACATCATCTTCTTGTAAGATTTGATAGTGGATAGACACCTTAGTGAGCACTGAGCATAGCCCTGTCTGGCAGGTGTTAGTTTAGGTCTTTTTATAGCAGGACACAGTGCTGCAAATGAACATCATTCTTTCCAACCTATTATCAGATGGGGAATTGAAATCTAGGCAGTGGTTCTTCTGAAGGACTGCTTATCATGAGCTCAACCTAGATTCAAAGTCTAGCACTTGCTTCCTGAAAGCGTTCTGCAGATGCCACTGTAAAATGAGAGAGTCTACTGGGCCACTACAAATGTCAACCCTGTATTTCTAGCTGAACACATGGATGCACTGAAAAGCAAAGTTATTTTCCCCCAGTCCCCTGGCAAGTAAATGACAGTTGAGAATAGAATGGAGATTTCCTGATGTCCGTTCCCCTCTTAAAATTACCAAGCAGCACTTTCTTCTTCTTCATTGTAAACACGAAGCAAGCCTAATGGCACGCACAATTAGCTTTTTTAGCAGCAAAGCTGTGGGAGGAAGAGGGAAGAAGGAGGAGACCAGAGGAATGGAGAGGGAGAGGAAAGTCATTCAGGGACAGCTGTACCTGCTGGGAGCAGGATTTAATAACCGCGCCGAGTGGAAGGAGCAGTCTGTGCTGCAGATGCATTGTTATCTTCAGAGTCCCCGATCTGGGAGAGTGCTGCAAAAGGTTTAATGCAAATCCGAGACCTCTGCCATTGTGTGAGACAGATTAGGGCTCATTTGCATTCTTTCTCCTATAATAATTACCTAGCAAGGAGTGCCTGTTACCATTAGCTTCATTCTGTTTGCCTGTGATAACGCCATCAGCAATCTCTTCTCCACGGATTATGGACACTGTGAGGAAGGGCAGTGGGCCAAATAATAAAAATAAAATAAAATAAATAAATAAATAAATAAATAAATAAATCTGTTTTAGAGCCGTAGAAAAATATGAGTGCTGAAAAATTAAAATGCAGATAACTGTAGTAATAACCATTAAATACAGCTGGAGAAATACTGTAATCTGATGACTAAAAGTCAATATTAATCCATAGTATTGATGAGGCGTATGGTTTCAAATAGCAGTTTAGAAAAGCCAGCACAGGATTTTAACTGAGCTTTATTTATGGTGCTTCAGTAGCTTTGTTCTGTTTTCACAATTGGCTCAAATTGTTCTAAAATTAGCACAACTGGAGATCAGTGTTACTGAGATATAAATATTAACAGTCTAAAAATCATGTGATGTATCAGAAATGTGGGTAAAATTTGTCAAATTTAGTGCAACTTTCAGTCCTGGAACTCGAGCAAAGCAGTTTCCCTGACTTATAAAAAAAAAAAAAAAGCAGATTAGTTTTGTTTCCTGTTCTTTTTTTCTTGGTGTTTTTTTGTTTGTTTGTTTGTTTAGGTTTTTGTTTGGTTGGTTTTTGGTTTTTGTTTATTTGTCATTTTTTGTTTTGTTTTTGATGGGAGGAGTTAAATAAGAGAAAAGGAGTGCAACTGAACATGGAAGACAGAGTGCTAAAATCATCTATTCCCTCTGCACGCTAGCTGCATATAGAAAGACTACAAAATCTTCGTGACAAACAGTTGCTGTTCTTGCCATCTGCTCTTCTTCCCTTGGTTTTTGCCCTCGGTGTCCTGCCAAATTAGCCACTGGGGTCACTCCACAAGATGCAGAAAGCCCTGAGATCTCCTGTCCATTCTGGTTCCTTGTGGCAGCCCAGCTCTGTCAGCCAGGTTCCTGCCTTGAAGCCCTAGCCTTGAGCCTGCACCACAGGGCTGGATTGCAGCTGCTGGGGACAGAGCTGATGACCCATTTCAGGGCCTTGTGTGTGACACCGTGGAAGGTCCTCTTTGCGTCCTGCTGGTGCAGGATTGAGGGAGTGCTCAGTTTGGAAGAAGACGTGCCCAACATTTGCACATCAGGGAGGGAACAGCCTCTGTTTTGGTGCAAATATACCCTGTTGGTATTCTTACAGAGAGGTAATTCCATCTTTCACGGTGACAGGATGGGGAAGCAGGAAGCCAAATCAAAGCAACCCTGGCTTTAATCTGCAACCAGCCATCTTACATAGATTTAAATAAATTTAAGCTTATTTCTGATCTGAAGCCGGCTGTCAAATTGATGAGTCACATAGTTGTGTGGTTTTTGGGTGGCTTTGTTTTTTAAAGTGATTTTTTGAGGGCATGCCACCATATTCACATTGTCATCAACATGGAAGCAACAGAATGCCAGGGTTGCTGCCTGAGAAGCTGGTCGGGGCTCTGCAGGGGGGGAGCAGTGTGTGGCTGCAAGAGATTGTGTTGGGGAGCTGTTGGGCAGCCAATGAACTACCAGGAAAAAGCTGTGGTTACTCTGGCTGGCTCCATTTCTGGCTGTGAAGGATTTGGAAGGGTACTGTGTTGCCTATGAAATGTGACACAACTCTGAACAGAGTTTAGAGATCCTCACGTGTGTGAGCACACTTAGTATGCAACCAAGTTTTCTGGCGTTTTCCCCTTGCTGTTGGCTTTACAGTTTACAAACAAAGATTCCTTACCCCCTCCCCCCTTTCTGGGTCATGATAGGAATACTTCAGTTCTGAGAAAACGAGGGATAGTTATTTCTCTGTGAAATCCTAAACAGTTGAAATGCAAAGCTGGGAAGGTCCTTTACATTGTACAGTTATCCTACCAATCTTTTCTGGCGATGGGCTTCATACAATAAATAACTGTTAAATAATGAAGGAACCTATTCAAAGATGAGCAAGGTTGACATTTTGTATGTACTCAGACCTTGCAAATGGAGGTCTGCAAACGAGTAACCACTCTGGTCTTTTGTTAAATCAGTTTTGCATGGGTGGTTTTGGTTTTTATTTTATTCAAGGATTTTCTTTAGCTGTGGTAGCAAGAAGAGAAATTTGGCAACGCTTAAAAACATCAAGATATGTGGATAGGTTTAAGTGCTGCCTTCAACAGTATCATTAGATTATTAATCAGAAGTTATATTGCTCTAAATGATTAGAGGGAATGACAGGCAACTGGAAATGTTGAGATATTTCTTAGGTTGGATTTATTTTTTTTGCACCCCTTTTGTTTTGCCCACTATAATAATGATAAAGAACACAAACATGAGAGGTACAAAAACCTAGGGGGGGGAAGCTTGAAAGTGCACATTTCATAAAGAAAACAGGTACTTGTAGAATACAAACTGAAGGATACCAGTATGTTTTATTTAAAAGCAGCAGCTTAAATCTTTTGTTCATCCTCAGACCTTTTTCTAGGAGGAGGAAATACAATTTGGTGCATGGCTAGTTCTGTATAAATCATTTACAAGTTGTGCCATCATTGCATAGGAATAAAATTGCAGTTGATATAATTGAGGAGGTCTAATGTATATGGTGTGTGGAGAAGAGCAGGGAAGTTTTGAAGTGCTATCATGGAAAATAATGATTATATACATCTAGAATGTAAGCTAAACTAGAGCAAAATCTTTTACTGTGTGAATAATTGGAGATAATAAAATCTGGCTACTTAAGCGATGCTGCAGTGTATGTGAAGCTGTGTGTTTATATATATACACATATAATTTGAAATTTAAGAAATTATGTAAAGATTACATAGTTTCTTATGCAAATTCTTTTTCTCCATATGGCCCTTCTTTATCAATTAATTTAATGCAGTCACCATATGTATTTTCAATCTTTTATTGTGATTCTATAGTGACGCATTCCAAGTCATTTGTATTCTAAGCAGTATTTAGCTTTTTTCCCCTTTCTTTCTTTAACCCACCATGTGTATCGGTATGTTACTGATACCAAGGCCTCTGGGAGAAGTGCATTAGAAATTAGTTTTCAAATCCCCTTCCTTGCTTATAGTTGAACCTGGGCTTTGGAGCCCTTTGTTAAAGATCCCCATGAAGGCACTTGACAGCTGCGGTTTTGTTGGAGGAAACGTCACCGTGTTCTGCTCACTTTCCTCTCAAGTGAAGGGGTGCTGAAAGCTGCTGCAGTGTGTGAGCTCAGGGGTGACCAGCCTGCTGCTGCTCATCCTCCCTAATTGGAGGCAGTGGCCACTCACACCCGGGAACAAGGAGGTGCTCCTTTGCTCAGGCTACGTGTGCTGAGCTATACAAGCTGGTTCAAGTTGTTTTTCAACAGTTGTACTACTGCATTTGAATATACATTTCAGCTTACCTTATCGTTCTGGTGAAATGATTACCCTGTCCTCTACCCCTCAGCAGAAGTCCAAATACCTGTTTGGAGGAAGGCAAATGTTGTTGGGCAGATAAGGCATTCTAGGAAACGGATATCCCAACTTGGTATCATACTGTAGCTGAGACCAGAGTGTTTCCAAAAGAACAAGGAAAAAAACCAAAACCAGAAGCAGAGAGGCTTATTTGTGCAATACACTACAGTAGGAAACAAAAGACCTACAGATTTTCACTATATTAAGCTGTCCATCACATGTAAATGAATCAAAGGAACAGCTGTTTATTCTTTGGTGTCTTTAGGCTGCCTGCGCCTGGTTGTGAGGCAATCCTTCCTGTTGTAACAGAGCCCAGATGGGAACCACTTTATACAAAGTGCAAGAGAAGTTACTTTTGTACATCGCCAGTAGCGAGGCCACACAGATCTCAGCTCTACTTTCATGCCTCACTATATTTCCTCCTCCTCTCTTCAGCTAGTTTAATAGCATGAGGCTACTAGCTGAAAAACTGACTGTTCACTTTTACCTAACAAAAAGATTTCACAAGCTTTACACGATGTGGTACAGTGATAGTTTTCCTAAATACTGAAACAAAACGTGCACACAGCACGGATATCCACCAAAGCATACTTAAACATATGCTTATAATGTGGGTACCTAAACTTATATAAGCATAACCATACACCCACACAGCTTACAAGATCAGACGTATTTTCAGCTGCCTTATTATCAAAATCGCAATTTATATAACAAAAATGATGTGAGTTTAAAGGGATTTATGAAGCAGAATTCCTGAATTGTTTGGCCTCTCCTGTTTCTGCAGGATGTTTCCATCGTAGTAACAGCAGTGAGAACTCTCTTGGGGGTGTGTGTGGGGGTGGTCGTGTGATGTAAAAATATTTTATGAAAAGGGCTGAAACTTGGAAGCGTTGCAGAAAGCTGTTTTAACATTTATTGGAAGGCTGATTGCGTAATATTTCTTTTAGATCCAGTCTATTATAGTGCTGGTAGTAGTAATCTACAAAGCAAATTATGAAGAGAACACAAAGGATTTGCACACTGTTGTCCAGTGATACTCAAACTAGCACCGAGTGGCAGATTGTGGGTACCTGAAGCAGAACAGTGCCGTAGGCAGAGGGCTCAGCCCAAGGTAAGCAGCTTTCCCAAGTTAGAAAAAAAAAAAAGAAGTCAGTTTTCTGGGTGGAGCACTCTGCAGATATACCTAAAGACTGCAAACATTAATCTTCTCATGTGGTTTTGTGAACTTGGGCTTGTTTCTTAATTTGTGTACAGCTCTGTTAGGGAAAAACATGGTGTTGCTGCCGAGAGTATGCACGTGGGCGTACATGTTCTTGGCTCAGCCTCCTCGAGCAGGACTGACACACAGGAGCTGGGACTTGTGGGATGTTTGTATGTGTTTGAGTGATATAAACAAGCCCTCATCCTCTTTGGGCTAACTGTGATAGTAGATTTTTAATGGTTTATCTCCTCCCCCCCCTCCACTCAGACCTAACAAAGGGGTTTGTGTCCAGTCCTTGTGACTGGAGCGTGGCTTTGGTCACTGTGACATTTAGGTGAGTTACAGTTCTATCTGAATAAATCATGTCGTCGTGCCTTGTTCCAGCAGTGCAAAGTTAGCTGGGTATTTGAGTGGAAAGGAGCTCACCAGTATAAAAGCACGCAGTCTGGGGAGAAGGAGGAAGCTGAGCACAGGCTTGCGAGCACAGCTTGTGTACATATTTGTTGAAAGCTAATTGGCACTGCAGTTGCCTTTCAAAGTTGTTCTTTCACCTATCAGTAGAGCACAACTCTGGTACTTAATGTACTGTAGATTACGTAAATGCTACCCTGAAATATTTGTACAGGCAATTAACTCTTGTTTTTACACTCCTTTGAGTTACAAATGGAATCCTGCTGTAGAGCTTGGAATATATATGTTATGAGATATATTCCATAATTAGATTAAATAATACTTTCATCTAACTGGCTAGCATTAATATCAGAAAAGCAGGGTGTTGGTTATCCTGTGAGGAGCTGACCATCTTTTACAATTCCATATCCAAGAAATACAGACGCTGCGTTTGTACCCCATTGTGGAGGAAAAATGATATTTGCAAGAATTCTATCTGGAAGAAATGTATCTGCTCTTGTTTATTGTATTTGAGGACTATAAAGGCTTCTGTGAGTAACACTGATCTGCTATTTGTGTGCAAAATGTGGTAACTAATGAAGTAACTTAAGGCATGTGTACAGTGTGGCATCACTGATACCAGAATGACATCGTTATCCAGGGTGTTGATGACTCTAAGGATATTTATATAGATGTGTATTTATTTTTCTCTCTCTTGCTCTTTTCAAACTTCTCTTACAAACATTTTGTCCCTGATTAAATTGTCACAGCTCCACAGTTTGAGCTGAATAATAAATCTATTAAAACGTAACCAATTAGTAACAACAGTCTTAAAGCTGGTCCTCCATCCTCTAGAGTTTACTCACAAGCACTTGACCTAATATGACCATGAATTTGAATAAAATGTTAATAGATTTTATTGCCATTCATAGCATGACTTGCTGCTATGATAATAAACCAACACTGATGAGCACCAGAGTGCTTCAGCCATTGATGTTATAAAACTGCTTTGTGCTTGCACTTAACAGAAGCGTAGATGAGATGTTCCCTAACAGCATGGCAGGGGATTGGTTAAATGACTTCAGCAGTATTTTACATAGCAAATAAAACTAATTGAAGCAAAATCCTTTATACCTTTTGCATATCAAGACATTACAACTGGATTAGATTGTAGTCGATTAAAAAATAGTTTCTTCAGAAAGGGGAAAGTGTAATATTGTGGAGTAGTGCAGAAGTGTTAGTGCTGACAGGGAAATGCACACTGGATATATACTGATGCCATTTTTTTGCAGATGAGGACCAGCATTTCCATTATGAAGGCAACAGCCCACTTGCAGGTTTCAAATTTGTGCTCTAAATGGTCCAAATCAAGTGCTTCTGTAGTCAGATATCTGTCTTTTTTTTCTCTTGCATTTCTTTTCCCTTTCCATAATAACCTCTCACAGATAGAGAGTTCTTTAATCCTAAATGCAGGAAATTTCAAGCAGTTTATCAGAGACTGGTCTTTTCTGTCTTTGTGGATTGTTGTAACAGGTTGTACTTCCCCAGTTCCCTTGCAAAATGTCCTTGACGCAGGGAATCACAGTTTGGGCTGTTTCTGTATCCTTTCATGTACCTAAGAGTCCTTTCAGCTTTCTCCAACTCTTATGTACATGGGAGGCCAGCTGTCTGGAGGGAAGGGTTAGGTACATGAAATGGCTTACAAAATGCCTGATGTCATGAACAACCACTCGTCATATATAGCAGAAGATGCTCAAAGTAAATATGGATGAAACCAGAAGATTGTTGCAATTATTGGTGGTTTTCGGTAGTGTCTACAAGTTTCCCTTGGATTTTTTCCAAGTTCCCTGTAGCTGAAGGAAAATGAAGACATTTGAAGCATTACTGTGTTGCCCAATGGAGAGGGAGAGAAGCAGTTCTAATGCCTTCATCCAGTTGCTGTCTTCTTTCAGGGGGCTGTATTTGTTCATTAAAGTAATGCTAGAAAAAAATAGAGATAAATCAGTTAGGTTAAGAAACAATTCTGTTTTGATGTTTCTGTGCTTTAGAAATTTAAAAGTAGTACTTAGCGGAAAAATTAATAGGCAGAGGGATTTCTCTTTAATTGGCAGGACAAGATTTATAGGTAGAGGGTTTTTAATTAGGTCAGCTGGTGTAGTTGGAAAAATAAACTTTTGTGGACATAGCGTTTCTTCAGATTTACATTTAATGTTCTGATGGAGCAACTGAGTGTCATTCGTTTCAGGTTGACAGTCTAACTTACCTCAGTTAAGATTTCTTAATCCAAGGTCAAGAGTCACTGCTTCTTAATGAGTGTTGTAATGTGTAAAAAGGCCAGAAAGCTTGTGATCTGATCTTGATGACTAACTAGGAAGGAGTTGTAACTTTGAAAGAAGCTGAAGCCTATTGTAAAATCCTATTTTTTGAATAAACGAGCGTGACTGCATCATTGTGGGAAATCTGACTTTTTTTCTTTTTAACATGAGTTTTAATTTGATGTATTATTTCATCGTGGCTGCTTCTGAAAATGACATCTGTTGCTGTAGCTTAATTTCTTCCTTTCTGCAGTAAGTGTGTCCTTCTTTCCTGGAGAGCTGGCCCTGCATACTCTAACTTCTGGCTTTTCTCCCCGTCCCTTTACTAGTCAGTGTTAGGGACTTGATAAACTACCATTATTTGAACTTGTAAGACAAATTATATAAATTGATGTGAATTGACTGGAACTTTGTTCGTAATGGCCCCGAATCTGATCTGTAGTTTATCCATTTGAGCTTTTCTTCATTTGAACAAGTAATGAAGCCCATACTGTCTGGATAAAAAAAATAAAGCAGGTAATTCTAGGTGGTGGTGTTTGACCTGCTCCTCTCCTAACAAAGTGATTGTAATTGTCCTGAAGAGTATCTGTGGCAAGACCTGTGTGTTTTATGCCTGTTTACTGTGCTATTACTGTGCTCAGGGATTTAGCTGACTTTATTAGCAGACTTTGTTAGGGACAATCTGTTAATTATTCTCCTATCTCTTCACAGAGTATAGCTTCCATTTGTCCATAGAAGTTGTCTGAATGAAGGAATGCTTTTGGAGCAGTGGATACGTGGTTGTTGGGGTGTTTTTCGTACAAATAATTTTGTAATACATACCTACAAGTGAATGGTTAAAAGTTGTTAATTTTATTTTTTTTTCCTCCCCTATGGAAACAAAATATCTAAAGCACATTAATCTGTGTCTAACTTCAGGTACAGTGGATTTCAAAACCAAGTAAACTGTAGAGCTCTCTCCCCCTTCCCTTTTCTCCACCCCTGCATCTAGAGAAAGAAGTAGCCTAGTATCTGAAGAATGCAAGTTATGCAGATGTTCAAAAGGCCAAATAAAACAAATAGATGGGCTGCAGCTGCTAGAGCAGCATAAAGCAAGGAACATTTGCTGCTGTGATGAGAATGCTGTGTTTCAGCATGCCACTACCCTTTTCCTGTGCGAGGAAAATAACATGGTGAATTAGTTTAACCAGTTTTTTATCTTATTTTGATTGTAAATTGTGATTGCTTTCATAATTGGTGAGATTTCAAGAAAACACAGCTTTTCTTCTAATGAAGAGACAGGAGAATTAAGAAGTGGTAGTGTTCTTTCCTAGAAGGAAAGAGGAGATCGGCAGAAGTACAAAATGTGTGTTTTGTTCCTAACCTTTCAGTGAGGGGAGACAGGCTTTCAAGAAGTATCGGAGGAAAAAAAAAAATCCCCCAACTGGGTGAAGTTAATATGTTGAAGATGCCTTCTGAAATTAAAATGGGAGACCAGACACCCTGCAGAACATTAACTTTTCATCAGAAGTTTTGGGGTTGGGGGAAATGAAGAAGGTTCACTGCCCACTATACTCTTCCAAATATCTGAGTGGCATCTGGAGATTAAAATTGAAGGTTTAAAAAATGATACCAGACTTGATGGGACCGAAATACTTCAGAGATGAAGTCAATCATTGACATACAGATTAGTGAAACTGTTCAGAAGTTGATCTGCTGTTTTAGGGCATTCCTAAGCAACACAATGGAGTGCCATAGAGAGATGCCCAAGCAAATACTACCCTCCTCTGGTACATTCACATAGCACAACCTCTTGTAGAAATGTTAGTATTGTCCAGGGAATAACCTGGGCATGTCACAGTAGTGTAGCTATGTATCTAAAGTCTAGAGGAGGAGAGCTTGCTTGGCTTCTGCCAGCATTTGGTATTGCTACTTCAGCTCTCATAGCGTGGGTAAAAACACTGCCTTAATATGGTCCAGTATAGAATCATAGAATCACCTAGTTTGGAAAAGACCTTCTAGATCTAGAGTCCAACCATTAACCCTACTCTACGTGTCCCCTGCTAAACCATGTCCCTGAGCACCATGTCAACACGACTTTTGAACTTGGCCAGGGAAGGTGATTCAACCACTTCTCTGGGCAGCCTGTTCCAATGCTTGACAATGCTTTCAGTGGAAAAAAAATCTTCCTAATGTCTGGTTTAAACTTCCCCTGGCACAACTTGAGGCTGTTTCCTCTTGTCCTATCTCTTCTTACTTGGGAGAAGATACCAATACCGCTTTCACTAGAACATCCTTTCAGGTAGTTGTAGAGAGCAAGAAGGTCTTCCCTCAGCCGCCTTTTCTTCAGACTATATAGCCCCAGTTGCCTCAGCTGCTCCTCATAAGACTTGTTCTCCAGGCTCTTCACCAGCTTAGTTGCCCCTCTCGCAACCTGCTCCAGCACCTTGATGCCTTTTTTTGTACTGTGGTGCTTGAAACTGAGCACAGTACTCAAGGTGTGGCCTCACTAATTCCAGTACAGGGGCATAATCACTTCCCTGGTCCTGCTGGCCACACTATTTCTGATACAGGCCAGGATGCCATTGGCCTTCTTGGCCACCTTTGCACACTGCTAGCCATCCTATTCAGCCATTTGTCCATCAGCACCCCCAGGTCCCTTTCTGCTGGCCAGCTTTCCAGCTACTCTTCCCCAAGCCTGTAGTGTTGCCTGGGGTTGTTGTAGCCCAAGTGCAGGACCCAACACTTGGCCTTGTTGAACATCTCATGCTCTTGGGCAGCTTATTCCTTGTTCATGCATTTTAAGGATGGTTAGTAGAACAATGAGCAAGTTGTGCCACCTTTGTCTTGAGCCCTTGGACTTCGGTCATACTAAAATGTTGGTTTTAACCGTGGAATCTCATAGAGTTTTCCACCTTCCCCTCTTCTGGTCAGAGATCCTGCTCAGGGTTTCCATTTCCTTAATGCTGCGAAATCCAATCTGACAATAGTTCTAACTTAAAAAAAAAAAAATAAATCAAAAAATCATGATTTCAAGCATTTGAGTTAGTATTTTGGACTTGTTACATACATGCATACGTGTGCAGCAAGTGCGTCATCCAAGAAAACTGTCAGCTTCTCCATATTTGGGAATTTGGTTCTAGGACCAAGGTAGGTCCCTATGTTTTGTGTGTGTGTTTTTTTGGTTTGTTTTGGTTTTGTTGGGGTTTTTTTGTTTCATTTGTTTGTTTGGGGTTTTGTTTGGTTTTTTGTTTGTTTTGATGGGGGCATTTTTTGTTTGTTTTGTTTGGTTGGTTATTTCTGTTGTTGTTGGTTTTTTGTTAGGGAACCAACCGGACCCTGAATTACCTAGAGCTTTGAGTTGGATATGCTTGGACCTTTTCCATTAGTGAATTCATTCCTCCAAAAAGACCAAAAAGCTTTTAATCTTTTACAGTGACATTTTATTTGTCCAAGCGCTGGAATAATTAACTTTATAAACAGAAAAAAATGCAATGCATCTAGATAAGAAAAATAGAAATAACAAGTTTATGAGCAGCTTGCTGCTTTCTGCTGTGTTTCTTCAGGTGGATGTTATCCCGAGAGCAGACTTTTTGCAACTCGATGAATTTCTGAGTTGCATAAAACTCTGTGTAGTCCTGTCCGTCCCGAAGAAACTCCTTCCATTTCCTCTGAGGCTCAGCTGTGTTTGCACTGTATTCTTCATTACAGTCTGTTCTTGAGCTTGAGGCACCGAGCTTCTTGCTATGACTCTCACCTGCTGCACACGCAGCACTGAATCCTTCTCTTTCTGAAGTATGCTTAAAAGCTCTGCATGAAAAGGAACGGTCTTCCTGCGTGGGGTCCACTGATCCAGTCTCTTCTGAAAGAAGCATAATGGGTAACACAGAAATTAAATACTAGCTTGCGTGTCTGTAACTTCTGTTGTTCCTGAATTTTTTGACCCAAAAGGCTATAAGGTGTGTTTTGTGTGCTCATGAGTAAATCTGTACCAATGCGTGTGGCCTTCGTAGAGCAGGAATTCCTCTGCTTTTATGAAGAAATGAACCACGGCGTGGTCATTTCAACAGGCCACCGATACCTGCTTGCACATAAAGAAATCCTCTCGCTGGAGAATAATTAATGTTTAAAAAGAAATTAGCAATGGGATGTAACAGAACGCTTTTGCCCACTTAAAATGGTGTTGAGTCATACCATTAAGGCTTTTAACTTGCTTATTTGCATTGCAAACTTGTTATGAAGTCTATCATTTTCTCTTGTGGAAGTATCTCTTGGGGAAATTGAACTCTCTTTTTCACTTGATGACATTTGCACAGTATGTTCCTGATGTTTGAGGAGTGGTGGGCAAGATTTTTGAGCTTTACTAGCATGGTAATAGGAGGGGAAAAAATAATAGTAAAGATATCAGTGTCATGTGATAATATCCATTCTTCTCATTTTATGTTGTGCTTTTCCTCTAAGAATGACTACAAATTGACCCAGAATGGAGGGCAGCTAGACAGATCTGGAGACTCTGAATGGAGGGCAGCTAGACAGAT